>CM042552.1:12910000-13265000 GCA_023630585.1 Cranoglanis bouderius
TTGTTTTCACCTTTTATCAACAAGCTTGGTCAGAAATATGAACAAATCTTTTCCAAGTGCAGGCAGAAATCATAAAAATCACCCAAGCATGGAAAACAGAGCTGTCTACTACTAGATAATTATATCAATAACTAGGTTTAAACATTGTGCTGCCTGCAACCCGCAATACATGACGTGTTTGGTTAACTTCCTGTATTTCGTTTTATTCAGAATCGAATCACCTTCTCACTGCAGTTCACTTGGAACAGTTAAACTACCTCGCTCAGATGCTCTCAGACTGGTTATTTTGGTGTGCACCAATGTGTGCACATTTTGGAGTGTAATGACCGTGTTCTCACCTGCCTATACAGCCCACACCAAGGGGAAAACCATGAAAGGTTTGTTTCAAATGTGTTAAACATTGTGAATATGTGAACACACCCAGAGTGTATCAGAGGTGTAAACAATATTGCAGATTTGAAAGTTGGTGTGTATAAGAAAAATTCAGTACAAATGTACAAAGTCATGTCATTTATACTGACAACACTTCCCACAAGTTTCCACAATAATATCATGCAGCTGTGCACCATCTGGATGCTAAAAGCTGAGGTTTATTTTCATAAAACAACTTAGCACTTCTAAGACTATATGTATTAAAAAGTAAAGATTTAGACGCTATTTATTTCCAGATGGTTTTTCAGTTTTGTGGAAATGGACTGAAGAGAGGGATTTTTTTGGAAGAGTCAAAAGGGGGAGGAGAGGGTCAATAGAGGGATTCTGGCTCTGTAGAAAGGAGGTATTTGAAATTAGATGCAGGGTGACAGGCATGGCCTCCTACAGTGACCCTAACATCTGCCCATGCTCTCACGTCTGTGCATGTTGCCCTCTACTTTATAACAATAGGAGTGTCCAGTTACAAAGAGTTACATGTGTATTATGTGACACAATAAGACACCAAATAATTTTGGTTTATATATAGACAGTTTTTTAAAAAAAAACAAACAAACAAACAAACAAACAAACAGAACCATCCTCAACATGATGTTGTTTTTCCTTGCTGAAGAAAGAGAAAAACAACTATGGGCCAAAAACTGGCAAAAAATAGCATGTTCGGTGGTCCACAATTGATGTAGACAAGTATCGACTGGCGAGCTCTGAATTGACAGTCCTGAAATATTGCTGCACTGCGATCTGGCCTCAAGGGTCAGAGTGATTACAATTGGGATGGACATTTTTGCCAAATGGATATTCACATTTTATTGAAATTACTGCCATGTTAAGTATGGCTGCAGGCGGTACAGCTACCGTAACATTAAAGCTGTCAATCGCAAGGGTCGCTTTCTGAAATCCAATGTGACTTCTGCATGCTAATTCAGTTTTACTGAATCTCTCTTTCACTCCCTCTCTCTCTGATTCATCTGTACAAATACAACAGTCATGTGGAAAACATTTCTAGCCAAATGGCACTCACATGGTAAGGGTTGTTAGGGTTGAATGGAGTGCTGTCATCATTGTCTTCTGGAGCCTGTCGTCTGGCCCTTGGGACTGGTTTCTTCTGCTCTCCTGGAATGGGCAGTGAACATGATTCATGTAAAATAGCAATTCAGTTGATCACATTTTTTGTTCTTTAATTTTAAGAATATTGTGATGGACAAATGACATGCTGATTATACCGTTGAGCCTGGCTGTTTATTTGAATCATGTTAATTAGGGGTGTGATATACTGGTATACTACGATATGGAATATTCTACCACAGTGCTGTTGAATTGTTGATGTTCATCAATTTACGGCATGGCACGGAAAGTAATGCCAGCTTCAAGACAAATCATATTGAAACACTCATTCTAACGTGTTATCCTTTCTATAGTATAGTAACAGTCCTAGAAATGTTCTAGCACTTTCTTTAGCCAAATAATTTGCTACTTGACCTGCCACTGTAATAGCTTAATGTCATCATCTTTCTACATTATGTGAAATGATAGCACAATATACCAGCCACCTCACATGATTAATGGCCTGTTGTCAATTATGCCTCATGATGCTGACTAATGGGACTGTTGTCTTATAATTTTTGTGATCTTGTAGTTTCTCAACTCCAGTCCAGAGTTCTCAAATGTGTTCTACTGGTCATTTTTGGGCAGAGTACAAATGAGAGTACAAATAGAGCTTCCTGTGATTTGGTGTCCTAAATCTTTTTTTGGAATTGCAGATAGCCCATATACCTTATGGCTGCAGTTTATTGCATACCCTGAAACAGATGTGTGATTTTATGACACCTCATCATTACAAGGAAAGCCTAAATATGTAATTAATGTTATGATGTACTGATATGTCATCAAAAAACACCCTTAAGAGTTGCTTGAAATGAGTCAAAGCAATCTCTTTTACCAGGCAAAACTGTATTTCTGGCAGTTTTGATAAACTGCTAATTTCTGCTGCTTTCCAGACCAATTAATTGAAAACAGTCAGAGGAACCTTCACTTGTGAGCAAAAGCAGCAGTTTTTATGGTACCTGTACCATAAAATATAAACATAAATATATACAATATTATTTAGCATCAATGGATGTCCTTTTTATGGGCTATATATTTTCAGCAATGCTGTCTTTTTACCCTAGAAAACCTAAAAATATGTTGACAAAAGGACAGACAAACAGGGAAAGCAATAAGAGGCAGTTCTACTGTTGGGATAGGTAGGACGCAGCCAGAAGATGGGCACATCATTGCAGAGGTCCAAAATCTTGGCACTGAGGAAGCTGTTGTCTTTCAGGGGCTGATCAGCTGCGACCCAGATTAGAGAGTCATCTTCAAACTTGGCAGGCATGACCTCATCCTCCTGTGGGAATCCAAATATACATGTGATTAATTATACCTTTTGGTTTGCTATTCAAGGTGTCTTGCTATCCGTGCTCCAACAAAAGAGCCCAAGGCTGCATTAGATTAGGCTACGCTCATTTAGGGAAGGCTTAAATTGTCATGCTTTGTATTAGGGACACAGTGATGCCAATACTAGTATCAGGTGTCCAGTCCAACAGTATGCTTCTTTACTCAAAATTGTTCAAATGCTACAATACCAAATACCATATCTGATACCACTTAATACTATGTGATGATGCCTAGTGTACTATAGCATCTTCCTACAGTGCACTCACTGTCCACTTTATTCTCTTCAACTGCCCAGTTTGGGTGAGCCTGTGCCCACTGTAGCTTCAGATTCCTGTTCTTGACTGATAGGAGTGGAACCCGATTAGGTCTTCTGAGATTGAGACACTTCACCTAAAGCTTCAGTGTGTTGTGCGTTCTGAGATGCTTTTCTGCTCACCATGGTTGTAAAGAGTGGTTATTTGAACTACTATAGACTTCCTGTCAGCTTAAACCAGTCTATCCATTCTCTTCTCATCACCTCATCATCCTCTCTCATCAACAAGACATTTCCATACAGCAGAACTGCTGCTCATTGGACGTTTTTTTTGTTCATCGCACTCATTCTTTGTAAACTCTACAGACTGCTATGTATTAAAATTCCAGGAGATCAACAATTTCTGAAACAGTTACTCAAATCGCAAAAATGTCTACAGACAACCCTAAGTCAGTAAAAAAAACAGCTCTTCCCAGCATATTGTTCTTGATCAGAAATCATTGAAGATAAGGGATCCCAGTACAATGGAGACATTGCAACATACTTTACTTCCAGCTGTACAGACAAAATTCACTGCAACCCTACTCAATCCAAGATAACTAATGCAGCTAGCTAATGCACTTCATTTAAAATCACCTAACTACTGAGGAAACAAACAGAGCTAAATAACATGCTCCATGACGGCTCTGATTGATTAATAGTGAGTAGATTACTCATTTCAGTATCAGGGTAAGTATCGACAGGTTCCAAAAACATGGTATCAATGCATCCCTACTTGGTAAGGTGAGTACTGATTTGTAAGACTGTTTAGATATGACCATGGATTCCATGCTGTGTAACACTCCTTCCCTTCAGTCTTCAAAGGACTAAAATGGATGTGCCTAACACCACGAATAGTAGCTCACAGTTGCACACCATCTCTCATTCATTTCACTGACTGTGTCCCATCCATTTCATACTTTCCTCCCAGTCGCACACATAAAGCTCCAAGATGCTGCAAAGCATCGCTTTTGACAGGACCACCCTTATCAGTGCAGCCCAGCAAGCACGTTGTAAAACACATACGCCGCATGAATATTCAAGTGGCCATTTGCATTAAATCATTTAAAGATGGATGAGTGCTTGAAAAAGAACGCAGCAACTTCACAGTCACGGCTGTTTCGAGAGTATCATCTTTAAATGCACGATGCAAAATGAATGCTGCAGCTGTGAGGTGAGGGGGCATTGGCGCTCTAATTTGGAGCCCGGTCTTGGCAGCACTCCCAAAAAATTGAGCCGTGAGCAGCTTTTTAGGGGTCTCCCGAGCCGTGGACTTGTTCATGTTTGAAAAACTGGATGGAAGTGCCTCGGGCAGAATCACTAACTGCCGATCCTGAGGAGGGCTCTGCCAAAAGCGATAGCCATGCGTGTACTCAATCATTTAAATTTTTTCTCATGTCTTTTGCACTCAAAGAAAAATAACATATGGAATAGGGCGCAACAGAATCCAAACCTATTGTGGGTTCAGTCGATTCTTTGGGTGGTAAATATTCTTCATCTCCTATCCACAAATGTTTAAGGCATGTGTTTCTCATTCGACCATGGCCATTATCTATAAGGCCTGGAATTTTGAAGTGATTACAATTCTGCTGTCAAAGAAAGATGTAAAACTAGAGAGTTTTTTTTAATTGACTCTTCTTTGGAAATTAGATGCAAAAGCAGACATTTGCCAATCAATAAAGTAATACATATGGGGAAAGCTGCACTTGTAAAATGTGGTGGCTCAACTTACCAAGTCAAATGTCAGGGACTCCTTGTTCAGAGATTCCAGGTCTGGAAGGTGACCTTTGGCCTCAGTCTTGATGTAACACTTCTCACCTCCAGCAAAACGGATTCCAGTAATTCCCTGAGTATAAAAGACACAGATTAAGTGATGGCAACTAAAGAAACATAATGTACTCCAACCAAATATTTTATTCCAACCCAATCTCACAAAGAGTTCATATGGATTTTTACAGTGGGTGAGTTTTTCTTGTATTTTATATGAATAAAGAAGTCAACAACTGCTGAACATTTTGTAGTGCTACAACCTAGAAATGAAATGAATGTAATTGGGAATATACTGTACATCATGAGTCTACATAAAATACCCCATAATATTGAAGTGGGGCATCATGAAGACCAAGCAGCTATCAAAACAAGTCTGAGACAATTCTGGATGTATCATCCTAAATTAGAAATATCTTTTGGAGCATTATTTAATCCATTATTCAAAAATGGAAAGAATAAGGCAAAACCATGACTCTACATAGAGGAGGTTGTCCACCAAAATTCAATGACTAGGTAAGGAGTGATTTACTCAGAGAAGCAACTAAGAGGCCAAGAGTAACTCTGAGGGTGATTCTACCACCACCATGCTTCACTGTGGGGATAAATGTTCTCAGTGCGATTAGCAGTGTTGGAGAAAAATCATTCTGTCTGGGTATTCATTTATATGTAAAAAAGCTACATAGAGTTTAAATTGTGCTTGTGTGTATCAAAAAAGATAAAAGTATTGCTGAAAGCTTACAATCTGAAAATCATGGACCTCAACTGCTTCATCATTTTTGCTGCCCGTTGTGAACCTCTCTAAGTTGTTCACTGTGTCAATCTCCATGGAGCCCTCCTCCACTTTACCGTCGATGCTCATGCTATAGTGGACATTGTACACCTGTAAGAGGCAAATTGGTAATGTATAGTAAAGGTAAAAGACAATTTAAACACAGGTGAAAAGTGTTTCTTCACAACCTATGGGCAACTAAAACATTAATAAACCATACAGCACTTAGAAAACAATGGTTTTGCCTGTCCTAGCCCACTATAACTACACCTTACCTTGAAATATGCTCATTAAAATACATTTTATTCATTTAAATATTTTGAATTATTGTATGAATCCATTTAACATCTCATGCTTGAAACATTCTTTTCCATGAGGCACTCATTATACGCTATATAAAAATTTACATTTTAGTATCCCACAACGTTCATTCAACCCTGTTAACTAAACACATTTACCCATATGAAATGATTTGGAATATTCCACAAGTCAAATGTTATCTAATTCATTTTCAATTATATTGTGATATTAAATAATTAGATTAAATTTCAGATCAAAATTTGATTAAATAATTAGAATGCCCTTAATGTACTCATGCCATTAGCATGGATGCTAGTTACAGTGCCCTCCACTAATATTGTCACCCTTGGTAAATATGAGCAAAGAAGGCTGTGAAAGATTTTCTTTATTGTTTAAACTTTTGATCTTTTGTTAAAAAAAATCACAAAAATACTTTGCTCTCATGAATATCAAACAGTTGCAAACACAACACAGGTTTATAAAAAATATATATATTTGTTAAATATAGGTGTGCAACAATTATTGTCACCCTTTTAGTCAATACTTTGTGCTACCTCCCTTTGCCAAGATAACAGCTCTGAGTCTTCTCCTATAATGCCTGATGAGGTTGGAGAATACATGGCAAGGGATCTGAGATCATTCCTCCATACAGAATCTCTCTAGATCATTCAAATTTCAAGGTCCACGCTGGTGGATTCTCCTCTTCAGTTCACCCCACAGGTTTTCTATGGGTTTCAAGTCAGGGGACTGGGATGACCATGGCAGGACCTTGATTTTGTGGTCAATAAACCATTTTTGTGTTGATTTTGATGTATGTTTTGGATCATTGTACTGCTGGACAATCCAACCACGGCCCAATTTAAGCTTAAGGCAGTCAGGTTTTCATTTAATATCTGTTGATATTTGATAGTCCACGATGCCATGTATCCTAACCAGATGTCCAGGTCCTCTGGGAGAAAAACAGCCCCAAAACATTAAAGAGCCACCACCATATTTAACCGTGAGCATGAGGTACTTTTCCATATGGCTACCTCTCTGTGTGCCAAAACCACCTCTTATTGCCAAAAAGCTCTATTTTGGTTTCATCTGACCACAGAACCCGATCCCATTTGAAGTTCCAGTAGTGTCTGGCAAACTGAAGATGATTGAGTTTGTTTTTGGATGAGAGTAGAGGCTTTTTTCTTGAAACCCTTCCAAACAACTTGTGGTGATGTAGGTGACTTCGGATTGTAGTTTTGGAGATTTTCTGACCCCAAGACGCAACTAACATCTGCAATTCTCCAGCTGTGATCCTTGGAGATTTTTTGGCCACTCGAACCATCCTCTTCACAGTGCGTTGAGACAATATAGACAAACGTCCAATTCCAGGTTGATTCATAACATTTCCAGTTGACTGGAACTTTTTAATTATTGCCCTGATGGTGGAAATGGGCATTTTCAATGCTTTTGCTATTTTCTTATTGCCACTTCCCATTTTGTGAAGCTCAACAACCTTATGCCGTACATCACAGCTATATTCCTTGGTCTTACCCAATGTTATAAATGACTGAGGGAATTTGGCCTATGTGTTACCTCATATTTATATCCCTGTGAAACAGGAAGTCATGGTTGAACAGTTTCCTGTTCCTAGTCAACCAGGTGTACTAAACAAAATTAAAATATCAATGGGAATGTACTTCAAATATATTTTTCTCATATGAATTCATTGGATGCCAATAATTGTTGCACACCTATATTTAACAAAGATTTTTTTTTTTTTTATAAACCCGTGTTTTGTTTGCAATTAAATTTAAATCAGTGCCTATTAATAAAGTTGATACACTCAATCAAATGACATAAAATTGACATTTTGTAGTAATTTTCAAAAATTAAATGAACAAAAAACAGCTCAGTCACATGGAAAAAGTAAGTACACCCTACATTTATCACACCTTCAAATCCATAAAATTAGAATCAGGTGTTCAAGATTGGGTGCCAGTGATTAGAACCTGATTATGGAGTGCAGGTGGAGCCTGTCTTATTTATACTCCTCTCACATCTAGTGTACTTATTTTTCCACATGACTGAATGTTTTATACACTAGGAAAAGTCAAATAAGACAAGACAAACAGAGGTTGATGAGTAAATAATGAACACTGGCAATGATTAACAGTTACAATGTTTCACTCCTCCATTCATTGGATTCATTAAAAATGTTATGTGTACTGTATATTAGTACAGCTACCAACCTTTAGGTTTGTGTGTTTGTAACTCTGCTAAGCAAAGAAATTAAAACAGCATACTTTCCTGACCAAAGTTTGAAATGCGAAGCTATATTTTTAGAACTCAACTTTACTGAATGAAGCCTAGTCCACATTTCCTTCTGCTTGGCAGGGTGGCTTCTGTGTTATTGCAATGGATGGAGGTTGTTACATAAAGGGGTCCTTTCACACCAACCATATGATGTACAGCAAGAAATGCAAATGGTTGTTTCTGAAACTAAACTTGTTGCCAATAAAATTATCACTGACACACACACACACCATTATTTATTGGCATGGATCCAACATGGAAGCCTGCTAAAAATAAAGCTATTATCTGGTCAACATCTTCAAGCCATGAAGCAACTCCAAATCAATATTTTCCTTTTAAAATATTAGCAGATAGCAAATCTACACCATTGCAGAGAAGGACTACAAGAATATTGATCTATTAGTAAATGTGACTCCCACAGTGTTGAATTTGCACCACTGTGGTTAGGCTATGTATATCCAGACTGACACAAATGAACACTGTATGAGTGAAGTGAGCATTGTAGATGTTAATTAATGCAAGACATTACAGATAGAAATGACAATTTTGGCCATGTCAATCATTTTGTAGATTTTTGGATAAAACACACTTATAGCATGTCTACTCTTAAACTGTAGTAATTAAAAATGTCAAACCTCAGCAGTAATATGTTTGTCTCACAGTTTTGTAAAACTCACAACCACCGCATTATCAGAAACGTAGCAACTTTGAAGAAGGCTTTAAGCTCCGCCCACTCAGCACAATCAAGTTTATTAGGTCATTATGACGTACTTGTCGGTTTCTTTTATAAACCTCTTTAGACGTTTATTGCAGAAGAAAATGGCATAAAAATATATTTATAACACTGCATGATATTTTCTTGATTAAAATACAAATAAATGGCATTCCAACAAACTGTTATGTAAAAGTAGTTCACAGTGAAATAAACATTTTAGTTTTTACATTAAATTTAGAGCTTGATGAAGCCTTGTTTGCATGAATTTTGGAAAAGATCTAATACAAAAATACTTGAAGAATATCAGCAATCCACTTACAAATACTTTTTGTGGTTTTTTAAAATTTTTTATATCACACTATACATCTGTAGCCGACACTGAATTGATTCAACACTAAGAGCCTAAGTGTTGATGAAAAACTGTAAGAGTTTCTCAGCACTGAGAGTGTGTAAATATATTTAACACTAAATTTATAGGTGTGAACGTTAGTTTGTGACCTTTTCTATTAGAAGACTTAAGGAAAGCCTTTAAGCTCAAAGTAAACACTACAGCGTGTAACATCCTAAATATTCTCCACCTCTCGGTCCTTGGGCTTCAACTAGACCACCTTCCACTGATATACAGTCAAACAGCAAATCAATCATATATTAGACCTTGTAGGTTATAAAAGAAAAAGAAGAAGAAAAAGAAGAAGAAGAAGAAGAAGAAGGCAGGTGGAGGCATGAGATGAGAAAATGGATCCACTGCCTTACGTGCTTGTCGTTGCCGTTCCAGAAGTAAAAGGCACCCACGGCTCCGAGCAGCAGGAGCGCGGCCCCGATGCTCAGCGCGCCCACG
The DNA here is from genome assembly GCA_023630585.1 of Cranoglanis bouderius. Lineage (NCBI taxonomy): Eukaryota > Metazoa > Chordata > Actinopteri > Siluriformes > Cranoglanididae > Cranoglanis > Cranoglanis bouderius. Next base: position 12,919,842 of record CM042552.1, read on the forward strand.
GCGATCTTGAGCGCGCGCACGGAGCTCGAGGGCTTCACGGGGACAGCGGCGTACGCCTGCAATACCATACAACATTTATAAAGCTCCTCAGGCATTTCAGTCATTGAAATGTCTAATAGTAGACGTAAAAGTAACTGCACATGAATTACTATCATGAACGCGCTTATGGATGAGCAATGAAGCAACCCTGGAACTTGACCCAGGACCTCATTTATTAAACTCAATCAACCCAGAAACTCATTTATTAGGCATAAAGCCTTTAACTGAAGTGAGATTTCCACTCCAAAACTTTTTGAATGCTGTTTATATGTTCACAAAAATACTAGCGAGATGTACTATATTAATGTTTTCTGTATTAATATAAAGTGATTATTCCATGTAGATGACTTACAGGTGGCATGAATTGTTGTAAATCCTCAGGTCCGGCCAAAGCAATAGGGATTTTCTCAGAGGTCTCCTCCATGGCTGGTTGTAGACTTCTGTCACAGTGTTCACTTGTTCGGTTTTAGCAAATAGAGGGGAAAAGTTGGGCATGGGGCTCGTGACGTGAAGGTGTAAGGTTACGGGTGCTTGGGAAGTCCAACGGCATGTTTGAAAGTAGTGGGGGGGAAAAAAACCGGAGGGTTTTTGTTGTTTTATGGTGATCATCGGTCGTAAATCCTTACATTGATCATTTGTGTCTAGTTGAATTTATAGAAATACTATAGATTATAATTCAGCTTTGTAATGGAGGTGCTTACACAGTAAATAGTTCTCTAAAAACGTTTTTAAAAAAATTATATATATATAAAAAAAGCTTCCATTAGGAAGATTTAAGGGTTCTTGTGTTACATTAGTGGAGGCACTTTTAATGGTTGCATTGATGAAACAATCTGAAAAAAACTTCAAAAAATCCTCTAGACAACCTTGTTTTTTTGTGAGTGCAGAATATTAATTAATGCACATGTGCTTTTGTTAGCTAATGGACTACATGAGATACAAATGCTCCATGTCATGTTTGAGTGCGTAAGTGGAACAAGATACTCTTTAAACTGATGAGCTACATTTATAACCTACACAGAAATAAAGCTGTACTGAATTAACACGAACCCATACAGTGCTGAATTATCTCAGGGTAGAATGAACTTGAATTTTTGTTTCGTGTCTAGTAGTAAACATGTGTAAACCCTGTGTCATGTGTGAATACAAAGCTGGGTTATTTGCTGTACGCACAAATTGAGATGTTATTCCCATGTAACCATCTCCAGTGGTTGTGATAATAACAATCTGGTAGTTTTCCTTATGTTTAAGTAGATGCAAATGAAGGTCAACGTTTCAAAATTTGACTGATATGCCTTTCAAGCATGCACAGATGTCCAAGGTCAAACAAGGCACCAAAAACCTCTCATCACTCAAAACACACACACACACACACACACACACACACACACACACACACACACACACACACACACACACACACACACACACACACAAAACACTCAAAACACACATTACTGAAAATAGAATGGTGTATGTGCTATGAAGATTATTTCAGTGTGAGTGAATGAAGCAAATATTGATTGACTTGTTCATTCAATGAGAGAGAGAGAGAGAGAGAGAGAGAGAGAGAGAGAGAGAGAGAGAGAGAGAGAGAGAGAGAGAGAGAGAGAGAGAGAGACTAACTAATTAAAAAAAAAAAGGTTCTTCAGTGGTTCTTTACAGCACCACAGTTTCTGCAAAGAACCTTCTACTTGTCAAGAACCATTTTTCATTATATAGGGTTCTTGAGTTGAGCTACAGTATATGGTTCTTTGGAGATTAAAGAAGTTCTTAATGTTTCATTATAGGTTCTTCAGAGCAGTGTATTGGTTCTTCAAGGTATCATCCCTTAACAGGTTAAAGTAAACCCAATAAAGATGTTTGTGGAACTGGAAAAGGTTCTTCTGGCATCACTCTTAAGAACCTTATCTTGGTTCCTTAAAACACTAACTATGTTTTTTTTTAGAGAACTTATGATAACATGGTTCCTTGTGGCACTGCTGTGAAGAACCTATAATGAAACATTAAGAACATCTTTAATCTCCAATGAACCATATAACTCAACTCAAGTATCCTGTACAATGAAAAATGGTTGTTGACCTGGGTTCTTTAAACCACCAGTAAATAGATGGCTCTCTAAAGAACTTGAGAGTAAAAGGTTCTTTGTGCAACTTAAAATGGTTCTCCTATGGCATCAGGCTGAAAACTGTTTTTGGTTCTAATTGGAACCTTTATCTTTAAGAGTGTACCTTAGTGAAACTTACTGGCCTTGCCTTGGTGCTTGGTGGCATTTACATTACTGGAAATAGAATGGTGTATGTGCTATGAAGATTATTTCAGTCCCTGCTTCCAGCACCAACATGCTCTTACCCTCAAATTGTGCAAACAGCGCCATCCACTGTCCCTGAACATACTTATCATTAAAAAAAAGAAAAATATTTCATTCCAGTGAGCCTGAAAGGGACGCAAGAATATCGATTTTCAATGTTTATTTTTATAACACAGTGAGAGAAATAAATCAAAAAGTTACATCTCACATTCAGTGTCTGCACATTTATCAACTTGATAGGGTTTCGGACCATGAAAAGGGCCTTTTTTAAATAAAGGACATGCTTTTAATATAAAGTATATAATCTCCAATAACCTTTGTTTTACTTATCAATAATATAAAAATAGACTCTGTATTTACAGACTTGCATTATATATACAAGATTTCCAACAACATCAGGTGATTGCTTAAAATTGTCAGAAAATTAAGACCAACACTGACTGAAAATGTTTTGTATTTAAATAGACAAATATTTATATGTGTACATTTTCATCTGGCCATATAGATTAAATTAAAGAGACATCTTATCATGGACCCCTTAGACTTCGTTTGTGGAACAGCGTGCTGTTGTGGGAGAATACACTGGAATCGTGACATCGTTGATATCTTGGACTCTGCTTGGCTGAGGTGGGGGAACGATGACATATTCTTGGTGTAGCACTCTTTCATAAACGCTCTGCAAGCCCACTGTTTTGGGGATGTTTGCCTGGTAATAGTTGTCTCTTCTGAGAGTGTCCCTTGGAAGTGAGCCTGTCTTAGCAAATGTGGACAGATGCTGTCTGGAGTTGCTGTTCATCCGGGTGGCGTTTGGACTCCAGCAGCGGTCTGAATGGCCGAGGATCCTGCACTCACTTGTGCATGCCCACAAAGCTGGAATAAAAAAAAAAACAATTAGCAATTATTTTTTATTCTAGTCACCATAAATATCTGTCTACCACAGAAGTTTTTTATCCAGTCCATGGGATAGCTCATCCATCCATATTTCTATTCCACTCTAACACAAATCTAAACCAGGTGAAGGTGGCTTACCTGGCTCAGGTGTGTCAGGTGTGAAAAATATATATATATATATGGATATGGATGGAGCTCCTTCAGGACTATATTAATTGAAACAAAATAATAAGCTCATTGAATTTACCATCTTGGGCGCTGTTTTGGTGTCCGTCCTTTTTCAGGCCATCTCCGCTTATGTCCGAATCGCTGTCGTTGAAGTCACTGTCCCCTTTGCCACTGTCCTTCCCACTGAACTGAGGATCTCGTGCTGAAATAGTTGTATAGGAGTTGCCCTTCCATATTGTAATTGGCCTGACAGCCTCTTTGCCATAACCAGGCAATGTTAAATATCCCTGTTTGAACAAAATAAACACACAAAAAAGCATAAAGTAAGCTATAAAGCAGAGGTGCATAAAGAGTCCAGCACAGTTAGTGATTTCTCTGTTCAAACACACCTGATTCAGCTCAGCAGTTGAGTTAAGGCAGAAAAATCACCAAACTGTGCTGCACTCCAGCATCAGAAAACAATGTTATAAGAGCGTAACCATTAAAAAAAAAAAAGGCTTACATCTAATTTTGGTCCGTGGCTTTTGTCTTCCGCCTCATACGCGGTGTCGATTCCGTCTTCAGAGCTGCAGCACTCATCATTACCCACTTGGACGGATCCGGTAAAACCGGGCTTATTTGAGTAGGGCTGTCCATCAAACACGTTTTCACTGTGAACTGGAATCAGTGGGTCACTGTTATTTTTCTCTACATCCAGATTCACGTCGTCCTCCTTTTCGTCACCGAATCCATTGTGCCGCTTGTCTAGTTTGCGCTTATTGCAGGTGGTCGCTATTAAAATGATGGCTAAAAGCAACAGCGTGCAGCTTCCCGCCAGAACGACGATGATAACCACTGACAGATCCAGCTCATGAACTTCATCATCACTGCCAGCGTTCCTGAAGAGGTTGCGGTCACCTTTGGGAGCCCCTGCGACTACCGTGAAGCGGATGGTGGCTGTAGAAGTGAGCGAAGGTCTGCCGTGGTCGCTCACTGTTACCGTGACTTTAAACGTCTCGCCCACGTCGTAGGCACCTTCACGGTTCACGTAGATCTCCCCGCTCACTTTATTGATAGAAAGCGCGCTGGCTTCGGACGAGGTCATATGGTAGGACATCTCGGCGTTAATGCCCTCGTCGGCGTCTCGCGCCTTTATTTGCGTGGTAACGTAGCCCGATGGGGCGTCTTTAGGCATGAGAATGTCCACAGAACCGTTACTGAGGACTGGATGTACGATGACGGGAGCGTTGTCGTTCTGATCGACTATTTTGAGGTTGATGGTGGCGGTGCCGTGCAGCTGAGGCGCGCCACTGTCACTCGCATGGACGCGCAGCTCGAGCTGCTTGAGAACTTCGTAATTGAAACTTCTCAGCGCGTAAAGAGAGCCAGTGGCGGGATCTAGAGAGACAAATGTTGACACAGGCGCGCCCATCACGTAGGTTTCCGCGAGTTTATAGCTCACTTTGCTATTCTGTCCCGCATCCGAGTCGCGCGCCACCACCGTGGTGATGTATGCGCCCGGTGCGTTGTTTTCTACGAGTGACACTTCATAGGCGGCTTTGCTGAATATGGGAGCGTTGTCGTTTTCATCAGTCAGTCTAACGGTGTACTGTGTGATGGTGCGGAACGGTGGAGAGCCGAGGTCTTCGGCCACCACTGTCAGGTTATACTCGGCTATTTTTTCCCTATCCAGCGGCGCCGTAGTGACAATCATGTAGCTGTCCTCGTACGCCTGCTGGAGCCGGAAGTGATCGTGCCCGTAGAGGGTGCAGTGGACCTGGCCGTTGACTCCTGAGTCCCGGTCCGAAGTACTGATAAGAGCCACGAAAGTGTCCTTGGCGGCCGCCTCGGTCACGTGCGCAACTCCCGCCGCCATGGACGTCATGGGAGTGATGGTGATCTCAGGCGCGTTGTCATTCACGTCCTGAACCTGTACGACCACTTTACAGATGGCCGGTGGACTCGGACTCTGACCAAGGTCGGACGCCTGGACATCGAACTCGTACGTCGTCTTGCTCTCGTAATCCATCGGGCTCTCCAGTGTGATGCGCCCGGTTTTCCGGTCTACGCGGAAAAGTTGCCTGATCTCCGAGGGCACTTGGTTCCCGAGTCCGTACACCACTTCTCCGTTCAAACCTTCATCCGGATCCACTGCATTGAGATCCAAAAGCAGAAAGCCCACTGGCGCGTCCTCTGGTATTTCTACTGAAAAGTGGTTGCGCTCGAAAATAGGACTGTTGTCATTGTAGTCCTTCACCTTGACGTTGATTTTGGTGATGCCGGACCTGGGCGGATTTCCGCCGTCCGTCGCCACGAGCTCCAGCGCATATGACGCCTGTGTCTCCCTGTCCAGCTCTTTCATTAGCACCAGCTCCGCATATTTAACCCCATCCGCTCTGCTCAGCACGTCAATAGTAAAGTGGCTATTCACTGAGATCTGGTAGCTTTGAATATAGTTCGTACCCACGTCTTCATCTACAGCCACATCTAGGGGTATTCTGGTACCGGGTGCTGTGTTTTCTGAAATTTCCAGCGTAGACTCCTTCCTGGGAAACTCGGGCGCATTGTCATTAATGTCCTTCACCTCCACTTCGACGTGTATCAATTTGAATTGGTCTTTAGAGAAACTCACCACATCGAAGGCAATCACACACTGAGGAGAGTGCTTGCAAATTCTCTCTCTGTCAATCTTCTCGCCTACACTGAGCTGTCCGTCGCTTTCTCTGAGCCGAACAAAAGATGCGTTGACCTGCTTCATCATCCTAAAATTAGTCTTGGAGCCCACGGACGGACTTAAGGACATGTCCTTGGCCAGGTTTCCGATAACGGTGCCCGGTGCGTCCTCTTCGTACGTTTCATATTTCATTGTCCTTCCTGCTGCTCGCGCTGGCAGCAGAGGCAATGACAGCAAGGTGAAAAAGAACATCCACCGGTGACCGCCTGGATTCCCTCCCATAGTGACTGATCTGTCACTGTACTTCACTAAAATGTGACAAAACCAAAAAAAAAAAAAAAAAACCCAAAAAGAAATCAAGTTGGATTTTCACTCCTATTGTCTTAGCATAAGGTTCCTGAACCCAGAGAGGACAAAGTGGCTCACCTCTGTGCGCTCCGCCACGGCGCCCGCTTTTAAAAAGCAACTCGCGAAAACTGCAGTGGCGGCCCCGTTTATAGACGCGCGCATGCAAATGAGATCCAGTGTGACCAATCCCCGCCTTGAATGCAGAGAAAGGGACTTTTAAAAGACACCCAAGCCTATTTAGAGATTGCTTAAAGCAAATGAGTTGGCACAACAACATGAAGTGCTCGATTTACTATATAGGATACTTTTTTTTTTCTCTCTCTCCAGTTCTCCAGTACATCTCTTTCAGTCAGTTCAGGTGCGGGTTTGAATAACAGAGAAATGTGAACTGCTTTAAGTGAAGAAAACGTATTTCTCTTGGAGCACGCGTTTTTATGCAAAACTGTTTTAATGCTCAACTATATGTTTTCGGTTTCTCCACGTGCACGAATGCGCATCGGTTGAAAGTTGTACAGTGTATTGTTGATCAAACATAGAATAACATAATCCACGAGATCCCATATAAAACGATTATTTCCTATAAATTCTTAGCTCACGAGATGTCGTGTGAGCTGAATTGTAATTCGCCACCGAAATCTCTGTGCTTGTGCTCGTTTAGCATGCATGATGCATGCCACTGGCTGCGCGCCTCCTCCTTCCCTTACTCATTCGCCTGCTAAGCCAGGTGAACAAAAACCCCGTTACCAATAGGATTCAGGCCAAGCGCCCACGAGATTTAGAAAAGATCTCTATAGTCAGATTATATCAAAGGCATATGAAGGCCTCGTTAACGCCGAAGGTATAATGCCATGGCAGGGTTTCCCATTGGAGGCATTAGACATCCAGCAGCGCTTTCACACACACAGCCGCGCCTAAGTGGACCATAATGAAGCAGCTCCGCATGCGCTCCTTTGTGTCTGCCACGATCACCGATATAACTCTTTTCACCAAACCAAGATGGTCGATGAATTGGCCAGGGCTTTTTGGAGGGGTTGGTGTGCTTCGTATTAAAATGCGTTTAGGGAGCGATCAGGTTCGTCACGGGTATTTAAGAGATTTTGTTCCTCTCAGCCCATTCTCTGCGCTTTTCCATCCGCGGGACAAACACTTACCGTTCAACAGAAGGACAAAGAGGGGAAAATCCATCTGCCACCACCATCACGTTACAGACAAGGATGTTTTTTTTTAATTCCTCTGTGTGTATAGTTCCATAATAGTCTCACCAAATACAAATTCCTAATAGCTATTTCGTACGAGTCAACTTGTATAAAAGTTATATGTCGATAGGTTGAATCCTGGCTTTTCTATGCCTTCATTCGTATAAAATTCAGCACAAACTTCTCTTCACTCTTGCAGTGTTTCTTTATAGAACTGATATGAATTTTGAGCTCGACTTAATCGCCTATTGCTCTTCTCTATTAAAAAAAAAGGTACTAAACTGTACCTTGTCGCTGGTGTGGTACCCTCTAGTGCACACCTTTACTTTGAAAGGTGCAGTGAAAAACTAATCACGGTCCATTTACTCACCTTAAATCACTTTAAAGGTACACAATCAAAGGTACGATCAATATTAAAGGTACAAAATGCGTACCATTTTCCTTGTCGCTGGGGTGGTACATATTTTGTACCTTTAATACAGATCGTACTTTTAATTGTGTAACTTTAAAGTGATTTAAGGTGCGTAAATGGACCGTGATTAATTTAGATACAGTATATTAATATGATACACCTATGGTGTACCTTTAAGGTTACTACATTTTTTTCTTAGAGTATAAAGTTGGAGATGGTTCACTTCAGTGAGCCTTGTCAATGAGTGATGCGTCCATCGGACATCACTTTTTTTCTTTTTTGTTTCTTCTTCTTTTTTTTTCTTTTTTAAACTTTATCGTCCGTCTGACTTACATTCACGAGGATTAGATGAAGTGAAAAAGATCCGTCAGTGAGATGCTCAGCACTGCACCTAACAGACTGTGGTGTTCTTAAAGGTTCTTCAGGCTGTCATACCCTTTAGACAATTGCAAATCTATTCTAAACTCCTTTTTTCGAAATAAAAAAGAATTAGCCGTGGACCCTCACGTGACCTGCGTGTCAATCTCGCCGCCTGCACGCGAGCCGAACAATGGTGGAATTAGTGAGAGCTGCGAAAATCCCATCTCGGTGAGCTGTTATTTGCATTTGCTAAAGGCGCGGGAGAATAGCAGACCGGCCATGCCATTGTCACTGCATTTGTTCTCATGAACGCCTGGCCGTTGTGGTCGCATGAGTCGTTTTTTTGAGCAAGGGCTTAACTCTTTTGGTATGATAACGAGGAGATTTGGCCTCTGTCACCCGCATTTTGGGAATGGGAACGGGGGAGCGAGACACCCGAAATCAGGAGTGTGCGTGTGTGTATGTACAGAGGGGGAGTAAGTTGAGTGGTGGTTGGGGGGGGGGGGGGGGGATTGGATCCGCGCGCGAACATGGGGGCAAGGAGGGGTCTCTCGCACTCACTCTGACTCACGCGCGCGCACACCTGTCCGTAACCTCCTCTTAACTCGCGTGCCATCACTCCACTCACTAATTGCTCCTTAACACAATTCACAAGTCATTAGTCCGACTTTCTCTGATACAGATTTGAGAGCGTCTCGAAGAGCGCCTTCGTTAACGCTCCCCTGCACCATTACAGCAAAGAAAACTGTTTTGATTGCAGACATTTGGCACAGTCTGGAGATAGATGAAAAGCCAGGGGAGTTTATCCTCTTTTTTCGCCTCTCGAGTATTCTGAGTAGTTTAGCTCTGTTTAATCAACAGCTCCTGACCTGTGACCTATAACCAAAAGCTTCTCCAAGTAATTAAATAATAGGCTATGCTCTTTAGTCCCCCAGAATACATGTAAAGGAAAACTGTGATCTCAATTACTTCTTGGTAGTAATTAAAGAATGCGCTCTACTTCAAACTGGTTTCCTCATTTCAGAAATCATCTCAAGACGTGACCTCTGTTATTGCTACTGAAGTGCTTATTATAGGTTACATTTCAAATTGTTTTTAAGCTATCCACTGCTGAACTTACCTTAATGTTGACAACAGTATTCAGTGAGAGGATAAAAAGAGCTGTGATTCTTTCTTTAGGTTTACACATAAAGTGTTTCTCAGCCATCTGGGCATTCCAGCAGACCAAAGAACACTTTGAATAAATTCGCCATTAAGGGACAAAACAGTTAACAACTCATGAATATAACTTTACACATGCGAATGAGCAGGAAACTTTATGTGCTTGCTGTGCCCTAAGGAAGCTGTCCCACAACCACTCCCTCCTCTTTTTCGCTTCATTTGCGGCTTTGTGCGTAAAGAGCGGCGCGTTTTGTGTGATGCACCGCAAGCTGTGCGGTCCTCCCCGCCAGATCTCTAATGACTTTCCAATGATGATTTAAGAGAGGTCTCGTTGCCGTCTCATCCCTTTTCACTCTTTGACAAGGCCTTTGAATTTCGGCACCCATGCTTTTTTTTTTTTTTTTTTTTTGTCTACTAGCCTACTTGTCTCGTCGCCTATAGTGTCGTCCTTTAGAGGCGCAGAGGGTAGCATACAAGACAAAATCCAAAACCTCTCTGATATGAATAGATGACCAAGAGACCCTCTCAATAAATCAGGACCTAGTTTCGGCTTATATAGCAAGAACTAAAACTAAATTATTGAATCAGCATTTACAATAATAAGCATGTAGTTTTGCATGTGGACATATTGCATTAGTCCCTTTGTTTGTACTGTTTGTGCTATTAATATCCTTCTATGTAGGTTATATCATGCTGCTATCACTTATTTTTTTTATTATTTTTATTTTTTTATTTATTTATTTTTTTTTGCACATAGACAGTTCTCCTGCACTAGTACTTCAGATACCTATTTACATATCATGCTGCTACCATTCATTTTGCATTCTTGACACTACTGCTGTATGTATATTTATGTACCTTTTCTGCAACACTTGCTGCTGTAACACTAATTTCCCCACGAGGGATTAATAAAAAGTTATCGAGGTATAAGACCGATCAATTTAAGAGTGAAATCTTCTCAGCTAGTATTTTCCCTGAGTTTTATATATATATATATATATATATATATATATATATATATATATATATATATATATATATATATATATATATATATATATAAAATCTAATGGTTTGTTGAAGATTTTTGAATACTTTTGTTCATAGACTTGTATTTTATAGTAAGCATGATTCTAATATGTTAATATGTTCAACACCTCTCTCTCTCTCTCTCTCTCTCTCTCTCTCTCTTCACTTCAGTAATAGAACATGAACATGTAGCTCTCCATCCCACACTAATCCCTCACTCCATCCCGCAAAAGGTCTAGCAGGTACATGACGTAATGTAGCACAAAAAATGGTGCTGTCTGTTATTTGCTACTGTTGTCGATTTCATTTGGTCTCAGATTCATTTCCTTCCAAAACTGCTGAAAGACGGGAATTTAAGACGCATATGTAGGCCAGAGCAGTATTTATTAAAGCCGTCCTAATGTAGAGTTCATCCACAAGCCCAAACTAACGCTTGAAGATATTGATAGCTGAATTATGGCTTGAACAAGACACATTTGCAAGATGGCAGATGATTGGACGATGGTCTGTGCACAAGTTGTGTGTGTGTGTGTTTTTTTTAAAAGCCAGGTAGAAATAAGTCGTAATAAATCTTATAACCTTGCTGCTGTTCAGATGATGAGGGATTAGCTTCGATTTGCTTCGTTTGCGTTTCCTCTGTGACCTAAATAGCTTCGTGAAAACTGCACGACTGAATGGACTTATGCAAATCGCGCACCATGCGATGGGAAGCATTTTTTCGGCAGATGGACTGAGATCTTGGGGCAACTCTCTCTCTCTCTCTCTCTCTCTCTCTCTCTCTCTCTCTCTCTCTCTCTCTCTGTCCACATGTTCCACTAGAGAACCCCGGTCAAGATGGAGCGTAAAATCAGTAATGCACCGTGTCAGCAACAGGAACAATAACGCACGTTTTATTGCCACGGCTCTCTGAGGGCAGTGGGTCATTACTGCATGAATTACCCCATCGCTTTTAGGAGACATGAAAGGCCTCATGCGGACATATTCATGACGCCATGATAAAATAGTTAGAAAAGAGAATTAATTTCCTGCATGACAAAGGCATAGATGACGTCCAAATCCGTATGCTATTCTGACATAGCCTATTATTTAGTACTATTAGTATTTATTCTTTTTTAGTAAATGCACTTAAGGTGCTCTAATAATGACAACACACTGAAAGACATTTTCAAGACTAGGCGACTTCAAATGCTCCAGAGGCAAAATGAATGTGTGATTCTTATTGGGTAAACTGAATATTAGTGAGAAGTCAGGGTTTATCCTGACCATGCAGGATAAAGCTCTTACTGACAATTAATGAATGAATGAATGCGTGCCTTTCATGAATGGTCTTCCTTTCAATGGTTTCTGATTTTATTTTATGAAGTGTTTTCTATTATGTAAACTATTTTAACCCTTTGGGAAAGATACCTTATTTATGATCTTTATTTTCTTTATTTGCACACTTCTCCTAGTTAATAACAATTATCTCTCAAAACTCGATCAGTAGGCGGGGTTTGTTCCAACTTCTGTCATATGAAATGAAACACTGCTATGGAATCCTTACACATGTTACGATATATTGTTATTATTGTTCCTTATTATATTGATATCGTATGTAATATATAGATATATGGGATATTGGGCTGTACATCTCTCCTTGTCGCAAGCCGTTATATTTGTGAGACCATTTAGCAACACCATGTCGTCTTGCCTTTAGAGGAGTGCGCACCACAGGGGGCGAGGAGGACATATAGTTACTAACAATCCAGTGGACGAACAGGTGAACTTTGGTCTCGATTAATGAGCTCTGCCTTGCGGCGTTTAGTCACCATGTTTATCATTCGTCCACTTTAGTGCATACAAAAGAGCATTGCGGGTCGGCGCGGGTGTTTCCCGTCCAGTGCGTGAGCGCAGCGTGGGTTTCATTCTCCCCACACAAGACACATGGACTACGCTTTCAGGCATTTAACTATACAGCCGCGGGGTATCGCCTTTCTTTGAACAATACCAACCCACTTAACGTCTGAATTAAAGCCATCAAAGAACTTTTAGGACCTAATTGTGTGTTTTAAGAGAACCCATTAACAAGGCCTACAAAAAAAAAAAAAAAAAAAAAAGCACTCTTAAAGATAAAGGTTCCAATTAGAACCAAAAAGGGTTTTTCAGCCTGATGCCATAGGAGAACCCTTTTAAGTTGCACAACGAACCTTTTACTCTCAAGTTCTTTAGAGAATCATCTATTTACAGGTGCTTTAAAGAACCCTCAAATGGTTCTTGCCACAAGAAACCATGTTATCCTCAAGATCTCTAAAAACCCTTAGTTAGTGCTTTAAGGAACGTAGGTTCTTAGGAGAGATGCCAGGAGAACCTTTTCCAGTCCCACAAAGAACTTAATAGGGTTTACTTTAACCTCTTAAGGGACGATACCTTGAAGAACCAATACACTGTTCAGACGAACCTATAATGAAACATTAAGAACTTCTTTAATCTCCAAAGAACCATATACTGTAGCTCAACTCAAGAACCCTATATAATGAAAAATGGTTCTTGACAAGAAGAAGGTTCTTTGCAGATGTGCATATAATCACATATTCCTAAGAGTGAAAACTGAGATATTGTAACAGGCTTGAAAATCATAATAAGCTATCGTGTAAGTATTGGGCAAATAGTATAGGAGACGATCACTTTTGCGGTAGGTGTTTACAAGTTTATGCACTTCTAAGCCTATAGCATTGTAATGAAATAATTCCAAAATCTATCATACCTGGGGAAAGTATTTGTTTTTTGACCTCTCAGTGATCAACTATTACCATTTCCATCAATATAATTATAAGAAATCACCCATTTTCTTTGGATTATTGTAATTACACCACGAGCAAAGGCATTAATTTCACTTAAACACAAAGCATAGCCAACTTTATATTTAAAAAAAAGCTTGACTTGTGAGACTCAAACTAAGCCAGTGAATGAAATGAACTATATGTGCCCTTCTTCTTACATTGCTATGTACAGCCGTGGCCAAAAGTTTTGAGAACGACACAAATATTAATTTTTACAAAGTCTGCTGCCTCAGTTTTTATGATGGCAATTTGCATATACTCCAGAATGTTATGAAGAGTGATCAGATGAGAGTGTTAACGAGGACAAGGCTGGAGATCACTCTGTCATGCTGATTGAGTTAGAATAACAGACTGGAAGCTTTAAAAGGAGGGTGGTGCTTGAAATTATTGTTCTTCCTCTGTTAACTATGGTTACCTGCAAGGAAACACGTGCAGCCATCAATGCTTTGCACAAAAAGGGATTCACAGGCAAGGATATTGCTGCTAGTAAGATTGCACCTAAATCAACCATTTATCGGATCATCAAGACCTTTAAGGAGAGAGGTTCAACTGTTGTGAAGAAGGCTTCAGGGCGCCTAAGAAAGTCCAGCAAGCGCCAGGACCGTCTCCTAAAGTTGATTCAGCTGCGGGATCGGGGCACCACCAGTGCAGAGCTTGATCAGGAATGGCAGCAGGCAGGTGTGAGTGCGTCTGCACGCACAGTAAGGCGAAGACTTTTGGAGGATGGCCTGGCGTCAAGAAGGGCAGCAAAGAAGTCACTTCTCTCCAGGAAAAACATCAGGGACAGACTGCTATTCTGCAAAAAGTACAGGGATTGGACTGCTGAGGACTGGGGTAATGTCATTTTCTCTGATGAATCCCCTTTCCGATTGTTTGGGGCATCTGGAAAAAAGCTTGTCCGGAGAAGAAAAGGTGAGCGCTACCATCAGTCCTGTGTCATGCCAACAGTAAAGCATCCTGAGACCACTCATGTGTGGGGTTGCTTCTCAGCCAAGGGAGTGGGCTCACTCACAATTTTGCCTAAGAACACAGCCATGAATAAAGAATGGTACAAAAACATCCTCAGAGACCAACTTCTCCCAACCATCCAAGAACAGTTTGGTGATGAACAATGCCTTTTCCAGCATGATGGGGCACCTTGCCACAAGGCAAAAGTGATAACGAAGTGGCTCGGGGAACAAAACATCGACATTTTGGGTCCATGGCCGGGAAACTCCCCAGACCTTAACCCCATTGAGAATTTGTGGTCAATCCTCAAGAGGCAGGTGGACAAACAAAAACCCACAAACTCTGACAAACTCCAAGCATTGATTATGCAAGAATGGGCTGCCATCAGTCAGGATGTGGCCCAGAAGTTGATTGACAACAGGGCGAATTGCAGAGGTCTTGAAAAAGAAGGGTCAACACTGCAAATATTGACTCTTTGCATAAACTTCATGTAATTGTCATAAAAGCCATTGACACTTATGAAATGCTTGTGATTATACTTCAGTAACAGTTAGTAACATCTGACAAAAAGATCTAAAAACACTGAAGCAGTAGACTTTGTGAAAATTAATATTTGTGTCATTCTCAAAACTTTTGGCCATGGCTGTAGCTTATGCAGCTTTGGTATCTAAACTTATCTGGGATTACCTCTTGAAAAGAAAATGATCTATATATCCATATGGAAATCTGTGAATGTTTAGATCAATACACATTTTTTCTTCTTTTGGCTGGATTTGAAATGGAAACAAATGGCAATGAATATTGTCTCATTGTTCATACATGCCGACTGTTGTGTCACTGCAACAAATGACACAAGTAGCCTAAACACTCTATCCACCATTTCACTCCCTGTAGGGGTTAAATATTCACTAATGTGTTTCATTCATCCATGGGAACAATTTTAAGGGCTTTGTCTCTGATTGAGACATCTGCATACTTTGCGCAGACACTGAAACACATAGCCAACAGTAGATTTGGCATAAAACTTCAAATTTAGGCCAGCTGACATGTATTCGGTGGGTTAGGATTAAGTGAATTAACTTGTGTGGTGCCGAATTTACTATTACTGTTGCATAAAGGATGATACGGTGGTGCAGCAGTTAAAATTGCCACGTCACAGCTCCAGGGTCCCCAGTTCTCCCGGTGTCCAGTGTTTACTCTGGGTTCTCCAGTTTCCTCCTACCTCCCAAAACATGCCAGTGGATTTGTTACACTAAACTTCCCCTAAGTGTGAATGAGTGTGTGAATGCGTGTGAATGGACTGGCATAAGGTGCTACCAGCTACCCACTGCACCACTGGGATTACAATCTGGAAATTATCCAACTGTTTTTTTTTTGTTTGCTTGTTTTTAAAACACATGAGTCTTTAAACACACACTTACACTTTATTTCCATAGTGAACAAAGAAACATAAGCACATAGTCACACTATAACTCATTAGAAAATGAAAGTTTTGAAATGAAAATGTGACTTCTGCAATATGCAAAGTCATGACCTTCATACTATAAGATTCTATCTCATATTCATTCATAAACCAGACAGAACATTAATACTAAGGTCACAAAGTATTATTGATAACAGATGTCCTTGGTCTCTTGGAATTCTGGAATTCTGTCTGATAATAATTTGCTTTGAAGAAATTTCTGTCATACGCTGCCATAGCATGATGAATTATATTACAAACATATGATTTAAGACCAGCATGACTGAAATTTAGTGACAAGAGTAGCCTAATTACCACAGTGATTATGTAATTAGGCTTGTATTATTTCAGGTGCACCATTTCAACAGTTGTGCACTATTTAAGGTTCTTAGACACAACAGAGTATATTTTAATTTTACAATATGGTGTTGGGCTTGCTGTGATGTATTATTATTTATTTCAGAACCTGACAGAAAATTATTATACATCATATGCAGGGGCCTGAAAATTTTAAACAAGAGACTTTTTGTTTACTTTTATCTGGTGACATGGTGAATCAACATGGTTGTTAATTAAATCACCAAATGTTTTGCACTTTTCAGCAACATTTTAAACTGAGGTTAATCACACACTCCTAAGTGTAAGAACTGAAATAGTTAAAAGGAAATGTAATATATGTACTATATGGACTGTATGTAATATATGAACAATTCAATGAAACAATTCTGTCAAACTTGAAGAAAGCGTTTGTGAACACTTTCCCAAACCTTTTTTTTTAATCTCTCCATGAACAACCATTACCATTTTATTAATTTAATTAAGAGAAATCATTCATTTCCTTTGATTATTGTTATTTCACCATGAGCAGAGGCACTAATTTCACTTGAACACAAAGCATGACCTGCTTTATATTCAGAAGAATATAAATTGGGCTAAAATGATTTTCTGAATGGTTGTCAAGGTTTTAATTCGTGAATTCTGCAGTGCGATAAAGTGTAGAGAAACAAAAAAAAGAGAGAGTGGTTATGTTGAGCTTACCCTAAATAAATACATAAAATAAATTTAAAAAATAAAACAACAACAACAACAACAATAATAATAATAATAATGCAGGCAACAGTGGTGCAGCTGGTAGCTTGTGCCCACCTCACAAGGTCCACTTAGCTCAGGCCTTACTGTCTGTGTAACTTTGCATGTTCTCCATGTGGGTTCGTCCAGTTCCCTATTCTTACCTTGTGCCCAGTGTTCTCAGGGCAGGCTCCACCACCACCCTAACCAGGATAAAGCATTCACTGAAGATGAATAAAACAATGAATGATAATTTTACCATATAATACAGTGTTTCCCAAAGCTTTCCAGTACCCACATTTCAATCTTAAGTGTGAGCTTAAAGCGTCTCACAACAAGAATGTAAGAATGCTAAGTGTATGCAGCACATACAGTTACTCTCAATACTATGTGTGTGTGTGTGTGTGTGTGTGTGTGTGTGTGTGTGTGTGTGTGTGTGTGTGTGAGAGAGAGAGAGAGAGAGAGAGAGAGAGAGAGAGAGAGAGAGAGAGAGAGATGACTTCAGGCAAGCAGCTCTAACAAGCAGTTTTTTGCTCCTGGCAATAACTATGATTTTCTGGTATTTTCATCAAAATTGACTGCCCAGGGATTTGCACTTTCACTACACAGCTAATCTTCACATGTCTTTGTGGCACCTCATTTAATTTGATTTCTTAAAGCAACATCCCTCTGGGTGGCCTGTCTTACCCACCTGAACCTGGCTCCTGGCTTGACCAAGACATAGTTTTCAGCACGAAGGTATAGGTGTGACATTAAGCCTGAGTCTGGAAGGCTTCCTGTCACTATGTTTAACATGTCTAAGGATGTCTCAGGGTAAACGTGTTGACCTCCAATTACGTGATACCCTTCATAACCTGTTGAATACAATTATATTTTATGGACCTACATCATTATCATCACTCATAGCATACTGTATAGAGTCAGGTCTCAAGTTTAAGACTTTGAACTACACCTACCTGAGCTGAAACTGCTGTTGGGACATGAGAAAGGCAGCTGAATTGGTGTCTTGGAGGCAGGGTTGCCAAAAAATTTGGCCACTGGAAAAGAGAAACACATTTTCTTTCTTTTCTCAGTTGTTGCAGGGAAAACAAGTTCACCGTGGTGTTCACTTATTTTTGACTTGATCTGCAATATGCCTTTTTTCTATCACAATCTTTCACTCTTTAACTCCCCCTTTCCTTCTCACAGTCTTTGCAATATAACAGCAATGGTTCTGTACATTGTAGATACACTGTCTACACTTACACTTCCCCTTTGCTTGCCTTTGTTAAAGGAAATTAATTATATTTATTTCAGATTCTTTTCTTTAGAATAAGATCATGGTGGTTGTGGATTTTTCAACTTTTCCCAAAAATTACCACCTGCGAACCACTTTTTCCACCTGCAGTCTTGTCCCAAAACTAGCCTGATTTGGTGTAAAAGCAATGACACTGGCATCTCTGCCTGAAAGTTAACTAATTAACCTTAGGAGATATGCAATCAAATTTTATTTTGGCACCATCATCAGCGTTTTAGACATTTGTATTAACATTATTGTAATTCATAACATAGATATGTTTTCATTTCATGATTTCATTTGTATTGTCGCTGCTGTGTGTAAGGTCAACCAACAATCAAACTGGAAGAATTGGTGACTATCTTGACCACCACCTAACTCTCTGAGGTCTTTTCTCTCAACAAGGTCAACGCAGTTGTAGATAGCCGAGACATATAAGCTCTCACAGAAAAGATCGTCTTCTGTCAGTGCCTTGTCCCATCCGGCTTGGCAAACCTGACAGGCGGTGTAAATTTGTGGCATGTCCCGCTGACACAAATCCCTCCACCGCTTCCCATTAGCATCAATATTTGAGTGGAGGCAGTAGGTCCCAGATCAGGAACTGTCAATCTTTCTGGAGATGCTGAGCCCACCTTCATTCAGGGACCGCACGTCAGGCATGAATACTTAATGCCAGACAGAGTGCGTATGTTTAATATGCATCCCCTGTTGAGCTACGTCAGCAAGAATGAGTGAGGATACTAGGCTGAGGATAATGGTATTGCTAGGTCTGTCTGGAAGTCTGATTATCACACCAAGATCGAGGCAGCTTAGACATCTTTGGAGGTTCCTCACTCTCATAACTTTTTTTGTGCCATTTCTTTTAAATCAGTATGTATCTGATAATTCCTTTGTAATAACATAAATCACAAGTCTTTTATTTTCTCTAACAATGTGGAAGAATCAATGTATCAGTCTCTCTCAATGATGTAAAGGAGTGTTTGTCAGTGGCTAGAAAGTTCTGGAATGAGTCCAGCAGGGGTGGTAGGTGTGTTAAAACACAGAGTCCTTTCAACAATATCCTTTTTTGGTCTTTATTATAAGTTTGAAATCTGTCCATAAAGTGTTCTTGTGTATTTGTTTGTGTGTTGAATAAGAAGGGATTGCAAAAGATTTTTTAAAAATGTGAGGCTTATAAAGAGCAAGAAAAAGGGAATCTTCATCACACATGGTCTACATTGGGTTATTCTTTGTCGGATGCATATTCTCTGCACATTGCAGGTAAGGTTCTTTAAATTTCCCAGTAATAATATAATAGTTCCCAGTAATAATATTAAAAATAACAAGGCACTCTGCTGCAGATAATCATACCACATACACTATCTGGCCAAAAGTATGTGGACACTTGACCATCAATTTTATGTGTGCTTGCTGAACATCCCATTTCAGATTTTATCCTCCTTTGCTGTTATAATAACCTTCACTCCACTTCTAGTGGAAGGCTTTCCACTAGATTTTGGAGCGTGGCTGTGGGGATTTGCTTGTTCAGCCACAAGAGCATTAGTAAGGTCATTGAGATGTTGAACGAGGAGGTCTGGGGTGTAGTCGGTGTTCCAGTTCATCCCAAAGGTGTTCAGTGGGGTTGAGGTTGAGGGCTCTGTGCGGCCTTGAGTTCTTTCAAGCCAAACTTTGCAAACCGTGTCTTCATGGAGCTCACTTTGTGCACAGGGGCATTGTCATGCTGGAACAGGCTTGGGCCTTTTAATTCCAGTGAAGGGAAATCTTAATTCTACAGTGCATTCTACAAGACATTCTAGAGAATTCTGTGCTTCCAAATTTGCGGCAACAGTTTTTTGGAAGAACCACATATGGGTGTGATGGTCAGGTGTCCACATACTTTTGCCCATATAGTGTACCATATTACAAGCATAACACATGCTGCAGCAAGATTAGCATTACCAGCATGGCTTTTGAATCGGTATGAACTTCATTATAATGAACCCACATATTAATGTTGTAGTAAACAACAAACACAAACTAGTATTATAAACATATGATTGTGCTATAGTAAACAGGCCAACATGATAATAATTAAAAACAGGTATCATAAACACATAAACTAACAGTATACCAGTCTAATCTATAAACAAACAGGTACCACAGAATAAGTGTTTAGTAAAGAATTTGCATTAGATTAAACTAGGATATCTTAAGGATTGTTAGGTATTATAAGGTACTAGGCTGACCCATGATTTAGGATTGGCAGGTATGTTTCAAGACAAAAAATGCTGTATGGCAGTTTAATTCCCTTTGACTGCAGCTTCTCAATTTAGTAGTGTACATGCACTTAGAGTTGGCTTTAGACATTTATTTATACCAAGGACAAAAACCACAAATATCTATTGGGCTTCAGTTGCTTTCAGTGATTGTCAGGGCACATGATGTGGGTTAGAAGGGTAGACTTGAACGAACTTGGCAATTTATGGAGGGATGTCAAGAAAAAAAAAAAAGGTCTCCAGGTACAGAGTTTTCCCTCCCAGAGCTCGGGCTCTGAATAGACTTTTTTTTAGGCTAGGAAAGTATTGCCATGGCTTCACAATGAAGATCTGGTCTACTGCAGATCATAAAGGAAGCCGTGTATGGAGGGGAGGGAAAATCCATCACTTCTTCTCCGGGGGTGGTGGGGTGGGGTGGGGGGTTAGGGGTCACAGGTTCTGATTAAAGCTTTAGGTTTGTGGCATGTTCATACAGCACTCCTTCCTCCCTCATGTCCCGCCCCCCCCCCCCCCCGGCCCCATCATGGTCTCTGCAGCCCTTTGAACTTCTGTTTGGTTGTCTTAGAAATCCATTCATCATTTTTAATGCTGAATATTTCAAAGCAACATATCTTTTTCTGTTCAAAGTCATGTCTCCTTATCTCTTGAACAGAAGAAAGAAGCCCTGGACTATAAACGATTCTGGACTATTTACATGTAATATGACAAATTTGCTTTCAATTGCTAAGAATGATAAAATAGAAGCCATACACTTTGAGTGGGAAGGAGGCATTTCTGTCTCTACAAAAATAAATTGTATGGTCCTAGATAGTTTATTTAGGTGGGGATAAAGAGATAGATAGAGAGCAAAGGAAGGAGAAAGACTGTAAAAAAAAAAAGAGAACAGTTAGAGAGAAAAACAACTCAAGCATATGATGGAGATGCAGGCTAACATACCTCAGCCCTCCTCCTGCCGTCTGCTTCTTCCCAGCACTGGGAGAAACGAGGCCAATTAGGGATGCAAGGGGCAACTAAACGGAATGCTTTTGTAATGCAGTAGCATACGTGAGACTTTGTAAATCTTTCATTGTGCCGCATACTTACACCCCAGCTCTCTCTGCTTGGGGCCTAGTGAATATGCTGGGCCAAAGAACACACACACACACACACACACACACACACACACACACACACACACACACACACACACACACACACACAAAACAACAACAACAACTACAACAACAACAACACTGCAACACCTATCTACCTCACAGTCTGACAGCAAATACACCTGACAATACAAGGGCTTGCAAGTATGATAGGAGATCCAGAGTGCTATCGGAGGTTGAAGGCTCTGAAAAAGAGTCAAACATCACTCAAAATCACAATTGTGTAACAGGGAATTTGTAAATGATGTTTGACTGGTGCAAAAAGATTCTGACACGTTCAAATGAGAGGCTTTAATCCATGCACAAGTAAGTCACGGTGTGCCAATTATCAGAGGCGCAATCCCTGGAAACATGTTTAATATTGTAGCTGATGCTGACAATGTGAAAATGAGGCAGAAATGTGCAAAGCTATGTGTGATCAGGTTTAAAAAAAAAGGTGAAGTCATTGTGAATTGTTAGCTGAGGATTCTTGGCATCAGCTACTGTATATAGCAAAATCTCAGTGTTTTGAATTAAAGTTCTATACAGTTGAATGAACTCTATAGTGCATATAAATGTATGAATGCTGTTTTCTCATTCATATAAGCTGTGTAATGTGTGAAATGTGAGCTTTCATGAGCTCTGAGTGTGTGTGGGGGGTGGGGCGCTGTATACACTTTCACTTGTCATGTCACGGGTTGGCATTTTCTGAAATCTCACATGCATGCTCTTTTATCCGCATAACTACCAGACTATGAATATTAAGTAAATGCCTGTCTATAACATGTCACATATATTCCTACAGAGATATACACTAACCTTAACACTTTATAATGGATTATAAGGGAGTGTTAAGTCAGTAAGGTTGTGGGGAGGGACTGAATCAATCTTAAAAGAACACAAAGAGGGTTCTTTTAAGGGATGGGTTTGATTTTGGGTGAAAGGGACCACATTGTCAGGAAGGCACCCGAGAATGGACGTGTAATAAATGCCGGGCCACACTCACACACACGCATACAAACACCCCTAAATAATCATTGGAAAATCATTAGAAAGCTGGCAGAGCTGAGAGGCACAGATTGCGGGGTAGACAGAGACAAACCCCACATTCTGCTTCAGCACAAAGGCGGCAATGAGCTGGAAGGGAAAGGGGAGTGTCTGGCCATTTCAAAACCTCTCTCTCTCTCTCTCTCTCACACACACACACACTCACACACACACATAAAAAAAAAAGGCCCGCCTTCCTGACATCTATCTGTAACTCTGTGTGGATGTGTTAGAATTTCATTCGTGCTGTGGTTAACAATTGTCCTGGCCTGGCAACATTTTATCTGTCTGACCCTCACCCTGGCCATATGTTGCCTCAAAGTCCTGCCTTTTACTCCCACCATTCTCAAATAAACAGTCTGGAAGACACAACTGTTCCCCCAATTGCTCAATTGATATTCATGACTAGTTTTGTACAGTGTAGTAAATCATTTTGGACATTAATTGACGATAAGTGTCGCGTTGAGGGCACAGAGCCTTGTACTGAAACCAAGCACCCTTATGGTGCATATAGAAAGATTTTTTTTAATGATGGAACAGACTTTGCCTGGGCTATTGTAGAAATACACAGAGGGTTAAAAAAAATTGCTGTGTTTGGATTTTAAACTCCTTGTGTCATTAATTATGGTGTAGGCATATACATTTGCAGTGCACCCCCAGTACAGAACTAAGAAGCAATAGATGAGACAGACTTTTATGGGATCTATTCTTCTAGCTAAAACCCTATTTCTTAATTCTACTATTCTACAATCGCTTTGACAATCAATGTGCAGTAGAAGCTTTTCCTTTTACTCCCTTAGTCCAGTATTTGTAGTCCAGCACTTTGAAACTGGGAAGGTTGTCCAATTGAAAAAAAAAAAAAGCTTTCAGATTTTTTTTTTTTTGGAATGCACACAGCCAGGGATAATCTCGAGGACACCCTTGGTGTGCTTAAGTCTCCAGTTCCTGTCATGGGAGGAAGGGTTTGCTTTAGATCTTATTTCTTTTTTTTTTTTTTTTTTGCCTTTACAAAAGAGCTGGCTGAGTTCTTCCAAGAAGAATAAGCACATTCTTAATCTGATTGGTATGCCTGCAGTTAGCAGAGAAAATGAAAAGGAGGGCGAGATATACATATACAGCATGATGGAACCATCATTTTTCAGGGATTTTTAGTTACTTCAAGTAAATTAGCCTTTTAAATTGTTTGAAACAATAGCTGTGAATTTTGCTGCTACACTGTATATTGTAGTCATACCTGGTTAATACTTTGATACTATAGTTTTATTATTATTATTATTATTATTATTATTATTATTATTATTATTATTATTATTATTATTATTATTATTATTTTAAATGTAGCTACTGATATGAAAATGTTATGCTCAGTGCCTTAGATACTCTGTGCATTATGCTATAGGTTTCAAAAAGATAAATGGTTGCTTTTGGTTGCTCCTGAGATCAGAGTTGAACCTGAAAAAACTCCCAGATGCTGCTGTAGCATAGCATCCTCCATCCAAGGAAGGCTATAAGGAGGGTTCTTTTGACAGACATGAGCTTCCACACTGCGTGTTCTCAGTCCCAGAATCAACAATTTCAGCTGTGCTGTCAGGTCATATACACAAGTGCACATGAAAAACGCATATTTTACACATTTATTGCACTGATTTATTCATTTTTTGTTAATAGTACAGCCGTGGCCAAAAGTTTTGAGAATGGCACAAATATTAATTTTCACAAAGTCTACTGCTTCAGTGTTTTTAGAACTTTTTGTCAGATGTTACTAACTGTTACTGAAGTATAATCACAAGCATTTCATAAGTGTCAATGGCTTTTATTGACAATTACATGAAGTTTATGCAAAGAGTCAGTATTTGCAGTGTTGACCCTTCTTTTTCAAGACCTCTGCAATTCACCCTGGCATGCTGTCAATCAACTTCTGGGCCACATCCTGACTGATGGCAGCCCATTCTTGCATAATCAATGCTTGGAGTTTGTCAGAGTTTGTGAGTTTGTGTTTGTCTACCCGCCTCTTGAGGATTGACCACAAATTCTCAATGGGATTAAGGTCTGGGGAGTTTCCTGGCCATGGACCCAAAATGTCAATGTTTTGTTCCCCGAGCCACTTGGTTATCACTTTTGCCTTGTGGCAAGGTGCCCCATCATGCTGGAAAAGGCATTGTTTGTCACCAAACTGTTCTTATATGGTTGGGAGTAGTTGCTCTCTGGGGATGTTTTTGTACCATTCTTTATTCATGGCTGTGTTCTTAGGCAAAATTGTGAGTGAGCCCATTCCCTTGGCTGAGAAGTAACCCCACACATGAGTGGTCTAAGGATGTTTTACTGTTGGCATGACACAGGACTGATGGTAGCGCTCACCTTTTCTTCTCTGGACAAGCTTTTTTCCAGATGCCCCAAACAATCGGAAAGGGGATTCATCAGAGAAAATGACATTACCCCAGTCCTCAGCAGTCCAATCCCTGTACTTTTTGCAGAATAGCAGTCTGTCCCTGATGTTTTTCCTGGAGAGAAGTGGCTTCTTTGCTGCCCTTCTTGACACCAGGCCATCCTCCAAAAGTCTTCGCCTTACTGTGTGTGCAGACGCACTCACAACTGCCTGCTGCCATTCCTGAGCAAGCTCTGCACTGGTGGTGCCCCGATCCCGCAGCTGAATCAACTTTAGGAGACAGTCCTGGCGCTTGCTGGACTTTCTTAGGCTCCCTGAAGCCTTCTTCACAACAGTTGAACCTCTCTCCTTGAAGGTCTTGATGATCCGATAAATGGTTGATTTAGGTGCAATCTTACTAGCAGCAATATCCTTGCCTGGGAATCCCTTTTTGTGCAAAGGAATGATGGCTGCACGTGTTTCCTTGCAGGTAACCACAGTTAACAGAGGAAGAACAATAATTTCAAGCACCACCCTCCTTTTAAAGCTTCCAGTCTGTTATTCTAACTCAATCAGCATGACAGAGTGATCTCCAGCCTTGTCCTCATTAACACTCTCACCTGTGTTAACGAGAGAATCACTGACATGATGTCAGCTGGTCCTTTTGTGGAAGGGCTGAAATGCAGTGGACATGTTTTTTGGGATTAAATTCATTTTCATGGCAAAGAGGGACTTTGAAATTAATTGCAATTCATCTGATCACTCTTCATAACATTCTGGAGTCTATGCAAATTGCCATCATAAAAACTGAGGCAGCAGACTTTGTAAAAATTAATATTTGTGTCATTCTCAAAACTTTTGGCCACAGCTGTACATCCTAAAAAAGCACTGACCCTGGAAATATAATCTTTCACCTAAAATATCTCTTGAATCATTTTTTGTTTACACCCTGGAAAAGTCATGCAACCCCTAACAGGAAACAATGCTAACTGGACCCCAGCTTAGGGTTATTATTAACCATGTTGCTTTATTATTATTTTTTTAAAGTTAGCATTGTTCTACTTGTTAGCAATGTTGGCATTTCTGCATAAACTAACGCCTTCATTTGTATGACCTACTAACCTGATTTAAATTGAGTCCTGAAACATATGAGTAAAGCATCCAGGTCACCATGGGTTTAAATTGGAAAGAGTTGTTATGGTCAGGGATTGCAGTAACAGAGTACACTTGTATCAATATTGAGATGCTCTTGTTCTCCCGAAGGTACTCAAATACACTTATTGCATTTTACATAACAAAATGTATGTTTTTTATGCCATTCACTACATGCAAGCTTTACTGAAAGACAGTTCAAGTTTAGAAGAGAGGCTTTAAAGTTTTGAAGTTTTTCCATCCCAGTTGCAAAAGCTACAGAATGTCAAGATTTCGGAACGTTGCCATTTCTGGTAGAAAAATGCTATTGCAAGCTACTGTCTTTTAGATCAGTGGTTCTCAAACTGGGGGCCGTGGCCCCCTGGGGGGCCTCCAGATGGCGCCGGGGGGTCGCATAGAAATTCTAGAACATTATATTTAAAAAAAAATAATTTTACCTGTATGTAAGTCGGGATTGTCAACCTTTGGACTATGATGTACATAAAAATTAGAAATATTAATAAATGAAATTAATTGTACACAGCACACTAAGACACACACCAAACAGAGGCATCCGTTGATATACTACTGTACTGTTAGCCACATGCTGATAAAACCTAAGACTATTTAAAATGGATAAGTTTTTAGATAGAGGACATAGTCTCAGCGGAGAAAGTTGAGCCTAGCATGAAAAAAAATAATAAAAAATTGCGAAAATTTCATGACTCTAGGGGCCACAAAGGGATGCACCCTATATAAGGGGGGCCTCACACTGAAAAAGTTTGAGAACCACTGTTTTAGCTAGTGTGCTGACATAACATTGGCTATTTTGCTTTATTGTGATTGCACAGCACTGTGTTTTCAGATTGCTGACCTAATCACAAGCGCTAAAGGTGTCTATAACAATGTTCCTTTTGCATGCTCAGAACCCAGTACAGAACCAATGGAAGCAAGCTAGCCGGCTAATGCTAGTGTGCTAGATAACACTCAAGGCTTTGTTGAAGGGGAAAGGCTTCTCACTGTTACAATGCTTTTGCAGGTCTGTGGAGTGAGTTTACAAGCTCTCGTTGGCTCTCAGTGTGTCTTTAGGCTATCTGCCTCAAAGACAGTTGAAGGGGAAAGACTTCTATGTTATGATGCCTGTGGCTCTATGTTAAACTATATGAGAAATTTGGGGACAGGTTTTTGGCCGTATTTCTATCAGGTGTGATGCGTAAGACGTATGTGAGCTGGAGAATGTCACAGGCATTTGAAATTTCCTGCCAGTTCAAACCCAATAGCTCTGATTGTGAATTACTGTGTAATTGCCAGAGTGACTCACAGCAGCTCAGGAACATCATACTGCATTTTTTTCTCCAATACACAGTAATGTTGCACACTTTAGCTTCAAGTCCTCATCACAATTAACCCTAGTGTTGTGTTCAATTCAGGCTTCCATCTTTGATACATTTGGAAACCTATTCCGAGTCATTATCACAACATTTAAATTCATTTTTGGAATTTATGGTAAATAAGCTTCACATACATGAAATTAGTAAAATTAGCACAATTTATTTTTTATTTGCTGTAATGTAGACCGGAGATCAGAAAAAAACCTTGTTGAGTGATTATCAAAGACTGGTAGGCTAGACTGCAATGTCTTAGTTTAGCCACGCTACTAGCTTTTTTTAGAATTACGAATTTAATCAGGTTCAAAGGTAAAATGAAAAATAGCAAACAGTGACCTAAACAACAAAACTTCACTTGCTTTGCATACTGCACAGACTCATTACATTGGCACATCACAGTGCCACAGAGAAAATGTAAATAAATAAAATCAACATTTCTCTTCCAAACCTAACACATTCAGTCAGTCCCACTTGTGTGCATGTGTGTGTTAGTCTACATGAGTGGCAATATGTAGTCACAGTGATGTGTGCCTTACAAATATATTTGCAGCATTGTTTGCACCTTGCTGTTTTTTTTTTTTTTTTTAGATCCTTTTGAGGTGCAGAGCTGGGCTCGAAAGCATAACAACAGCTGCCAGGTCTCAGCAAACTTTCCAGTCCAACTACATGTCAAAATATGCAAAAAAAAAAAAAAAAAAAAAAAAAAAGAAAAGAAAAGAAAAAAAAAAGACTTGAAACTAATACAAACAAATTTTGGGGATGAATTGTTCTTCATTTTCTCAGTCAATATGTGGAATATATGTTTACCATCTTGCACACAATTTGTTTTATTTGCAATATTTGTAATATATAATTTTGTCCTTGCCTAGCATGGACATGGCATAATTCCTTTTTCCCTCTTTGAATCTTTACAAAATAACTGGTAAGTGACCAAGTCAATCAAATGAGGGGCAGGTTGAACACGAATATCCCATTTTCTGCATACTAAGCCAGGTAATTTAAGTTTGTATGTCTTTGAGAAAATATATGGGGTAGAATACACAGTCCCCTCTGAAACTATTGTTTTTGCTCTAGACTGAAGACGTTTGGGTTTGAGATCAAAAGATGAATATGAGAAAAGAGTTTAGAATTCCAGCTTTTTTGTTCTGGTATTTGTATGTAGATGTGTTAAACGACATAGAACATAGCACATTTTGTATCAGACCACCCAATTTTTAGGCAGGCAAAAATACTGGAACATGTGACTGACATCTGTTTCTTGTTAGATTGATTGATTAAACAATAAATAGCTCTGAACATCTCTTGGTTTTAGTGTTCAGTTTCACCTGTAAAGACTGCATTTGTTATAAAAAAAAAAAAAATTGGATAAGCCAACATGAAGATCAGAGAGCTGTCTATGGGAGAAAAGCAAGCCATTTTGAAGCTGAGAAAAGAAGGAAAATCAATCATAGACATTGCACAAACATTGGGCATAGCCAATACAACAATTTGGAATGTCCTGAAAAAAAAGAAGCCACTGGTGTACTGAGCAATAGACAGTGAATGGGTCAGCCAAGGAAAGCAACAGCTAATGACAGAAACATTTTGAGAGCTGTGAAGAAAACCCCAAAAACAACAGTGACATCACCAACAACCTCAGGGCCGCGGTGAAGGTACCACAATCCACTGTTCACAGAAGACTTTGAGAGCAGAAATATAGAGGCAATACCACAAGATGCAAACCACTCAAGATGAGCCACAAAAGATCTGTAGGCAAGATTAAACTCTACCAAAGTGATAGAAAGGCCAAAGTGTGGGGAAAAAAGGATCTGCTCAAAATCCAAAACATACAAGCTCATCTGTAAAACATGGTGGAACAGAGAAACTTCTGGAACAGGCTCACTAATCTTTATTGATGATGTAACTCATGATGGTAGCAGCAGAATTAATTCAGAAGTTTACAGGAACATTTTGTCTGACAATTTACAGAGAAATCTAATCTGGAGGAACTTTATCATGCAGCAAGACAATGACCCGAAACACACTGCCGACTCAACAAAGGACTTTATCAGGAGAAAAAGTGGAAGATTTTAGACTGGCCAAGTCAATCACCAGACCTTAACCCAGTTGAGCATTTCACCCCAACCCATTTCACCTCCTGAAGAGGAGACTGAAGGGAGAACCAGGTAAAAGCCTGGAAAAGCATCACAAATGAAGAAACCAACAATTTGGCGATGTCAGTGAGTTGCAGGCTTGATGCAGTTATTGCAAGCAGGGGATATGCAAGTGTTATTTGCTTTAATTTATTTCAAGACTTATCTGTTCCTATACTTTTGGCTGGTCTGATACAAAAGGTTCTATTTTTTATGTTGTTTAACACATCTAGATGTACACACCAGGAAATAAAATCTGAAATCCTAAACATTTGTCTCATATCCATCTTTTGTTCTCAAACCCCTTTAGTGTATAGCACAAACAAATGAATAGGCCTTGCTGTTCCAATAGTTTCAGAGGGGACTGTATGCCTCTTTCCAAACCAGGGGTCATCAACTGGCAGACTGCAGTCTGGATGCAGACCCAGCAAAGTATTTCAGTAGACTGAACCGCATACTTTAAAAATATGTAGCAAAGCAGATCAACATAGAAACAAAAAATTGCCATAGTCCAGTGACTCCAGTTTTTTGAACCATAAACTATTGTGGCTTCTATAGCAGATTCTTCAGATTGCAGATTGCAGTTTATCCAATCACATGCATTTATATACAGTGGTACTTGAAAGTTTGTGAACCCTTTAGTATTTTCTATATTTCTGCATAAATATGATCTTAAACATCATCAGATTCTCCATACAAGTCCTAGAAGTAGACAAAGGGAACCCAATTAAACAAATGAGACAAAAATATTATACTTTATTAATTGAGAACAATTATCCAATATTACATACAACCCCAATTCCAAAAAAGTTGGCATGCTGTGTAAAATGAAAATAAAAACAGAATGCAATGATTTGCAAATCTCATAAACCCATATGTTATTCACAATAGAACATAGAAAACATATCAAATGTTTAAACTGAGGAAATGTACCATTTTAAGAAAAAAATAAGGTAATTTTGAATTTGATGGCACAGGCCATGTTTACCACTGTGTAGCATCCCCTCTTCTTTTAACAACAGTCTGTATACGTCTGGGAACTGAGGAGACCAGTTGCTGGAGTTTTGGGAGAGGAATGTTATCCCATTTGTGTCTGATACAGGATTCTAGCTGCTCAACAGTCCTGGGTCTTCTTTGTCATGTTTTTCGTTTCATGATGCACCAAATGTTTTCAGTTGGTAAAAGGTCTGGGCTGCAGGCAGGCCAGTTCAGGACTCTTCTTCTATGAAGCCATGCTGTTGTAATAGATGCAGTATGTGGTTTAGCATTGTCTTGCTGAAATATGCAGGGCCTTCCCTGAAAAAGATGTCATCTGGATGGAAGTATATGTTGCTCTAAAACCTGTATATACCTTTCAGCATTGATGGTGCTTTTCCAGATGTGCAAGCTCACCATTCCATAGGCACTAATGCACCCCCATACCATCAGAGATGCAGGCTTTTGAACTGAGCACTGATAACAAGCCGGATGGTCCTTCTTCTCTTTAATCCAGAGGATGCAGTGTTAATGGTTTTCAAAAAGAATTTCAAATTTCCATTCATCTGACCACAGAACAGTTTTCCACTTTGCCTCAGTCCATTTTAAATGAGCTTTGGCCCAGAGAAGACGACGGCGTTTCTGGATCATGTTCACATATGGCTTCTTCTTTGCATGATAGAGCAATATTGATTTTCACCCTTGTCCCTTGCACACAGAGATTTCTCCAGATTCTCTGAATCTTTTGATGATATTATGTACTGTAGATAATGAGATATTCAAAGTCTTTGCAATTTTACATTGAGGAACATTATTCTGAAATTTTTCCACAATTGTTACGAAATCACAGGGACGGCAGGATGCAATCGCTGGAGAAACTGTAGTTTATTTAGAAAAGGGGAAACACAAAAGAACAGGCAGGGTTCAAAAAACAAACAATAATCCACAGGAAACAGGAACATGAATAATCCAAAAAGGGCACAGAAGGTAATCCAAAAGGGTGAGGCAGTATCCCCAAAACACAGTACATGAAAAGAAAACAAAACGAAACAAGGCAAAAACACACGTTGCTAGGCTATGGTCTATGAACAAGAGCTATGATCTATGGGCGAGAGAGCGCGAGAAGGTAGCAGGCATACAGCACATGCTTAAACAAACTCTAATACTCCGTGTCTAAGCGGAAACGGGAAGAGGTTTAAATACACAAACTTAAACAAGCACAAACACGAAACACCTGAAACTAATAATGACATAAAACGGAAAACCAATGAACATAAGGAGGCGGAGACATGACATAAACCAAAACATAAGCACATGGCAAAGTAAATATAACGTGTTTAACATCACCTTAAAATGGTACATTTCCTCAGTTTAAACATTTGATATGTTTTCTATGTTCTATTGTGAATAACATATGGGTTTATGAGATTTGCAAATCATTGCATTTTGTTTTTATTTACATTTCACACAGCGTCCCAACTTTTTTGGAATTGGGGTTGTATAATATTTTTGTCTCATTTGTTTAATTGGGTTCTCTTTATCTACTTTTAGGATCGGATGATGTTTTAGGTTATATTTATGCAAAAATATAGAAAAATCTAAAGGGTTCACAAACTTTCAAGCACCACTGTAAGTAATTTAGCTGAAGGCAGCTCATTGGACCAGTGACTAGCTACAGGGATGGAGACATTAGCTCAGAAAAGGGAGAGGTTTACAGACTTTCATAGGTGTTTTGTTTTATTTACCCTCTCTGGTCTGATTAGTGAACGACGACGTGGATTGTTTAAAAAAAAAAGTTATGCATAAAGAAGTATGCATTTATTGTCTCAGAATAGATGTGCCATGCCACTAGTCAAATGTGGTAACTTGAGGTGCTGCTACAAAACCATCCATCCATCCATCAATTTTCTATACCGCTTATCCTTACTGGGTTGCGGAGAAACCTGGAGCCTATTTCAGGGAGCATGGGACACCCTGGACGGGGCGCTAGTCCGTCATAAGGCACAATCACACACCCATTCACACACTACGGACACTTTTGAACATGCCAATCAGCCTACAATGCATGTCTTCGGAATGGGGGAGGAAACTGGAGTACCCGGAGGAAACCCCAGCAGCACGGGGGAACATTCAAACTCCGCACACACATGGCCGTGACAGGAATCGAACTTTCGACCTGGGAGGATAACCACTAAGCCACCGTTCCCCCTGCTACAAAACCCACTTTGAATATTATTATTTATAGCCATAAAGTAGTCATTAATGGTTAAGTATTAAAAGGAAACTGTTGTCATCATTTTGTCATGTTAGTTGCTTATTCTGACTTTTATTAGTGTGGAATTTTATGTAAAATCATTCTGCCCTACTATCATTATTAATCAGCATGTCACTTGACGTTCTTATTCTAAGAGCCAACTCTGAAGTCCTACAGGCTTGTCTGTTTGCTTCCTCCACCTTTACCACTGTTTACATTGAAGCTTTTTTTTTTTTTTTAAATTTTATTATTTTTTAGAATTGACCTCTGCCAGACACCTCTCACGAAGATCCCTTGCCTTTCCACTCTCCAAATGTCAAAGAAATTCTGCCTCTCTCCATCAGTCCTGTGCTTCTGGCCCTTTATTCCTTCCACTACGAGCTGACCTCCAGTGCCACATCTGTCCTCGTTAATATTTTTGTGTCCTACACTATCTTATCCAAGCCAAATGCTTTCAGAGTTTCGACACAATCCCAACTCAGGTGTCATTTTGTAAAGGCTTGTCTATCAATAACAATTTAGCTGAAGTGAATGCTGAGGTACCCTAGACATAATGGCCACAATGAAGTAGGGAGAGGAAAAAGACTCGCTTTAGAATTAATATTAATGGTGTGAACAGTTCAAGGTTTCTGATTTTATGTTCACAAGAAATTGTTCAAATGTTCTGAAGCTAGATCACATTTTATGAAAGAATTTAGTTGCTGGAAAGATGCTAGAAAGTATTTTTATAGCCTTTCTACCCCCGGCCTTTCTTTTTCCCTCTCTTGGCTTCTCGAATACTGACGCAGACAGTCATGCACAGTGACACACGTTGACTCCGACATATAGGATTGGACACGTATCCTGTCACATGAATTTAATGGCACCCACACAAACATGCTGGAATTCACACCAAATCAGAGAGCAGCAACTGTCAGAGACTCATGCACTCCTTCACTCTGTCTCTCTTTTACTCAAAATCTCTCACACACAATCCCTCCTTGCGCACAAACACTGTATGTCCTTGACACAGGCTCTACGATTCCTGACAGGCCGGCACAGTATGTGTGTGAGGTCTCTGCCTCAGGTATCCCATGCAGCCGAAGGTAGGTTTAAATATTAACACCTAAACTGCAGGCTTTAAAGAGCAGCCGAAACACACACACACACACACACACACACACACACACACACACACACACACACACACAAACACACACATTCCCTGACCAGTGACAGTCACCCTGGCGTGTGGTTATTTATTAAAAGGCCACTGCCTCATGCCGTGTTGCACTGATGCTTGAGGTGGTCACGAAACTAAAAAGCTTGAGTATGAAAATATATGTATATAATCTCAAATGAAAGATTGAAGACTGGATGTAGCATGGATTTTTAATTACTGCAGTTGGAAGAAACATGCATGTGGTCTCCAGGGTACTGTTCCAAACTCAAATTTAATTTTGGATTTATGAAGACCATGATTTTCTAGGCAGGGTTTTGTGAGCAGTTAATTTAAGTCATATTTAATGTTGTACTTATGAAGATCACGATTCTGTGGGCAATTACTGAATCTATTACTTTTTAATTAATACTGTGTTGCTGCATTTCCTTAAGGATAACCGCAGTGCTTGAAATGCAGCATTTGTGTTTTTCTAATCCAGCATAACTGATATAACACACAGGTGCCAATCAAATGGTTTTAGAGGGGACTGTATGCCTCTTTCAAAACCAGGGGTCATAAACTGGCAGACTGTAGTCTGGATGCAGATCCAGCAAAGTATTTTGTACTGAAATTAAGTTCAGAACCAAACCGCATACTTAAAAAATATGTAGCAAAGCAGATCAACATAGAAACAAAAATTGCCATAGTCCAGTGACTCCAGTAAACTATTGTGGTTTCTATAGCAGATTCTTCAGATTGCAGATTGCAATTTATTCAATAACAAGCATTTATGTAAGTAATTTAGCTGCAGGCAGCTTATTGGACTTTCATAGATGTTTTGTTTTATTTACCCTCTCTGGTCAAGTGTCATTTTCTAAAGGCTTTTCTATTAATAACAATTAGGCTGAAGTGAATGCCGCAGTACCCTTGAGATAATGTGTACTTAATAGTGTAGGATAAGCGGTACAGAAAATGGATGGATGGACCCCTTACTATGGTGATATGGAAGACCTGAAAACACTACACTGTACTACTTTTTCAGTTAAAGCGGCAGTCAGATCAACTGTGAATAAAACTCACTTGGTGAAAAAGCTAATTCACTGAAGGGGAAAGAACACAGGGAGCAAAGACGTGAATTCCATCGGTTACTTTCGATAGGTTTATTTCTGTAATGATACAAAAATCTTTAATGGATGCCCTTCACAATGGGACCTAAAGCCATGTCTAACATAATCAAATCCTGTCTAAACTTTTACATAGAGTAAATATAGTACTTGGTAGAAACAATAAATGGTGCATCTCCACCCTCTGCAATTGGTTCCCTCTTCACATAATAACATGTCTCCTTTGAGTTTTACAGATATATGGCTTTGTAGCTTGTTTTTTCAACACTGTTCTGTTTCTCGCTCTTTATTTATTTCCAGGTCAGTATCAGCAGTCTGGCCCTTGCTTGCTCTTTTTAACATAATTGTTAATGAACGTGCATGCTTTGCATAAAAAAGGCCATCTCTCATTTGGACAGAATGACACAAATTTGTGTATTTATGAGTCATTAGCACTTGGGTCTGTGTGTGTTTTTCCACCTTATTTATTCAACTGAAGTCACATGCACTAATTAGTCCCTAGGAGGACCCTGGGGCGATTTCAACCTCCCACTGATTAAAAAAAAAACAAGTCTGTCTCCACTTTGCACTTGCACTCAGCATGTGTGTGCAAGACACACACATATTCACACACACACACACACACACACACACACACACACACACACACACACACACACACACACACACACACACACACACGATCGTGCACCGAAGCACAAGCTCAAATCCATGTGACACACCCACACACCCTTACACAAGCAAGATAACACCAACTAATTGCCTACACGCTCAGCCTGTCAGTGTGTTTTCGCTCTCTCCCTGCTTTCCTCACACAAACACAGAAATGCAGTTTTCCTCTCCATCCATCATTTTCTCCTTCTCCATATTTTTTTTTTTTGGCTCTTTCTCAAATGTCCATGCACATAGACAGGACACGCAACAAACCTAAAATACCCCCCTACCCCCCCCCCCCCCCCCATTATCTTGCTGCATAATGTATTGACAGCCTGTGCCCCTTTGAGAACAGAAGGCAAGACCTATTCTGGATCTTTTAGTTTTCACAGGCTCCACATTTGCCTTATCTTATCATCAGGGTTGCCAGACTGAACTCAGGATTTTCAATCCAGTCATATATAAAAAGCCATAGGCTATTCATTTGATTTAAATATTATGGAGTGATCTCTTGCAATATGTTTGTACACCATTTAGATTTGAAAAAAATACAAATTGTCATGGGAATTTTACAGTCTACAGCTTTGCTAACTGCATTGCTTCCAGGACTACATAATAAGATGCAGTAGGGCCTAACCTCTGCACCAAATGAAGACTTATATCACCTAAAATCACCATCTAAAACACTTGATTTGTCTTCTCTGCCTATTTTTCAATGACATCTCATGAATAAATCCAAGAATTTCGCAAACTGCGGCATGATATTTTCCATATTCCTTGAGTGTAGGCGATGTCCTGGGACAAAGTTCACCATATTCAGCCACCCACTCAGAAACAAGCTTTAGTAGCAGTTAGCAGAAGTGAGAATTTGAAAGTGAGGCATTTAATTAAATCTTTTCACCCCTCAAGTTGGCTCTCTCAGAGTGGAGACTTTTAAAAAGAACGAGTATGCAGGCTAAATATCTAGCACTCAAGAAACAGAAGGACTTTTTTTTTTTTCAAGTTTTCGTGAAAAGGACTGTGGAAAAAGTACTTCATTTTCAGAATGGGCTAAAGCTCTTTCCCCTATTGAGTAGTGTTTCTTTCACAAAATGGACGCCCTTCACAACGTGACCAAGACCTAATGGAGTTAGCAGCATAATCACTGGTGTAGATGGAGTGGACTGGTGATTGCGGTGAAGAGCTCTTTCCTTTCACACTCAATCTCTGAAATTGGCCTGTGCAGTATAAGAGGTTCTTGAGAAACACAAGAAATGCACACACAAAGGGATGGAATAAGGGGTGGGGTTGGGGGGTGGGGGGTGATCTGGTGAACAGAGGACACAAAGCTTTTCCAAGTCAGTGTACCTCTACGCTAATCTCTTGTTCCCTCTTTTGCTCACGTTTCACACACACAGACACACACACGCACACACGCACACATGCACACACAGACACAGCATCAAGTCTAGCCCTGTGAGAACATTTCACACATCCTAAAAGCTGCATGATGACAAGTCTGTCGTATTCACCCAACCTAACAACTGGAATCAAGTTCAATTTGCCTTATTGTTATATCATTACTCTGAGACCCTCAGTGATGATTGAAATCTGGTATGATTCTATGTTCTTTGTAACGCATTTGCATAGAGGTGAATATAGCATGTCAGTAGAGGGGGTGCTATTGCCATATTTGTATTCAAGACAGCATAGAGCCATGTTCTGAATGCTCTGAGCCACTTTCAAATATGGCCAAGTTCTGCAAATTAGTAAAGCATCCGAAGAAAGCATTTATCTTGGGGAATGAAATCAAAGAGGATCCAAGGCCAGAGCCTATGATCTTCAGCCTAACAGAGCCCGAGGGCATCAGGCCTGATCCAAACACAGTCCCTGATCCCTGATCTAAATCTCTGAGGAAACAACTCAATCGATTTATTAGTCCTCGCTTCAAGCGTTTGCCTCAAGATCACAGAGGATTTGAATAGACATGTGTTCTGAGTGATAACAGGGTAAAGATAATTCATGAAGGTCTATGCATGAAACATATGAACAGCCTGTTACATTAGGTACAGAGCAGATACAGAGAGATCACAAAGCCCTAAAATATAGGTAAAGGTACTGTAATTTCATGAGCAGAGTGATTTTTGTCAGAGTGCATCACTTGAATTAGTTTAAATCCAGGAAAAGCAGGAGGGGAGTAGCATTGGGGGAGACTAAAGCTCATTTAGCCAGCCATAATCCGGTTGTTTTAACCACAATACAATCTTTTACTTTCCCTAATTATAGACTGGAACATGTAGATGGCAAACGCTAAGCCTTTGATGTTTATGCCTGACCTCATTTAGGTCAGATCACACCATGATGGGATTTTAGAAATTAAATTATTACACTAGCTAATCCTTATTAATTCATATTTGTTTTTGTTTTCTTTTTTTTTTCAACATGGATTTATCTCAATTTAGATTAGCCATTATAGCAATTCATTATTCCAGATCAGACTTTTAAAAGCTGATTTAATTAAGGATTGTGACATTCCGAAAAAAAAAAAAAAAAAAAAAAAAAAAAAAAAAAACAGGGCAAGCGAACTGTCTCTGGATAAGATGCTTTTCTGTCAAAAGAAAAAAAGTAATTATCAAATTGAGTGATATGGAGGACAGCTGATGCTTTATTAAAACTAAAGCTTATCAGTTGATTACTTTGAATTAGGCAGCTTAGGCTGCTCTCTGTAGTAGAAAAGTTCATCATTCCACCTGTATCTCTGGATTTGTATATAACATGGCCATATAAGGACACCCTATCCATTTTTACATTATTATTATTGCTGATAGAATTTATTCACTTATTCACACCCACTATATTTTTATCTGAGGAAACCTTATTATGTTCAATGTAGAACTTTAAGAAGGGTGCTATGCCTGCACCGATTTGTAAACTTTCATAAAATTGAACATTATTTTAATTATCATGTTTGGAAGGTGTCTATAGGTGTGTCATTTATGTAACAAATGATAATAAAGGGGATTTTCCAAATTATAATAAATTATAAATTTGGAGGTCAGTAAACAAATTAACATGAATATTTTACCATCAAGCCGGTACTTTTTGTGCCGGTCCCAAACCCGGATAAATAGAGAGGGTTGTGTCAGGAAGGGCATCCGATGTAAAACCTTTGCCAAATTCAATATGCGAATCACTAACATGACTTCCATACCGGATCGGTCGGGGCCCGGGTTAACAACGACCACCATCGGTGCCGTTGACCTACAGGGTACAGGTGGAAATTGGGCTACTGTTGGTCAAAGAAGGAGAGGAGGAAGGTGTGTTAGAGGAGGAAGGCATGTCCGTAGGCAGAGAGAGAAGAGGAAAGGCAGGAGTTTAGGACTGAAAATAGGGACTTTGAATGTTGGTACGATGACAGGTAAAGGCAGAGAGCTGGTAGATATGATGCAGAGGAGGAAAGTCGACATTCTGTGTGTCCAGGAGACCAGGTGGAAAGGAAGCAAGGCTAGAAGCATTGGAGCAGGGTTTAAACTGTTTTATCATGGGGTGGACAGGAAGAGAAATGGAGTAGGAGTGATCCTGAAGGAGGAGTTTGTGAAGAATGTTCTGGAGGTAAAGAGAGTGTCAGATAGGTTGATGAGTCTGAAGCTGGAAATTGAAGGTGTGATGTTGAATGTTGTTAGTGCTTACGCTCCACAAGTAGGTTGTGAGCAAGAGGAGAAAGGCAGATTCTGGAGCGAGCTTGAGGAAGTGATGCAGAGTGTTCCTAGATGTGAGAGAGTGGTGATAGGGGCAGACTTTAATGGACATGTTGGTGAAGGGAATAGTGGGGATGAGGAAGTGGGGATGAGGAAGGTTTGGTCTTCAGGCAAGGAACCCAAAAGGACAGAGGTTGGTAGACTTTGCTAAAAGTATGGAGATGGCTGTGGTGAACATGTACTTTCAGAAGAGGCAGGAACACAGGGTGACATATAAGAGTGGTGGCAGGAGCACACAGGCGGACTATATCTTATGTAGACACTGTAATCTGATGGAGATTAGCGATTGCAAAGTAGTGGTAGGAGAGAGTGTAGCTAGACAGCATAGGATGGTGGTGTGTAAGATGATTCTGGTGGTGAGGAAGATGAAGAGAGCAAAGGCAGAGCAGAAGACAAAGTGGTGGAAGTTGGAAAAGGAAGAGTGCTGTGCGGTTTTCAGGGAGGAGTTGAGACAGGCTTTAGGTGTTCAGGAGGTGCTTCCAGATGACTGGACTACTACAGCCAAAGTGATCAGGGAGACAGGTAGGAAGGTGCTAGGTGTGTCATCTGGAAGGAGGAAAGAAGACAAGGAGACTTGGTGGTGGAATGAGGAAGTTCAGGAGAGTATCCAGAAGAAGAGGTCAGCTAGGAAGAAGTGGGACAGTGAGAGGATGGAGGAAAGTAGACAGGAATATAGGGAGATGCAGCGTGAGGTTAAGATAGAGGTGGCAAAGGCCAAACAGAAAGCTTATGAGGACATGTATGCAAGGTTAGATAGTAAGGAAGGTGAGAGGGATTTTTATTGGTTGGCGAGGCAGAGGGATAGAGATGGAAAGGATGTGCAGCAGGTTAGAGTGATTAAAGATAGAGATGGAAATGTGTTGACAGGTGACAGGAGGGTGAGGGAAAGATGGAAGGAGTACTTTGAGGAACTGATGAATGAGGAAAATGACAGAGAGAGAAGAGTAGTAGAGGCAAATATTGTTGAGCAGGAAGTAGAAAGGATTAGCAAGGGTGAAGTTAGGAGAGCTTTGAAGAGGATGCAGAGAGGAAAGGCGGTTGGTCCTGATGACATACCAGTGGAGGTATGGAAGTGTCTAGGAGAGATGGCAGTAGAGTTTTTAACTAGGTTGTTCAACGAGGTCTTAGAGAGTGAGAGGATGCCTGAGGAATGGAGGAGAAGTGTTTTGGTGCCGATTTTTAAGAACAAGGGAGATGTGCAGAGTTGTGGAAACTACAGAGGTATTAAGCTGATGAGCCATACAATGAAGTTGTGGGAAAGAGTAGTGGAAGCAAGGCTAAGGGGAGAAGTGAGCATTTGTGAGCAGCAGTATGGTTTCATGCCAAGAAAGAGCACTACAGATGCAATATTTGCTTTGAGAATGTTGATGGAGAAGTACAGAGAGGGTCCGAAAGAGCTGCATTGTGTCTTCGTAGATTTAGAGAAAGCATATGACAGGGTGCCAAGAGAGGAGCTGTGGTATTGTATGAGGAGGTCTGGAGTGGCAGAGAAGTATGTTAGAGTGGTGCAGGATATGTATGAGAGCAGTAGGACAATGGTAAGGTGTGCGGTAGGTGTGACAGAGGAGTTCACGGTGAAGGTGGGACTGCAGCAAGGATTGGCTCTGAGCCCCTTCTTGTTTGCGGTGGTGATGGACAGGCTGACAGATGAGGTCAGACAGGAATCTCCATGGACTATGATGTTTGCGGATGACATTGTGATCTGTAGTGAGAGCAGGGAGCAGGTGGAGGAAACTCTAGAGAGGTGGAGGTTTGCTCTGGAGAGAAGAGGAATGAAGGTTAGTCGCAGCAAGACAGAATACATGTGTGTGAATGAGAGGGATCCAAGTGGAACAGTGAGGTTACAGGGAGAAGAGATAAAGAAGGTGCAGGATTTTAAGTACTTAGGGTCAACAGTCCAGAGCAACGGGGAGTGTGGAAAAGAGGTGAAGAAGCGTGTGCAGGCAGGTTGGAATGGGTGGAGAAAAGTGTCAGGTCTGTTGTGTGATAAAAGAGTACCAGCAAGAATGAAAGGAAAGGTGTACAGGACAGTAGTGAGACCAGCGATGTTGTATGGTTTGGAGACAGTTGCACTGAGGAAAAGACAGGAGGAAGAGTTAGAGGTAGCAGAGCTGAAGATGTTGAGGTTCTCTTTGGGAGTGACGAGGATGGATAGGATCAGGAATGAGTACATCAGAGGGA
Organism: Cranoglanis bouderius; assembly: GCA_023630585.1. Classification (NCBI taxonomy): domain Eukaryota; kingdom Metazoa; phylum Chordata; class Actinopteri; order Siluriformes; family Cranoglanididae; genus Cranoglanis; species Cranoglanis bouderius. Next base: position 12,961,497 of record CM042552.1, read on the forward strand.
CAGCACATGTGAGATGTTTTGGAGACAAAGTTAGAGAGGCCAGGTTGAGATGGTTTGGACATGTTCAGAGGAGAGAGAGTGAATATATCAGTAAAAGGATGCTGAGGTTAGAGCTGCCAGGTAGGAGGCCGAGAGGAAGACCAAAGAGGAGGTTTATGGATGTAGTGAAGGAGGACATGAAGGTAGTCGGTCTGAGAGAAGAGGATGCAGGGGATAGGGCTAGATGGAGGCAGATGATTCGCTGTGGCGGCCCCTGAAGGGGACAGCCGAAAGGAAAAGAAGATGCAATCTTGTCTTAGATATAACATGCAGTATATATTATATATTTTGTTAAGCCTGTTCCAACTGTAGCCTCAGATTTGGTGACCAGACTATAACACGATGTGGTCTTCTGCTGTTGTAGATCTTCTGCCTCAAGGGTCGGCATGTTGTGTGATCTGAGATGCTTTTCTGCATATCATGGTTGTAAAGAGTTATTTGAGTTACAATAGCCTTACTGTCAGCTCAAACCAAGAGGGCCATTCTCCTTTGCTCTTTCTCATCAGTTAGATGTTTCCACATGCAGAACTGCCACTCACTGGATGTTTTTTTTTTTTCGCACCATATGTGTAAACTCTAGACAAAGAGAGATGAGAGTTGTGCATGAAAATCCCAGGAGATCAGCCATTTCTGAAATACTCAAACCAGCCCTTCAACCATGCCACAGTCAAAGTCACTAAGGTCACTTCCCCCCCCCCATTTTGATGTTTGATGTGAAAATGAGCTGAAGCTCTTGACCTGTATCTGCATGATTTTATGCACTGTAGCTGCCTTGTGATTGGCTGATTGCATAATTGCATGAATGAGCAGGTGTACAGGAGTTTCTTCTGAAGTGGCTAGTAAGTATATATTATATGGTACATTCATTAACTATTTGCATTTTTATGACATTCCCTAATACATAAATTGTATATATGTAGCAAATACAAATCTTAAATGTGTCAGAAACGATACTAATCCTTGCGCATAGCAGTATAGTTTTTAAGATGAAAACCCATGGTGTGAACAAAACGTCATCCCCACACCTTCAGCAACACATGCTCAATGACATTCAGGATGCAGCCTGCCAGCCAGACTGTATCGCTTGCTCCCACAGCTTGAAGACGATAGTTCTAGGCGTTAAAAACCACCCGCAGGCAATCTTTTTCTTTCTCACTCTGCAGAATATCTGAACCATCCCTATTACCTCCAGCTGTCTGAACCAATTTTGCTACGGCGTTTGTGATTGACTTGTTTTTTTCCAAGTGTCTTGATACACATTTGAAAGAAGTACCCCCTGCATCCCCTCCCCAGCCTCCCCTCATACAGAATGAGAGTCTTGTAGCATTCCAGGTCTATCATTACCAGCGAAACCTTGCACACTGGTATTTAAAGGTCATGATTTTGTGAGTTTTGCTGTTGGAAGAACAAGCATTAGAGTTTGGGAAACTGCCATTGTGTAGCATGCCAAGGAAGTGTTTTGCTAATTTATTTGCACATTCTACTTTTCAACAAACTGCTTCAAATTGTGAAAAGCACATCCACATGCTCAACAAACTACCCAAGACAAAATGAAAATGATGCACACTGCCTATATTACCGCTCTTGCACTTGATACTTAATTTGTGCAAAAGAGACCCCTCCATCCTTTCAAAGATAAAAAGACATCAGTATAGGGATTCATTTTTGGCATCCACATCAGATTATTTTCTGTTAACAATTGGTTTTAGGTGGATTATAAATGGTATAAGGTAGATTTTTGTGAATCCAAATGCAACAGTACCACCATTGGTCATAAGAAAAATATACAGAATGGTATGAAGGAGTGAGGCTGAGGCTGATTTCTTTCTAGCCCAGACTGTACATTCATAAAGCCTATCAATGTGAGTGAATCCCCCCCTAGATTTGATCTCCAGTTGAGCTGATATTTTTCAGCCAGCTTTGCTGATGCATCAGTAAAACACATCTTCAGCAGTGATTGAGAAGGCCTGCAAATGAGGTGGATTATATACTCTATCATGCTTTTCTCCCAAAATCCTTTGGATGAAAAACTGAAAATAGATAGATTAATAACACACTGTCCAATCAAAGTACAAGTTACACAAAAAGACATACAAATGTTGGTTCGAACAAAGGGGTTACAACTTTTCTGTTTACTTTGATGTTTGTTATTCAGAGGAAACATGGCATGAACCCAGTAGGACATTAGGGACTTGAATAGATGGTTACTAGAAGCACTTAAAAAATAGAAAGCATGGATGCCTATCTTGCCTCTAAGTGTGTGTGCTTGTGTGTATAATAGTTTGCCCCACATCATTCTTATTATGCCATTAATCAAACTATGTGACATAACACATTGCTCAACCCTAATAGTTTCCATGCTATTGACAGATTTTTAGCTCTTCCATCTAAAACCATGACAAGAGTAGTTATTATGTGTAATATGCTTACTTTACTATTTTACACTATGCAGTAAGCTGAATCCCCAAGTACTTGATACAACTTTCTGTTGTATTACACTCAGACAGTACTGCATACTAGTTTTCACAGAATGGATGCCTGTACTTGCTCAGTTATATATATCAAATTTATGTTGAATTTTCTTGATGAACTTCCTTGTCACCTTGTTGTGTACATATTGACACAGCATACGTTTCTGAAGCCGATAAGGGCATCACATCTGCTGCTCTGTGCCATGGGATAGCATTTACACAAAGCCTGTCCTCACCTTTTCAAAGCAACATTCAACCTCCATCCAATGAAGGCCCTGAGGAGAGCATGTTAACAATGAAACAACACTTCTGCTTCTCACACACCACACCTCCAGCTCTCCTTGGCTGTGATACAGAGAGCCTGCGACAGCATCATCCATTGTTATGGCAGGAGCGGAGTCTCCAGGGATGCTCGCAAGATGGAGTGGCTACCATGGGCCACAGAAAGGATTTATGCCACGTTCCTCTGGCAGTGCTCTCTGTGCCATGAGCACCGAGCTGGGGAAGGAAAAACAGAGCCATCGGCCAAAGGTGGTGGCTAGCTAGCCCTTAGGGACGCAAGGGTATTAGTGATGAGAGAATTTCTTGGTAAAAAATCAAAGGAGGAAATGAGAATAAGAATGAGAGTCAGTACACATTTTTTTTGTGAGGTGGCTTACATCAACAACACTTTAATTTAACACAACGAGAAAAATATTTCATGACAAATTTGTCTCACTACTTTTTTTTTCTGAAGGTTTAAAGAGAGGTTATGTGTTTTGCCTTAAAATTCAATGGAGGGTTTCTTGGATATATAAGACCCCAAGGCACTGGAGGTGCAGATATTAAAATCACTGTGAATGATGGCTGTGATATGCTGTTGCATATTTAAGGCTGTGGCAGGCTTTCCCAAAAGCCAGATATAGAAAATGGTTACAGTCCTAACCAGGTGTACAGAACATAGTGAAGATAGATGGTTAGTAGTTTGGGTTCTAGATTATCCCAAAATGTGCACCAGGCATGCTGACCTAATACAAGATGTTTTATTTATTTTTTAAGTAATTTAGGGGAAGGTTCAGCAGCTAAAGAGTACTGGGTTGAATTCTGAGTTTGAGTTAATGCCTATATGGAGTTGTGCATGTTCTCTTGTGTCTGCATGGGATTCCTCTGGGCTTTCTGGTTTCCTCCCTCCCAAAAACATGCCAGTAGGTGGACTGACTGATAGATTGCCCCTAGGAGTGAATGTGTGTGTGTGTGTGCGTGGGACTGGTGAACCATTCAAGATGTACCCGCTCATGCCCAGTGTTGCTGGTGAAATGCACCATGACCCTGACCAGGATAAAGTAATAACTGAAGATGGATGAATGAATTTAGAGCAAGACATGGGACCTCAAACTACTTCAGCAGGGTGCTACAAAACACAATTTTCTACACAGTCTTCTTTGCCTTGCAAATAGCAGGGATTGCTCATCAATATACTAGTGTGCATCAGTCAAATTGTTACGATTTTTTCTTAAATTACTATAATAACTGTAATTATGTCACAATTGTGTCTGGCAAAGTCACTGTGTTAGCTTAAAAAGAAGAAATAAAATGCAGAAATCCATCATACATTACACAGCATTTGATGAAATCAATGAGCCTAAAATGAAAAGCGGCAATTGTGCTTTTTCCCCCTGCCATTAATGTGATTCACTCATTTATCCTCGCTGTACAATCCGACATCTCACTGCTGCTGGTCTTTGTATTTCTGTCTTTCTGGTCGGCTAATAACTTGCTCGCTACTGCCATCTAGTGGTTACACGAGGCTACAGGCTTTGTTTATTCAGGCGCAGAGGTCATCATAACATTCTTTTACAAATTTAGGAAGTGTACTATATGTAGTTATATGTACTCTGTTCTCATTTATTTTAGAATCTCCCTATATTTGAATCTCCCTGACATTATACTGACATGTCAAAATGTCTCTAATGTAAAGATACATTTTGCATCAGTAAAGTATGTGAGATAAATAAAACATCTACAGCACTGAGAAAACAGTATTTTTTGACTGTCCCAGCCCACTATATCTACACTTGACTTTGAAATACAATCATAAAAATACTAAAATACAACTTTAGTGTCCTACAACATTTACTCAACCCTGTTACATGAACACATTCACCCCTATGAAATATTTTGAATATTCCACAGGTCATATGTTCAGCTGGAAGTTGCATCATCCAAATTTTCTGAAGATCATGGGAAGAAGAAAATTAAGTTATTCTATTTTATTTTCAGTTATGTTGTGTTATTGATTGATGAGGTCACTTTAAATGTACAACCTTGATGCCCAAAGTAGAGACTGAAAGTAAATAAATTATTTGAAAAAATTGTGGAATCACCCTTAATTGCTCGACCTTCATACCCTACCCCCCCCCCCCTCCCAACAACTTTCTACATTTCATCCATTTAAGTTGACTTACTTGTAGTGTGATACATATTTTCGACTGTGTTTATAACACAGGCCCCAGTAACCATCTGCCAAAGAAAAATACCTTAAGAAAAATAATATCTATTTATTTCAGTTTACTTTCTGTTTATTCTAACTTAAACATGCCACTTGGGATATTGTGCTTTAAAGCCTTTGTTTCAATGCAATATCTGTTGTGTAGATTATCTCCCTTACACACAGTCCTACACACTAGTATACTTACAATACAAACCAGTGGGGGAATACTAAAACTGACTACCTAGGGCCCTAGGTGTAGGAGGCCCTCTAGGGGCTTGGACTAAAATTGCCGAGAAATGGGAATAGGGACCTCAGAAACTGCATTCTCACAGGAATTTGTAGAACAGCCCTGAACATTCTTATGCACTGTTTAGTATGGTAATATATGGCTTTGAACAAAGCCAGAACTGTGAACCTACTACAGTATAGAATAGTATGTCAAATAGCATGTCAGAATATACACTAGGCTACTATTTAATATGATAATAGATAGGTGGCATAGACTACTATATTCTTTGGTGGTAGATAGTCTAGGTATCATAGTATTTCACCCATTATGATGACTAGTAAATAGGTAGGATACTGTTTTCACCCACTAGTATGGCAGTACATTTTATATTATAGTGATTTTATATATTAGTGCGCCAAACATTTGGCATAGTACTTTTACTACTATGGCTACTGTTTAGGATACTAGGCTATAGTAGCCTATGCATTTTGAGATACATGCCAGTTGTATTTTGTTGTATTCATCTTTTGATTCATCCTAAATAATTAGTATTTAAGTGAATCGCTCATCCAAGCCATGAAAGCTAGACGTGTGCTCTGTCATGTGGTAATATGTTTATTTAGGATGTATCCACTGTGTGATCCACTGTGTGACCTTGAGAGCTCTCCACAGTTGCATGAAACGGTGCAATCTTTTCTTTGCACATGCGCAGATGTTCGAGTGCACCTGCTGTCTCACACTAATACAAATGTGTGCTTGGGTATGGAATTCATCTGGTTGACAAAGAAATATATATTAATGTCATTTTTTTAGGGGAAGGGTTGCTTGTCGCTCTGAGTTGCCTTCACCTCTCCCTTCAGGTGACAAAATGCAATATGTGGTGTGAAATTGGGTCAACACAACACTGAAATAGCTGTGAGGTAGATGCAGGATGAGGAATGCATTTGCATATTCATATGGGAAGAATGGGCCTTCAAAAGGACACTTTCATCCTCCGTTACTCTGCACTCTGCCTCCAAATGAAGGGGAGGTTTATGGGAATTCACTATAGTATTGTTGGTTTCTGAATGATAAAAAAAACAAAAAAACAAGTGAATTTAATTACTGACATTTTGTATTTATTAAACTATAAAGACTGTGTTTCAAAGGGGAGATTTGTCAAGGTCATTTCCAACATTTCCAACAATGGAATTTTTAATAACATGCAATAGTAACTCAAATTTGTGATAGATTAGTATGATCATATTGCCAGATCATATAGAGCAGAGTTATCCAATCTTATGAGCAAAGGTTCAGTTTGGCTAGAGCTTTTTACAATGGTGCTTGAAAGTTGTTATATAATATAGAATTTTCTATATTTCTTCATAAATATGACCTAAAACATCATCAGATTTTCACACAAGTCCTAAAAGTAGGTAAAGAGAACCCAATTAAACAAATGAGACAATAATATTATACTTAGTCATTTATTTATTCAGGAAAATGATCCAATATTACATATCTGTGAATGACAAAAGGATTAGCAGTTAATTTGAAGATGAAATTAGAGTCAGGTGTTTTCAATCAAAGGGATAACAATCAGGCGTGAGTGAGCACCTTGTTTTATTTAAAGAACAGGGATCTATCGAAGTCTGATCTTCACAACACATGTTTGTGGAAGTGTATTTTGGCATGAACAAAGGAGATTTTTGAGGACCTCAGAAAAAGAGCTGTCTCTATAGAGTTTGGACTTCACCAATCCACAGTCAGACAGATTGTGTACAAATGGAGGAAATTCAAGACCATTGTTACCCTCCCCAGGAGTGGTCACTCCAACAAAGATCACTCCAAGAGCAAGACGTGTAATAGTCCACGAGGTCACAAAGGAACCCAGGGTAACTTCTAAGCAACTAAAGGCCACTCTCACATTGGTTAATGTTAATGTTCATGAGTCCACCATCAGGAGAACACTGAACAACAGTGGTGTGCATGGCAGGGTTGCAAGGAGAAAACCAGTGCTCTCCAAAAAGAACATTACTGCCTGTCTGCAGTTTGCTAAAGATCATGTGGACAAGCCAGAAGGCTATTGGGGGAAAAAAATTGTGGATTGATGAGACCAAAATAGAAAATTTTGGTTTAAATGAGAAACGTTATGTTTGGAGAAAGGAAAACACTGTATTCCAGCATAAGAACCTTATCCCATCTATGAAACATGGTGGTGGTAGTATGGTTTGGGCCTGTTTTGCTGCATCTGCGCCAGGACGACTTGCCATCATTGATGGAACAATTAATTCTGAATTATACCAGTGAATTCTAAAGGAAAATGTCAGGACATCTGTCCATGAACTGAATCTCAAAAGAAAGTATGTCATGCAGCAAGATGATGACCCTTAGCACACAAGTCGTTCTACCAAAGAATGGTTAAAGAAGAATAAAGTTAATGTTTTGGAATGGCCAAGTCAATGTCCTGACCTTAATCCAATAGAAATGTTGTGGAAGGACCTGAAGCAAGCAGTTCATGTGAGGAAACCCATCAAGGTCCCAGAGTTGAAGCTGTTCTGTACTGAGGAATGGGCTAAAATTCCTCCAAGCCAAGGTCATAGGTCATATTTAGGTCATATTTATGCAGAAATATAGAAAATTCTAAAGGGTTCACAAACTTTCAAGCACCGCTGAATTTCAACCAAGCAGATGCTCGCCTCATTTATGGTCGTCATTTGGAAAGTGGCCCTTTGTGGCCAAATCAACAAATCAACATTTTATTAGACTGCCATACTATAAAGTAGTTTGTTGTCAATGAAAGCCTATTAATTTATCAATTAGTCATTTCAGTTTATCATGTTAATCATCACATATTCCAGATTGAGTTTAACTGCAGTACATTTAGTTTGTTATATGACCTTGGCATAAAGTAGCTTATTATTATTATTATTATTATTATTATTATTATTATTATTATTATTATTATTATTATTATTATTATTATTATTATATCTGGTTCATTTATTATAATTTATACAATACTTTGGAAATCCATTTAATTTGATTGCCTATATGAGTTAATATTTGTGTAGGCCTGCCATCATTCCAGTCCCAGAGGGCTCACTGCCTTCTGATTTTACTTTTTCCTCAAAAAGGTTTTCTATTACAAACACTGGCAATTTGAAACCCCACACTGTCGTCTTTTATCTTTTATTCGCAGGCCTGCAATCTCATTTTCAGATATATGGCATACCTCGTATGAATCAGCACTTTCATTCAGCATTCTGTGGTGATGTATTTGCTGGTAGAGTTGCACACATGCATATTTGAATATCAATTTAACGTCATTTTGAGCATTACAGTTTTAAATAACAGAATAAACAAGGTCACAGTGTTCATTCAGCCTCATGGGGGAAGGATTTGTGAGGTGTGTGTGTGTGTGTGTGCATGTGCATGTGTGTGTGTGTGTGTGTGTGTGTGTGGTGTGTGTGTGTGTGTGTGTGGTGTGTGTGTGTGTGTGTGTGTGAGAGAGAGAGAGAGAGAGAGAGAGAGAGAGAGAGAGAGAGAGAGAGAGAGAGAGAGAGAGAGAGAGAATATATCCTAGTGGAGGAGGATGGGATTGTACTGGATATGCTACCCTTTTGATCTCCCCTTGCTTTTCGTCTTGCTGTGATCCTGTGCTGATCTCAATTTCTTGTTAATTCAGAGTGCACACACACACACACACACACACACACACACACACACACACACACACACACACACACACACACACACACACACACACAGATGTCTTTTTTGAACTCACTAATTCCATGGGGAGCTAATTATACTGATATGTATTTTGCAATCTGCATCCTAAAACACAAATTAATTTTTCATGTTAAAGCAAGAAATATTTTATATGTACAAACTGTCTCTTGCATTAATTTTAATAATTGCTCTTTGTTGTACAAATATCTTTCTAGCCTAAGCTTTCCACTAATCCTGATACAGATGTATAGTGTGGGGGGTTGGGGGGGTGACTCTTTGTTTTATAGAATGCAAAATTTGATTCTAAAGAATCCATGTGCAAAGCAAAGCACTAAGCATAGAAACATTGGCATTCAAATATCCAGTGCCAAACATATGTGGTTGGAAAAGTTAAGTCACAATTTTTTTTCACAATAACTGACTGAAAGATTGAAACTGAGATTAAGCAACAGTAAAGATGTCTTCTTTTATACCAGGATAAGTGACTTAAAGTGTAATAAAGGTAGAATTAATGTTTTATAAAACCTTTTTTTCAGCACAATATCTGCATTAAGCCTGCCTAGATAATTAGGCCTGCCATTTGCCTTTGGTTTTTTTCCTTGGAAAGAAGAAGAAGAAGAGGAAGAAGAAGAAGAAGAAGAAGAAGAAGAAGAAGAAGAAGAAGAAGAAGAAGAAGAAGAAGAAGAAGAAGAACTATAAAACAGATAACTGGGCAGGCCATTAAGTGACTAGTGACTAACAACTGGCAACAGTCAAGCAACTGGCTGCAATTTGGTTGGCTGAGGTGAACCCCACCATACCCCCTCCCCACCAACACCACCATCACCACCAACTTGAAATGCACAAGAACACTGTGTAGAAGACATCAGTCCACACTATGTGAACTACACTGCAAATGAAAACTCTCTTCCCCACATAGAACCTTAACCTGAACATTACTAACATTATGCTGATACTGCCATAATACAGCACTACACACCCCTAAATACTCACTTTAATGTGCTGATACTCTATAGTCTCTGTATAAGTGTTCTAAATGTGTGGTCCATGACACATAGCCAGAGGGCAGCTGTGATTTTTAAACATTTTGTTACAACAGTAATCATAGCTCACTACTACCAAAGTTACTTATATTTACAGTATTGTTGACTTCTTCTGGTTATTTGCCCATTTAACTACCAATTAAATGCATACAAAATATGTAATTAAAGCAAGTAGGCCTAAAAATCAGGCCAACTTGGGCCGTGTTCTGTCAGTGGAAGGTTCAAGAATAAAAAGCTATGGCTCTAATAAATAGCCAGAATATTATTGTATGCATTTGAATAATGATCCTAATATTTGAATAGTTCAAAATATAAATCTGCACTGAGAGGGTCTCTGGAATTTATTTATTTATTTTTGTTTTTCAGTAAGGGGATTTCTGACTGCAAAACGTTTGAGACGCCCTGCTCTGTATCATGTACAATACAGTGTAAAAAGTCTCAGACGAATGTAAAGAAATGCTGTAATGCAAAGATGCCTTCATAAATAATGAATTGAAATGTTTCTATATAAAAATCTACTATAAAATTCAGTAAACAGTAAAATAAACTAAACAACATCAGTATCTGGTGTGATGACCCTTTTTTATTTATTTATTTTTTAAATGCATTGTTCTAGTCTTTGTAGTCTTTCTAACTGTCTTGGAGAATCTGTCACAGGTCTTCTGGAGGCTCTGAATGTCCCACTTGCTTTTGCTACTCTTTTTAGGTAAAATCTAATGGCCTTCATTATGCGTTTTTTTTTTTTTTTTTTTTGTAAGAAAAGTAGTACAGTATGTAATATGGTATATTCTTTACTGATGTACAGTTGTTGTTTTTTTTATATATATTGAATGAATGAACTAATAAATGAATGTACTAATGAACTATTAGCAATCAGAAAACATGCTAGCTCATCCGTGAAAGATAATAAAGGTTAGATTAGGCATGTATGGCAGGTGTCAGTGGGTTTCAGTGGTGCAGTAACTCCCTCTGCACTATTCGAACATACATTTCAGTTCTTCATATGGTGCTTCAGTTCGGGTAAAACAGCACACAATGCACTGGCAAGGCAATAAATAAGCTCATCCTTCTGTCTCTTTCTGTGTCCTTATACCCTGCCACTGTTTCCTTCTCTAAAAACACACACACACACACACACACACACACACACACACACACACACACACACACACACACACACACACACACACACACACACACACACACACACACACACACACACACACACACACACACACAGTTGAAGGTGTTAAGTATCTGGGAGTCCCATCTCGATATGTCATCCTCCCATCTGCTGTCCACGCACACACACACACACACACACACACACACACACACACACACACACACATACACTTACGCCCTCCCATTTGTCACTTTAGTCCTCTACTCAAACTAATCCAGCTTTTCAGATCAGCACAAAAGGCCCAAATGATGTGTCACCTTGGCAAAACTGCAGCTGTCCTCGCACAACCCCTGAGGTGACATGTATATCATTCCTTAAGAAGTCATGTGTATAAAAGGTTAATTGAGGCTTTCTTACCAAGAGACATTAAAGCAGTCAGTGATACTTAATGTTCTAAAACTATACACTATAAATATAAAACAACAACAACAAAATCTTGTTAGATATGAACAACTATTTTGTGCAAAATGTAATGAAAGTATAGATAGGGTTGAATTAATTATTTAATCTTATCGAGGCTTTAATAAAATTATACTTCTTTAAAATGTTAATAGGGAATTTCGCTTTATTACAAGGGAGTGTTTAAAAAAAATTAAAAATTCTTGCCTATGCATTTGCTGCTGCCTAGATTTTCAATTTCTTACTGCATTACCTATAAATAATCAATATTTTTGTGTGAAATATTTAAAATGTTTAAAAAAATATTCAAACTATAATGATGTAAGACATGTAAAATGTAGAAATGGCTTAGTTTATTGGTAGGCAGTGCTCATAGCTGACACTTTGTTTCTTTGAATTTACAATGGAACTACAAGTTAAATCATAAATTGAAGTAACTTAATTTAATTTAACTTAAAAAAATATATGAAACGAATATATAATTGCTGTGCATACCATTCCACGTCACCAAATATTATCCATACTCCAATATATTTACCTTACTTGTAGTCTTAGATTTTTTTATTACTTTTTTTTTCTAAAGAAATAATGAAAAATGTGTTGCAAATCTCATCTGGAAGTTGCATCAAGTTCTATTTCACAAATGATGGCAAGTTTCTCCTATTCAGTCATTTTGCAGCACCTCAGCTCCTCAAAACAACACATCAGATTGCACTCACACCTAAACACTTGGCTCATCCTGATTGACTAAGCGCTAATGCTCTTAAAGACACCGCTCAAGGCACTAATGGCATCTGTGATCTGGCTTTAACGCCCTGCCGACGTGTCAAACCACAAGCAATTTGAGGTCACATGAAACCTCCACCAGACACCAAACTCCTGTGTAATTCTCTGGCTTAATCCCAAAATAGATCCAATGGTGGCAATATAGTTCCACATACAGCGTTTACATGTCATTCCTTCTTACCACATGTAGTGCTGGATATTAAAGCTGGAGCCAATCATGGTTCAGTCTTCAAGTGACCATAGAGGTGAACTGGCCGAACATCTGTTGCTGATGTTAGTAAAGGTTTTGGGCATTTTCAGTCAGGCTGATAAAAAAAAATGGCACATTAATCTTTTAAGACAGCTTACTTAATAGCAGGATTATCCTCAAATCCACAGTTGTGGGTTAGTGGCAGCCTCACTGCCTTGATTACCATTATTAATTGGCATTAAATGCAATAGCTTTAAAATAAAAATTAATATTTTCTAAATTTCATTAAATTGCCAGGCATTTTCATCTGACGTAGATTGCCTATTGTCCTGACTAACGTTACACACAGGGTAGTCCCGGGAATAGAATATTTGATGGGAGGATAATTAATTTAATGAAATACAATTAACCTAACTAAGCTTTGTCACAGTAGCTCTACATAAGAACAGGCATGTTAATCTCTCTCTCTCTCTCTCTCTCTCTCTCTCTCTCTCTCTCTCTCTCTCTCTCTCTCTCTCTCCCTCTCTCTCTCTCTCTCTAAGCCTAAATTCCTTAATCAGTACAGACAAATTCAGACCCTTTTCAATTTTATCTCAAAACCATGTTTGTTCCACTCTTTGAGCTCCTGAGCTGAATTCTCACAGGCGTTTAAGTTTATTTTATTTATTTATTTTTTAACACCACATGGCCTCAGTAGCTGTATGAAAATCTTTGAGGATGTCTGAAAGGATTACAACATGTAATGCCTCAGCAGAAACATGTATACAAATTGAGTTTGACATGTATAACAATCTTAGGAATATAGCTGAAAGAACAAGACTAAGTGAGCTTAGTTTTACCCGCACAGCATTTGTCTTAAACAGGTGACAGGGGTACATAATCTACATAAAGGATGTCAGAATGTGATTTATTTTAATGGTAAGAACAATGCATCAGTGCTTTCAGTATGTTTATACCAAAATATTTGCGATGTGCTTAGCAAATCTGGAACAAATTTGTTGATTGATGCTGTATTTTCATCATTCAAAGTACCATCTGCTGATGGTACAGGGTGACATTGCTACATTTAATCTCAAATGTAAGTGATAATGGGCAGTTTTCTCTTTTAGCTCCTAAAAACAAATGAGTAAGAGCTTCTTTTCTCACTCACCTTTTTTCCAGTGTTATTCAGTGTCATATTAATGAGAAATCCAACATAGACAAAACGGAGACAGTAAACACTAGCCTCAGAATGCAATGGCATGGATTGTCAGCTAGTGTACTATAATACAGGAACAAACAAATAGATGAACAATCATTGGTCAAATCTTTTTACGTGAACAGTATTTATTACTTGCCTTTCCACAAGATTTTGGAATGTGTCTGTGGGGATTTGTGTTCATTCAGCCACAAGATGATTAGTGAGGTCAGACACTGATGTCAGGAGACGAGACTGATGTACAGTCGGCCTTCCAGTTCATCCCAAAGGTGTTCAGTGGGGTTCAGGTCAGGGCTCTGTGCAGGCCATTCAAGTTCTTCCACACCAACCTTGGCAAACCATGTCTTCATGGTGCTCACTTTGTGCCAGGGGCATTGTCATGCTGGAACAGGTTTGGGCCCTTTAGTTCCAGTGAAGGGAAATTGTAATGCTACAGCATATAGTGACATCCTATATAATCATTTGGTTTTAAAAATATATATAGTCTGCTGCCAGTGTGCCTTTCATGATCCAATACACCATGCATTTGTGAAACGCTGAAATCTCTCTCTGTAGTGTGGTTCTATCCATCAGTTTTTATGCAAAGTTTGAACTTAAATATAAGAAAGAAAGTCTGAATGAAAAAAATATATTGCAAACAAAGTTGTATCTGAAGTGGAAAACCTGACATATTAGAATAAATTATGAATTGTGAAATAAATGTAATTTCTATTCGTTTAATAATCCATGGGAGAGGGCATGGTGGCTTAGTGATTAGCCTCACTTATTATGCCTCACACCTCCAGGGTTGGAGGCTTGACTCCCGCCTGCGCCCTGTGTGCGTGGAGTTTGCATGTTCTCCCCGTGCTTCAGGGGTTTCCTCCGGGTACTCCAGTCCAAAGACATGCATTGTAGGCTGAATGGCATTTCCAAATTGTCCATAGTGTGTGAATGGGTGTGTGAGTGTGTGTGCCATGTGATGGATTGGCACCCAGTCCAGGGTGTACCCCGCCTTGTACCCCGAGTCCCCTGGCATAGGCTCCAGGCTCCCCCACGACCTGTGTAGGATAAGCGGTATGGAAAAAGGGATGGATGGATAATAATCAATGAGACTCTTTCTTGTGTTAGTATCTGATTCTGTTGCTCTCATGTAAAATTTTTATATTTCTGGACTGGTTCTTCACTTCGTTTTAGTAATTCGAGTAAAAATTGGGTTGCGGGGCGTTTCATACATTTCAGCGTGACTTGCTGCGCGTGAAGCAACAAACCGCGGGACGGATTTCCACATATTGACTCGGACACCGGATGGCGAGCTAGTAACAGTTCGCAGGCAGCACTGAATCCGCAGAGCATGTTTAAAATCGCCTGAACCATTTAGAAGCAATTAGCCTTATCGGCGTCCTGTCGGGATGAGACGTGCACAGACAATAGAGCTTTACATCTGACAAGTAAAGGAATGTCCAAAGAGTATGGTTCAGTGAATCGTGTGTGTGTGTGTGTGTGTGTGTGTGTGTGTGTGTGTGTGTGTGTGTGTGTGTGTGTGTGTGTGTGTGTGTGTTTGTGTTTGTGTGTGTGTGTGTGTTAATTAAAGGCCAACACTCAAGCAGTCTTTTCTGAATGGCTTGGTTTGCGCTCACTAACTGCATTTAGAAGACGCTTTTGTGCTCAGGAAGTTCCTCAGGCTTGGCAATTAGTCCCAGTTGTGTTTGTTGAACATCCCCAGTGTTAAATCAACACTGTGTCTAAGTCCAGTCGATTTATAGAGCACTGGTTATGTTTTGAGTGCCATTTACTCCAAATCCTGAATCAAGATGCGCAGTAATCATGTTTCTTTATGAAACAGCCACTAAAATAAAGTTATTTATGTAGGGGGTACGTGTCCATAAAATGTTTTTCATGACATCTTGACTGATTTTTGAAAATCATTCCAAACACCGTGCATATCTTTTTGGTATTTTTATTATTATTATTATTTATTTATTTATTTATTTTTTGTATATGTGATTTATTACTATGTACGTTGCATTCATATTTCCTTTATTGAGCATGGATATTTACGTGTAGTTAAATAAACGATATTAATATAAATTACTGAACTAATAGCTAGTGTGTAATGAACGTGAGGTGTCATTAAAGATCATGCTTTCAATGCATGTGGACGGACGGACGGACGGACAGACAACTTAAACCAAAAAGTTAGCATTCCAAAGTCTCGATATAATTAGGTTTCTCTGAATCGTTAACTAATTAGCCTAAATAAAGAAATTAATTCATAATTTCAGTTTGAGACATTTCAGAGAGGGTCTGAAGGCCGCGCAGAAATTTTCTTTATTTCATATCCCTGCTGAAAAAAAACAAACAATAGAAACCATCACAGAAATTCTAATGGTTTCCACTACAAATATTTTACAAACCATCAGCTAACCATTAAAACCATTACCGTTACTGGTCCTTAATGGTATCCACTAGACATGACCTGCCACCAATAGAAGGCAAATATTACCAGTAGAGACCCACAGGGACCATTACAGTTTCCAGTAAAAACCGATATAATTCCAATTATAACCACTTAAACCATTACAAATTCTGAATGTTTCTATTGTTTTGTTTTGTTTTTTAGCGGGGATGGCATTCCGATATGTTTTTTTTTTTTTTTTAGTATAATGCAAGCCACCAAATAATGACCTGACAACAGATAGGCCACATGTCATTGTATTACTAAAAGCCATATGTAACTTTGGCTGGACTCAAAAGGCTCTCAAACACCGTTGTTGGTGGTCTGTTGTTTGGACGATAAAAGAAGCAGCACTCATTCAAGCAAATCAAATAAAGCCTCAAATTAAGTTGAAGTAACGTGAAGTGGTTGTTCTAGTTTAGTGTTATCGGGTTAAGTTAACTTTAATGTTTACTAGAAGCATAAGAAATAAAGGACTATTCTGAGTTAGTTTAACTGTGTATTAGGCTATAAACTATTTTCACTAGAACATTAATTAAATCAGTCAGTCTAATATAATAAGCTTCCGCACGTCCAAGTAACCCCCCAACCCCACCTCCACCCGCACCCCCAATATGCTGTGGTCTGTCTGAGAAAATCTTGTTAAGGGGCTGCGCTTCAATAATCTAAAAGTGTGAGGAGCAACAGGGCGCAACATCTTCACACCTCGTGCTTTACCCGTCTGACAGATGGCATGGTCACACCTGCCACACACACACACACACACACACACACAGGCGCTAAACCTCCTCCTTTGCCAGCATACATACACACATATTAATTTATCACCCACCCGTCTGTTGGACTTAAAATGTGCACAAACGTTTTGTCTCAGCTTGATATTTAAATAATAAAAATATAAACGACAGTGTCGGTTAAGGTTGTTTAAATCAGTCCCTTGTTGTTTATTGCATAGACAAGTCGAGCATATTATAGCATTCATAATATTCAATAATAACAACAAAAACAACAGCAATAATAATAATAATAATAATAATAATAATAATAATAATAATAATAATAATAATAATAATAATAATAATAACCAGTCTGCCCTTGTATTGAAGTTCGTCTCCGTGCATCACACACACACACACACACACATACACACACACACGCACGCACGCACGCACGCGCACGCACGCACACACACACACACACACACACACACACACACACATCCTAGGCCACTAGATATTAATGACACTTTATAAATATATTTTTGAATATTTTTATTCCCAACTAGAATACTATTCCATATTTCAAATAATTGCTGTATGACATCTCCAGCATGCATTCATTGTTGGAAGAACTTATAATCTACGTTATTTTTCCTATATGACGATTTATAACTTATCTTTAATAGCATGAATATTATGAAATGTAGAGTAGTCTAGAATTTTTTTTTAAGGCAAATTCGTGCGTAAAAGTTATATGGTGCTGGAGGCATAGCTCGTATATAATATACTTACTGTATATATTGCCGTATACGGTCTATGGCTGGAGAGTAATGTGCGCTTTATGTGTATCGACTTCGTCATTGTCATATTAGAGTGTAATATGATAATATTCGGGTATAAAGAAAATGGTTTGCAATCGGGTTAAACCGAGCGAGATAATACGAAAGCAAGTGTAGCCTAATTTTGGCACTCCAATTTGCTACAACATAAGGAGGCTATTTGTAAAGAATAAATGCTGCACATTTGTCTGCGCTCCTGAAAGTTTGGACATGACGTCGAATACCTTTTGGTGGATCAGAGCAAGCTCATTGGTCAGAGGGACACCTTATTTGCATAAACTCTGGGTTTAAACGGAGCGCTGGCGCACGCCTTCTACACATCTACTGGAGAGCAAGGAACCTACATGCGCAAGCTCTGAAGTTGTTTTTGAATGGTTTGTCACTATTTTTAAGTATTTACTTATTTAAAATCTTAGGCAGAGATGGAGATTAAAAAGTTGCTACTACGTTTTAGTTTAGTTGTGATCTTTGCCGCATGGACAGTGAGCGGCACAACAACAAAGTACTACACGTATGAAGAAGACGCACCAGGAACCTTTATTGGAAATCTTTCAACGGATCTGAAGCTCGACCTGTCCGAATCTCCTCACACGAGCTTTCGGTTCATGCAAGAGGGCAATGCATCACTAATTCGCATGCGTAAAAGCGACGGGCTTCTCACGGTGGGAGAGCGCATTGACCGGGAGAGTCTGTGCGGCTCCTCCTCGAAATGCATGATCACCGCGGACGTGGTGGTTTTCTCCAAGGAAAAATTCCACCTGATCCACGTCGAAATCCACGTGAGAGACATTAACGACCACGCTCCTGTGTTTCCACGTGGCGAGACCCGGCTCGAGATTTCAGAGAACGCGGCCGTGGACGCGCGCTTTCCCATAGAAGTCGCCACCGACCTGGATGTCGGAAACAATTACATCCAAAGTTATCAGCTCATCAACAGTAGTCATTTTGGCATTGAGGTGGGAACAGGTGAAGATGGCAAGAAGTTTGCTCAGCTTGTGCTTACGCAAAAGCTTGATAGGGAGCTTGAAGATTCTTACACACTTCAAGTTACTGCAAGTGATGGCGGAAGTCCACCAAAGTCTGGATCAGTGACCGTGCGCGTAAAGGTTTTGGACTATAATGACAACAGCCCGCAGTTCGAGCATGACACGATTAGAGTCGAGGTGCACGAAGACGCACCTGTTGGTTTTCTTTTGCTCAGAGTTCAAGCATTCGACCCTGACCACGGCGAAAACGGGGACGTGCGCTATGATTTGGCAGAAGGCGAATCCAACGAGATCAAAAGCACATTCGAAGTTGATCCCGTTAGTGGAGCCGTGATCTTAAAGTCTTCGGTCGACTTCGAAGAGAGAAAATCTTACGAGCTGCACATAAGGGCGTATGATCTTGGCGCCAACTCGGTTCCTTCGACGTGCACGGTCACCGTCGAAATCGTGGACGTGAACGACAACGCGCCAGAAGTCACGATTAAGCCGATGGCCTCGAGGAGCGGAGACATTGCGTACATCACAGAGGCGGCGGCGGTGGAAAGTTTCGTCGCGCTCGTGAGCGCCACTGACAGAGACTCGGGCGCAAACGGCTATGTGCGCGTCAGTCTGCACGGTCACGCGCACTTCAAACTCCAGCAGGCGTACGGAGACACCCTCATGATCGTCACCACGTCTGTGTTGGACCGGGAGAAGATTCCTGAATACAACCTCACTGTCATAGCAGAAGATCTCGGCTCGCCGCCATTTAAAACTTTCACCCAGTACACAATCAGAGTGAGTGATGAGAATGATAATGCGCCATCGTTCAGCAAACCCGTCTTTGAAATTTCAGTGATGGAAAACAAATCATCAGGATCCTATGTGGCTTCTTTGGTAGCTCGTGATCCTGATGAAGGAGCCAATGGCAAGGTGACGTACATGCTTCTCAAAAATGAAGTTGAAGGAGTCCCAGTGAGTTCTTTTCTGTCAGTAGACCCAGCTTCTGGGACGCTCTACACAATGAGGCCTCTGGACTATGAATATGTCAAGCAGATCGAAGTGGCCATCCAAGCTACAGATGGTGGCTCCCCGCCACTCTCGAGCACGGCTCTGGTCAAGGTCAGGGTTGTGGATGAGAATGACAACACACCCTTCTTTGTTCACCCCATCCTTATTAATGGCTCAGCAGACATACCTTTACCATGCAACGCTCCTGCTGGTTACGTGGCCCTGAAACTAGAGGGCCGTGATAATGATGATGCAATGAACGCCGAACTCTCCTATATCATTATGGAAGATGAGGCATTCCTGTTTGTTCTAAATGAAAATACGGGTGAGATGGCACTAAAGCGTGACTTGGCACTTTTAGTTGGAAACACAGTGCATGTCAGAGTGGCAGTAAGCGACCATGGCCGGACACCTCTTTTCCACACAGCCTCAATCCGCTTTGTGGTTTCGGATGCCATGCCCTTAGAAGAACAAGTGGTGGTGGTTCTTGAGGCAAGTCAAAAACAGAATAAGCCTAGTTTTGATGCTTCCTTCATCATCATTGGGCTTCTGGGTGCTGTTTGTGGTGTATTGCTGGTCGCCATTGTGGCTGTCGCGCTCTCACGCAGGAACTCTCAGAGGAATGTCGGCTCCATCAGCAAAATATCTGGGGGAAACTTCAGAAAAACTCAATTACCAACACACAGCATTGAGTCGACAGATTCCAGCAGCCTCTCTGGAGGAAGTGTAACAGTCACTGAGCAGATTTCATCTTCGAGGGATGAATCATCTTTCTCATATGAAGATGAACAAAGCAGAGATTCTGACAGTAAGGTAAGTAGTACACTTATGAATAAGGCCTATAAGGTCCATTTTTATTTGTTCAGAGAAAAGTGTAACAAAAAAAAAAAAGTGAAAAAATGTGTGTACTTACTGTCAATTCTTTCCCTTAGATGTTTCAACCTCTCCTCACTAAAGGTCAATTTGAGCCAGTTTCCCTTTGGCAAGGAGACAGATACAGACTGCAGATGAGGTTTGTCGAGTTTATCTACGTATACACTACACATACAGATCATATCCTGCATGGCATGGCTATCACTGCAAGTCTGTGCATTTTGCTTATTTTGTTAATCAATTCACAGTGAAATCAGATCTGTTGATCTGACAAGCATGAAGGACAGTGGCAAAGGAGACAGCGACTCCAATGACAGTGACTCTGACAGCGGACAAGCTGGTCGGAAAATTGCTAACAGTGGCCACCAGCGAGCTAGCAGTAAGTTGTGCTTTATCCTTTTCTTTCTTTATATTCTAAAAACACTGGCTTCGTTTTATTACCTAATTATCAAGCCTTTAATTAGCTGGATTGAATGTGGTGAGAACAGATTAAAAAAATGTGTAGGACAATGGATTCCCAGGATAAGATCTGAAGCCCATTGTATACATTAGTATAATATGTACATGTTATAGTAACTCATTTTCAGCTTAAATTAAAGTTTGTACTTTATAGTTGCCTGACATTTCTTTGAGCAATTTATTTCAAATATACAGGCTCTGAATTTAACGTATGTATTTTTAATCAAATCTCAGGTTCCTTGTACACTGGACGAATTGATGGAGCTGGAGTATGCAGACCCAGAGAGATTCCAACACACACTACCAGCACTCATGTGGGCAACAGTGAGTACACTGTAGCATATCGGACACTGGGCTATGGCCACCATCCAGCTGCCGCCAACCAAGGACCGTCCTTCAGAGACTACAGTTGTAATACAGTCTTCAGCCAAACCAAAGACTACCCACATGCCCCTGTTCACAGGATAGGGACACAACTGTCTTATTACTATCAGCATCATGTGCAGAGACAGTTAGACAAACAAGCTCCATCTCCCAGAGAGCCGGTTACAGACATCATCAGCATGCCTGTAGCATCCTTTTAAAAAAACCTCAATGATTTCATCATAAAACATGAACTTCACATTATGTTACTTGTTTAAAGATTATGGGCTTGATTTGAACATCATCAATCCTGTTTTGTCCTGTCCTGTCTGCTTTATTTCTGTTTATTTGTACAATATTGCAGTAAAGTCAACAAAGAAACTTAGTTCATTTGACGTAGATAGTCACAGGAGCTG
This sequence comes from Cranoglanis bouderius, assembly GCA_023630585.1. Taxonomy (NCBI): domain Eukaryota; kingdom Metazoa; phylum Chordata; class Actinopteri; order Siluriformes; family Cranoglanididae; genus Cranoglanis; species Cranoglanis bouderius. The sequence continues at coordinate 12,983,301 of CM042552.1, forward strand.
TTTTTTTTTTTAAATTTATGTAAATAACTTATGTAAATAGCTGTAAGTAAAATGTCTTGTATTTATTGCCACTTTGTGTATACTTCCAGTGGAATTTTGAATAAATTAATGAAATTAATGGCCTGAATTCTTTGAATTAATGGTGAATAATTAACTTTTTTCAGTATTTGTTGTCATGTGAAGATGTATATACAGCATATTTTCAGTAGTTATTTTTCAGTGTAGGTTAACGACTAAGGCTCATAAGTCTGAATTTCCAACTCAGAATTCCCACTCAGAAAGTCAGGAAGATCTCCCCAGGTTTAGCTTGTGACATCATTTCATGCTCACAGCATCAACAAGAGAAAGAAAGTATCACTTTTTTTTTTTTTTGCTTCTAAACGAGTTATACTGTTTATACTAGTATTTGCTTTAGGTCATCATCAAAGCGACATATTTGCTTGTTAAATCTATAACACTGACTATAGTTCACTGTTTTGAGGAGGTAAACATACATACTCATATCTCATAACTCTAAGATCAGCTGGCTAGTGTTGCTAACATAAGACAAACATAGAGGAGTCCATGTTTGTCCCACCTTGTAGCTTGAATACACAGAAGTCCAGGAGTCCTGACTTTCCACTTCTGAATTTTCAGCATCAGACCCCTTAATGACTTTACTTTTTAAAAAGCCTTGTAGCAAATCTAGAGACTTTTCAAGCAGACATTAGTGACTGTTCTGCACTCGTTACAGCTCTTCAGTTCACATCATAGCTACTGGTTATACCAGTTCAGATACCAGGTCCTGCTGACTCACCACCAATGTGTAAAGCCTGACCAGTTTTCCCAACTCTTTTCAGAGGAAAGTGGCTAAAGGTATGTTCACACATACAGTGATTTTATCGCTACAAGTCGCCAGTTGCTGTGCTATGAAGTTGGCAGAAGGTGTTCCAACTACTGGTTGCCATAGTAACATTTATCAGTGAGTGGTGCAACTAGCATTCCACGTTTAAAACAAACCAGTTTTCTTGCCACTAAAATTAAACATTCTGGAGGGAGAGTGTTTGTATATAAAATTCCCCAGTGTGTATATATGCATCATATCCTACGAGATGAAGGAGAAGCAGTGTGTGCTCTTTGCTATTGTGGTAATCTATCTGCGGTCAAAGATCAAGCACCGGTCTGTCTGGGTCCACGAAACAATTCGGACTCGCGGGCAGCATGGCGGATCACGGATCACGTGCTCCCTACTGTCTTCACGCCCACTGGTAGTCGCTGCACCAATTCGTTCCAAATTTGCATAAAGTTAAACTTTTCTCAACTTTGTTGTGTCACTGGACACGCCCACATCTAGTCGCCAACGGTCGCTGTCACTCATGTCTCCGGATGTCGCCAGCTCTCATTGAAAAGGAATGGTCACCGGTCGCTTTCTCGCTGCGAGTCGTTGTATGTGTGAAATTACCTTAATGCAGGCTCACAAAGTCTCTAGAAGTCACCAGTTGACATCATCAGCTAATTTGAATATTCTTCGTCATGATCATTTGCATGAACGAGGGACTTTTCTGAAAACACTTAGAACAGAACAGAACACAACAGAATAGAGTTTGATCAGTTATTCCATCTGTAACTGCTTCCTTAATGTCTGTTTCCCAACTACATACTACCACTGCTTCTTTCTTAATAAAAATCATAGTGTTTTGTAAATACATAAATAGTTAGTTTGTGGGGCCATGACCAAAGATTTCTCTTTCTATAAGAAATAATTTAAATTCTTTATTTTCTATTCTGATAAAACTCTATTAAGTGTCTTCAGAAAATCCTCATGGAACACCTTTTGATATGCAAATGAGCACGACGACGCAATGAATATGCAAATTAGCATAGAGTCATCTGAGACTTTCCAGCGACTTTTTGAGCATTAGCTACTTTCTTCCGAAAACAGTCGGCAACGCTGCTTGAGTTACAGCCACCTCTATGGTTAAGAACCATAGAACCACAAATCCACAGAACCATAGAACCAAAGAAACATAGAACCACAGAACCAATGAACGTATGAAGTGCAGAAACGAGACAGTTTGTTCCTGCCTTCATTTCCCACAATGCATTATTTCTAACACGGAAGCGCTTTCTGTAGAAACAAAAATCTTCTGGTGCGCACAGGACGGAGAAAACGTTTTCTGGTCGTCTTTTAAACTAAAAAGAAAATCTTTGTCTAGAGACTTTTTTATTTTATTTTTATTTTTTTATTTACCGCACTGACATGGTCCACGAAGATTTGTTTGCACGTCTTAACGAAGCTGGCTATAAGAACTGGCTAAAAGCAGGTTACTGCCTCCTGAAAGTTAAAGATGGATTGTACGGATTTACAGACAGTGAAATGCGAAATTTTCACAACACCATCAAAAACAACTTCGTCTTACAAAGAGGACAGAGGTGCAGAAGCAACTGTAGACCGAGGGGAAATCAGGTACTGGTTTATTGATAACAATCCCCTACAACCTATTAAGCCGTATGGAAATAAATAGAATGCCAAAAAATATTTCTGCATTTATATTTATTAATAATTTACAGCCAGTAAAACTCACTTATTCAAGTGAGTTTTATAACTCATTTATTAAACCTGTCAGTACTGGAAGAGCTCTGCATATGATTAGTCCAGTAATATACATTTAGAAACTTGTGTTTGTTTGTGATATTCTTTTTCAGTTTGAGTCTGCTTGTCCTCTCTGTAATGAGTGGAGAAGGGAAATATTGAGACACCACACAAAACCATCTGGTGTTATTAACTGGGGAAACTGCAGGCCCTGGCTGTGGCCTACTGAACACTGGGAACTGGCAAAGGTAGGTTATAGTAGGTTACAGGTGTGTGAAGTGGCTGTGTAGTGTTGTAGACCCTGAGTGAGTGACAGAAGTCTCAAAGATCATTGTAAGATGACAGGTAAGTCCATCTCGCAGGTGACCCATATTCCTGTTTTCACACCTCTCTTTGTCAAACTCTCTCAGCGTCACAGGTCAGTTGACCGTGATAATAATCATGGATGGTTTGACCTAAAAAGACAGATAGTGTATTTGTATTTTAGCATTCCAGTACTGCATTGCAGTTTCTTCGGGACTCTCTCTCTCTCTCTCTCACTCTCTCTCTCTCTCTCTCTGTCTCTCCCTCTGAAATAAACACATATTCATTCAGAATTAGAATCATGACTTCAAGCAATAAATTAAATAGATTAAAAGGAAATTTGCTTCTTTACTTACAGTCCATCAATTTCTCTTATGTAATATTATTTAGTGTAGGTCTGGCTGCTTATAGAAAAATTGGTAACCTAAAGAAGGCCAACGTAGAAATACAGCAGGTTGGCAGAAATTACCCAGTATGACTTCACTTTGTGTGTTAAATGAAATGGATCCGCTTATCACATTCAACAACTGAGGTTATTTGGATTTGAATGTGTTTAATGGTTTCCTTACATTGCGTAGGCTTTCATGCCACGAGGGCTGGCAGATTTATCCAGAGCAGAGCAGTGTGATGCAGCAGCACTGCTTAACCTCCTCCACTTCTGTGACCATTTCAGCTTCATCAACCAGAGTCTCATAACAGAGGTGAAACACTATTGCACATCATATTTCGCACTTCCAAACAATGCTTGAGACACACTCATGTAGTCACACAAATAAGAATGAGCAAAGTGGGATTACATATATTTTATTTAAAGAATAAGAAAACATGCTGAGGAAACGTCCACATTTATTATGATGATTATTAGAAAAAAAGAGGTTCTAATTGACATATAATTGAAAGTCCAAAACACAACGGATGTGTACATTCGTTAATTTGTTTTTTATAAAAAAAAGTTTGCTTCAAAAGATTACAAAAAACTCTCTTGTGTTTCTCTTTTGCTTGTTTTGGATAATTTGGGGCTAAAATTAATGAACGATTATGAATGACCCTGAGAATGACGGGAAAATAGGATGATTTGGTGGCTTTAAAAATAATCAGCAGGATTTGCAATTTGAAGCTAGTGTAAAATTCGTTCCAAATATGTGGAGCTGTATCTAAAAAACATCTTTTTCAAGTCAGATTAAATTGAGTTCATTTGTCTGTAGTGGAGACATGAACACAGTTCATCCATTTGGCTGATGTACAAATCGCATCCATCTGTTCCCCACAGGTCATACGCCATAGGAATGAGTTAATGCACTCGTGTGAGATGCAGGTCTCAAATGAGTGGATGACACGCTTTCAGAAGAGCCTTGAGCAGTTGTTACTAACTCTACGCCACGTCCCTGAAGTGGCTGCAGCAGGTCAACAGATCCAGGAGGTATAAGACAAAACAACACTACATACATAAAGGTTTACAACTAAGATTGAAATGCAGTATGAAAAATCTATAATCCAATCCAATATCAGGTATAGTATCTGCTTAAAACTTATTTTCAAAGACATTGTAAAATAACACTGCAATTGAAATAATCATCCATTTATGTGTACCTTAATGTTATGACTATTATAGTGTTTTATCATACATACCATTATACTTGTAATGAACTGGTGATATCAGGGTCTTGATACAGTATAACCGATCAGCCAAACAGTATCTTGTTAATTCCGATAGTTACAATAGTTAATGATGCCTCCAAAGATCATGTTGGGCAAGAAGCCAGTCTAAGAAACACAGTCATCAAAACAGTCATGTTTTTATCCAGCTTGCTAGCTAAATGTGATTGCCTCATAAATTGATCACGTTTTTGGATAGCTACAGTACTGTGCAAAAGTTTTAGGCACATACAAAGAAATGCTGTAGAGCAAAGATGCCTTCAAAATAATGAAATTAAATGTTTCTACATAAACCGCCCCCCCCCCCCAAAGAGCAGTAAACAGTAGTAAATGAAACAAAGTCAATATTTGACTTGTGAGTCAAATGAGGATGAGGATAGGTTCCAGATGAGGATGGGTTCCCTTTTGAGACTGGTTCCTCTCAAGGTTTCTTCCTCATATCATCTCAGGGAGTTTTTCCTTGCCAGCGTTGCCTCTACCTTGCTCATTGGGGATAAATTCGTACATTTAAAATCTATGTCCTGTATATTTCTGTAAAGCTGCTTTGGGACAATGACCATTGTTAAAAATGCTATACAAATAAAATTGAATTGAATTGAATATTTGGTGTGACAAAAAAATAAAAATAGTAGTCTCCGGTACAATTTGTGCAGTTTTATAAGGAAATGATCTGGTAAGTTTTATTGAGCATCTTGCAGAACCAGCCACAGCTCTTCTGGAGACTTTGACTTTCACACTTGTTTCTTATTTTTGCAGCAAAACCCAGCAGCCTTCATTGTGTTTTTTGTCTGAAAAGTGTCTCTTACATAATATGCTGCTTTCTTTAATGACATACAAACATTTTTCTGTAACATTTAATTTTGTGCTAGAAAACTAATGTTTGGGAATCTAAAATGTTTTTTTGTACTGACTTGATAGTGTAGAAGTTATAAAATGAAAATTTTATACACATAGTTTGCTGTTAGAGGTTAGATTTTTTTTGTTGGTGAACATCAACGGCAGATTATAGCAGATTATATTCTTTTGCCACAGAGGTGCATTCATTGCAAAGCAAACACATTGGCTTCTGCTCTGCAGTTTAAGTGAACATTTTTTTTAGTCCAGTTGCTGTTGATTTGTCAATTTTTTTTTGGCATCAGCTTTGTTTTCTTAAGGGTTGATAATGACATGGTGTCATCTGATACTCAAATTCTATATTAAAACTAAGTTACCAGTAGGTTAGTGAGTAGTGCTAGCTAGCTGTAAGCCTGCCATGCAAATGGTGCTTTTGTCAATAAAAATGCTCGTTGGTGATTGGCTGTTACTGACAGCACCGGAGCACTCTGCTGGTTTGAAGGATTGAATGACTTTATTGGGCCAAAAATGACAGTTATTTGTGCAAAATTTCTTTCAGTTTTTCAGTCATATTTATTTGTAAACAGAACTGATCGAAGGGCTGGATTTGGCCCGTGGACTACTCAATAAATAAGCCTGTTGTATAAAATCAAAAGCCACAGTTTGACTATGTGACAAAAATGTTAAATGTAAATCTTAATCAGGAGCACAATAGCTAATATACAATGAGGTCATTGTGTAAAAATAATTTCAGAACTGTTATTTTGTTTTTCAGATGTTGTCTGTTGATCTGTCATTGCACATCCCTGGGGTGGACAGTGTGGATGGAGCCAAACTGGAAGGAGTATTGATTGAATCTATCAGCCAGTGCGAGATAGATTTGCTCAGGGAATCTCTGAGAGACCTGTTAAACAACCGTGAACTCGAGGGGAAACTCATACCACTGGTAAATTCTACATAACTTTCAATACCAAAGAATATCAATATTACGATAGTTATAATTATATTATAACTATTAGAGACAGTGACTTCCTCTGAGTGAACTACTGTAACCATCTCTCTGCCAACAAACTAAATTACAATTATATGATGGCTTCCTGTTGTTGTTTAAATTGATTGTATATTCTTGATACAAGATTAGGTTTTTCCAAGAAGCTCTGTTCCTTGTTGGCAAATTCACTGAAACTAGCTGATTTGCATTACTTTGTTTAGGAGAAACTGCAGAACATCCATAGATTCCTGAGCAGCCACAAGGATCTTGAAGAGCAATTCAGGACAGAACTTCAGAGCCTTCGGGTTTTGGAGGCACAACAGCTGCAAGGAGTAAAGCCTGACAATGCAGAAAGATGACTGTGCTATGGAGATGACAGAAGGAAAATGACAGAACTCATTGCAGGGTTCAATACCTGTAAATAGAAATTCCATTTAAGTTCTTGTTGTATATTGCAGGAATATTAGCAGTCAGGTCATTAATTCAGGTTTTTCCTCAAACTCATCATTCCATGTAATTTGCAATGGTACACATTACCACACATGACTTGGGGGTTTAAGGTACTATTCATAGATTTCAGTAGTATGCAATTGTGTGCAAATCAAAGCCAATAAATTGTAGTAAAGTGCTGTACAGGACATTTGTTAGAACGGAAGGAGTTCAACAATATATGAATGTTCTCACATGCCTCATGTTTACATAACCCCTGATACAATACAAAAAAAATATAAAAAATGGTTGTTATAACTGCTTTGTAAGGTAATAGAATACACTGACACTACATCTTCATGCTTCACAAGAATTCCTCAGTGCTTTGAGTTTCATGAAACTGTCTCGTTCAGCAAAATATCTGTCAGTGACCTGGGCAAATATACAGCGGGATAACGCATAACATCTCATCACCACTACTGTTGTCGCATTTGTATGAAATCATCTTGCACGATTTATAAATAAAAGGAAAAGCCATACTTGACAGTTAGTGCCATGGACGCAAGCCCGAGCAATAAAGTGAATGAATTCAAGCCATTTCCTTTTTAACCAACTTACATGTCGTCTTTGTTCGTATAGCCAAAGACACATTTACGACTCATGCTTGCTGATATGATTTCTCTCACTCAACAATGGCAACTGTGGCAAGGTGATATTTATAATGTTGGGGTGGGATATTTCAGATTCTAGAGAGCATTTTATTGGACAGAAAATCTGATGTGAAGCTGAAGTGCAGAATGATGTCATCAAAATTGTTGATCCGTATTGATGGTACAGAGAGACTGTAAATTAATTTTTTACAATTAAAAAAAAAAATCATACAACTTTGATTTCATGGGGACTTTAAAGGGGAAGTTCACCTTATTTCATATTTGAGCAGTTCTAAATATTTATTCGGCAATTCTAGTCACCTCGGAGAGTTTTATGTCACTTGCTTAAATAAGTTGTTAAAACTAATTAAAATAAAGCGGAAACCACGCCTATCCACTTTAACCACTATTACCGCCAAGTGTCTAAAACCCGCACCTCTAAATTTAACGTGCGACTAGATTAACCGGTTTAACCTGTAATCCTGGTTTCAGGATGAGCACCTGATTTAACTGCAGTGACATTTGGCCCCTGTCGGCCACCACTACAACATCACTATAAAAACATCCAGCGTTGAAGAGTGAGAATGTGTGACTATCTGGCCACCCTAGGCGTTATTTGTCTCTGCCGGGTTGTTGGGTGACATGGTGACAGTACGTATTGCTCAGTATAAGTGGTAAGCATGAATACAATCCGGACGTACTATGCGGCATTCACTAAATTCAAGGGGTTTCAGTAACGTGACGTAAAATGGGCGTTTATGGAGGTGTGGTGAAGACGCCCACTTACAAGAAAATTACAGGTCACCGAAAATGCGCAGAATTTTTTTTTTTTTTGCGCGGACATTCCCAGGATCGGCGATACAAGATGAAGGACAAAACAGTCATATCGGTAACTATCTTTTTGATGTTTTTTTTTTTTTTTTAAATCCTGTATATGCTGAATTAAATGGTTCTTCAAACTGTCAACTTTGCTCTTTCTGTGTAAATAAAGTTGAATATGAAAACATGGATAATTATGAGTTTGTTTTTTTAATAATGGGACAACAGCAGTTGAGGTTTTAAGGTTTAAAATTAAGGTTTTACTGCAGATGTTTAGTCTTGCATGTTAGGACACATGATAGAATTGATGTAAAGTCAGTAAGACTTTGAGTTTATTAAGTGAAACAAGCATCTCATAACAATAGTATTTTTCAAACATGAAACCCCTGTGATCATGGACAGGTATCTGAAGTTATAGTAGTATGAATCTAAATATGGTATTTGGGCAGGAAACCTGTGCACAGACAACTGCAACAAATGGCTTTTCTTTCCAAACTGCGCATGATCGTTGACCTATGCAGAGTCTCAAAACAGGCCACGCCTACCTGATGACGCAATATCTGTTACGCTGTCCTGAAATCCCTGGAAAAAATACATCCCAAGTGGACCTTCCTGTCTGTACTACGCGGCGCGGATTCTGACAGCTCTTCCGCGCCAATCCCGTTGTCTTATGGGCGCAATATCCACAGTGTCCAGTGGTTCCGTGCTGCAGAATCTCGACAGAAGCAGTAGGTCTTCCGGGTATTTCTCGCCTACTGTTTTATGAATACTGAGAATTTGGACATACTACTCCTTTGGCGTACTCTTTTCTCCTACTGTGTAGTAGGGTAGTAGGGATATTCGGACGCAGCCTCTGTGAATTCTACCATAACAACAGCAATAAGAAGAGGTGAAACAATAAGAAGAACTGTTCTGTGTGATTTGTAGGCTTCATGGATTCCTACAAACGCTTCAGCGACGAAAACTACAAACACTGGCTGCAGGCAGCAGAGAGTCTGTACATACTGAGGAGTCACATTCGCGATTTTGTGGAAAACGAAACCGAAACATACCACAGGTCTCTTCGGGAAAAGCTAAAAGATGAAATTTGTACATCAAAATGCAGTCTTCATAAATGTCCTCCAAGAGCAAAAAAGGTAAAACACAGCAGAAGAATCAGTTCCAAAGTTATACAGAGCAATATTTATCCGCAGTTAGACACACTAGCACAAAATAATCTTAAATTTGCATAATCATTCAAACTCTCCTTTGTAAGGAGCAGTTCATTATTAAGGCCTTGTTATTTGTTTAATAAACCTCAAACTGGAACGTTGAAAATGTTTATTAACTATTTATTCGTAAGGACAAGGTGGATTAAAATAAAACGCTGCAGCAGGTGATTGTATTGAAAAAAAAAAATACAGTAAAAAAATAAAAATTAGCATGCATAAAGAGTAGATTGCATTTTATCATGGCGCACTTGCATGGGCGTAGAACCCGAGGGGGGGCGTGTCCCCTGCACTGTTAATAAAACGTAAATTCGTCCCCCGCACTTTTTCACTGGTCATGGCCAATTTGTGTATCTTTGATGTCTATAGCCTTCTTGGACGTTGCCATGACGATTGGTCACTCACGTCACGTGTCACACCCATGCTCACACCCGCGCTGAGCGTTCAGAGGTCGCGATGCAGTCGAGCAGTGTAAGTTCTTTTGGCATGTGGTATTCATGTTGCACAATAATAAAGAATTTACTACATATTTCTTTTTAAACGCTGCCTATTTCCATTGATGAATAATTAGCAAGATTTGGTAATATTAGCCTAACCGCAGTCCCACACAAACGTGCACTTATTTTCAAACTCTTTTGAAAAGTCTTTTGTTTTTTATTACAGATGTGTTATCCGAGTCCTTCATGTTAGGATAAGATGGTGAATTGTTAATGTTGAATTCAGATTGGCATGGGTTACATATGTCTGGATCAGGCAGCGTTGCATGTTACGTAATGGTTTCTTTTACTATGTTGACAGTAAATATTAATAGAAATATTATAGAATAGAACACATTTTCATTTTATAAATACAATGACTGAGTCATAACAGGCTGCTATAATAACTTAAATCATTATGCAGCAGTTTAAGTTAGTAGTAGGTTAGTAGTATAGGGAAAAAAGTGTAACCCTGCCATTTTTACATTACTGTATATAATTCAATAGAAAAGGGAGAGAACTGAAACAAAATCATCCATAATATACAAGTATATATTATATACTGTGTACTATGTATATGCAATACAATGTACACTAAATACAATTTGCAATATCTAAATAATACAGTGCAATGTTATATACAATATAACATGCAAGTACAGAATCATAAATTTGCATATTAAGCCAATTAAGAGCAAGAAGAGATAAAACCCGACAATTACACAAAGGTCAGAAAAAAAGGATACCCTTGACATTCTGTCCCGCCCCCCCTAACACACACACACACATCTGAAATCACGGCTACGCCCCTGCGCACTTGCATTATTTTTTCTCAAGGTAGAGAAGGTTAGATTATTAATTCATGCTCAGTTGTTTACAGAACAACATATTAACTGACCTTGACCTTAGAATATGAGACACAAACTGACTTTTTGAAAAAAATCATAGCACTTTTTAGCCCCTAATTAGTGATAACTAAATTTCTATACATTTTACAAGTGTACAATTTGAACTTTATTAAACAAATAACAAGACCATAATTAACCCTTTATATGTGCTCCTTAAGCTGAAGTGTTACACATTAGTTCTACGTTACACTGACCATGTTTAGGTTTACATAAACACAATGTTGTAACAGTTGTTCATTATACCATTCATTATGTACACTGGAAATGACATGAAGTATGACTTTTCCAAAGTAGGTCTTGTTTTAGGAAACAGTCAATATAATGGACAACTACACCTAAAATGGTGTATGTTCTTACCCCATAACTGATAACCAATTTACATACCTCTTGTGTGCACTTAGTGTGAGAGTATAATCTTTGAAAGGACAGGTACATGCATCTTTAGTGAAAATGTATTTCTCAAATAAACACGGCTCTTCACAGTTTCCAATTTGTGAAAAGTGTGAGCAGTGGAAAGATGCCATCTTGCACAATCATAATCATAAGGGTATTGAAATACCCTGGAATAACTGCCAGCCACACCTGTGGCCTACAGACAAATGGGAAGTGGCCAAGGTGAGTTCTGAGCAGCATACTTAACTCACATTCGCTCATCATTAACTTTGTGTGTGGTATATCTAGAGTGAGATGATGTTAAAGGAAAAATCCACCCTGAGACCACTTGCATATTAATCTTTATAATTAACACATGATGTTCAATGATCCAGGATTTATTTTGTAATTAATTTCTGAATTCACTTTTCTTCTTCTTTTTTTTTCATCAACATATTGGTCTATTTTTACTTTGGTTAATGGTTTTCTACATTACCTACAATGCCATTCAACTGCCCACTGGCCAACATCAACGCCATCGTGCTTGTCATCTTGTAATTCTAAATTTGTTTATATTTACAAATTACAATTAAGTTGGTCAGTGAAAACATTGAATATCTTTTCTTTGTACGTTTGTCAGTTAATTAAAGTTTCAAGAGACTTGACAAATCGCAGATTTTTATGTTTATTGCATTTTAGAAAAAAATCCCAACTTTTATGGAAATGGGGTTAGTAGATTACTAACTACAGTACAGTCCCATTGAAAGAATTGGAACAGCAAGGCCAATTCTGTTGTTTTCACTATACATAGAAGACATTTGGGTTTTAGATCAAAAGATGAATATGAGACGACAGATCAGAATTTCAGCTTTCATTTTCTGACATCTTTCATTTTCTAATATTTACATCTAGATGTGTGAAACAACTTAAAACATGGCACCTTTAGTGGCAGACCACCTAATTTTTAGGCAAGCAAAAGCATAAGAACAGATAATTACACTTAATAACACTTATTTGGTTATTATTATTTAACAACAATATTTGGTTGCATATCCCTTGCTTGCAATAACTGCATCAAGCTGGTGGCCCACTGACGTCAGCAAACTGATGCTTTTTTCTTTTGTGTTGCTTTTCCAGGCTTTTACTGCAACTGCTTGCAGTTGTTGTTTCTTTTTTTTTGGGGGGGGGGGGTCTGCTCAACTGGGTTAAGGTCTGGTGATTGTCCTGGCCAGTCTAAATCCTTCCACTTCCCCCCCCCTGAGGAAGTCCTTTTTGTGTTGGCAGTGTGTTTTGGGTCATTGTCTTGCTGTATGATGTTTCTCCGAATTAGATTGGATGCATTTCTCTGTAAATTGTTTCTGTAGACTTCTGAATTTATTCTGCTGCTACTATCATGACCTATATTATCAATAAAGATTAGTGAGTTCATTCCAGAGGCAGCCATGCAAGCCCAAGCCATGACACTACGGTTGTGCGGCTGTGGCTTAGATGGTGGAGCGGGTTGTCCACTAATTGCAGGGTTGGTGGTTCAATCCCTGGCCCACATGCTGAAGTGTATTTGGGCAAGACACTGAACCCCAAGTTGCTCCCAATGGCAGGCTAGCGCCTTGCATGGCCGTTTGTGTGTGAGTGTGTGTGAAACAGTGTAAAAAGTTTTTTGTAGGACTGCTAAGGTTAAAAGGCGCTATATAAGTGCAGACCTCCATCATGCTTGACTGATGAGCTTCTATGTTTTAGGTCATGAGCAGATACTTTCTTTCTCCACACTCTGGCCTTTCCATCACTTTGGTAGAGGTTAATCTTGGTTCCAGAACTTTTGTGGCTCAACTCTGTATTTCTTTGTGAATTCCAATCTGGCCTTTTGATTCTTACTGCTGATGAGTGGTTTGCATCTTGTGGTATAGCCTCCATATTTCTGCACTTAAAGTCTTCTTCGAATAGTGGATTGTGATACCTTCAGCCCTGTCATTCAGCCCACCTCACAGCACTCATAATGTTTCTGTCATCAACTGCTGTTGTTTTCCTTGGCAAAAAAAAAAAACCAAAACAAACAAAAAAAAACACACTATCCTCTCTGCATTTTGAAACCTCAAATTCCAAATATAAAAGTGTTACAAACGAGATCTGTCCTTTTTCATGTCTAGTTGTTAGTACACCAGTGGTTTCTTTCTTTTTCAGGGCATTCCAAATTGTTGTATTGGCTATGCCCAGTCTTGGGCAATGGCTCTGATCAATTTTTCCTCTTTTCTCTTCTTCAAAATGGCTTGCATTTCTCCCATAGACAGCTCTCTGGTCTTCATGTTGGTTTATCCTTTTTAACAACAAATGCAGTCTTCACAGGCAAAACCTAGGGCTCAAACTAAGAGTAGATATTCAGAGCTATTAATTCTTTAAAAAAATCAATTGAACAGGGCACACCTGGGCAGCAAGAAGCACCTATCAGTCACATGTTCCAATATTTTTGATTACTTGAAAAAGAAAATTGGGTGGGTTCAAACAAAAGGTGCCATGTTCTATGTTGTTTAACACATCTAGATGTAAATATGAGGAAATAAAAAAAGTTGAAATTCTGATCTGACATCTTATATTCATCTTGATGATTGATCTCAAACCCAAATGTCTTCAATGTATAGTGAAAACAATAGAATCGGCCTTGGTGTTCCAATACTTTTGGAGGGGAGTGCAGCTGAGCCGAGTCTCTGCCGTAACTCAGAGCAGCAGTGATGTATAACTGCATTGCATTCTGGATCCAGCGAGTGCTGTCTCCACTACCTATATGTTGAAGTTCTTATTAATATAACATTGAATATCATTAAAAAGGGGTGAGTTAAAAAATTTAAGCTCTTGCTCTTTTGTTTGTAGGGGCTAATACCAAATCCTGACCATTCTTACTTAATTTTGGATTGCTGAATTTTCAATACCAAATGTAACTGTGCTAGCAATGTCCTCCAGATATGTCAGCACAGCAGACAATCTCACTGGAATAATATAGCACCAACCAGCAAATTAGCACCAGAATGTCTAAGCACATTACAAATAATAATAATAACATATTTAATGGGTATCAGGGTGGAGATTTCCTTTAAGAGTTGCTTTGCATTGGTTTTTATGTAGGCTAGTCTGGATTGTATTCCTCAGGTTTATATGCTACGTGGAGCAAAAAGCCATCACAGTTTTGATCAGTTTGACATTTCTGCCATTTTGAACTTCATGTATCACTGCAAGCACTTTGAACCATTTACAGAAGGCCAGTACCTAACCAAGGTAAAATTATTGAATTATTCAGCATTCCTTTTTTTCCCATTTTAATGTTTGTTTTAGTCTCTATATGCACAGACAAACCTGATAAATCTGTTATGTATTATAATGATAGATTTTAAGTAAAATGGAATGTCATATTTATTTTCCCTTTTCTATTCATCATGAAGGTCATCAATGTGAGAAACAAATTGATGCATTCCCCTGACTTCAGGTTAAGCAAAAAGGAGATGGATGACAGTATAAAGAATGTTCAGGCGCTGGCTAAAATTCTTGAGAATCAAGCACCTGGACTAAAAACCATATCAAAAGAGATACAGCAGGTATCAACACAGCAACAATTATTGCATATTATGGCTCAGTACTTAGATTTGAGAAAATAGATTTAACTTTTTATTTCTCTAAGGGTCCAGAACATGGCTTGGATGGTATCCAAGTCAAAAAATTGGGGGGAAAAATGTTCTAAATTGTTTATATTTTGTGTCATACAGTTTAACAGCATTTTGGAGAAGTGTAGTGGACAGGTTTCCCAGAGTACATCTAACAGCAACGAAAGTCTACAGCTGATAAAAAGAGAGCAACATTCCCTGAAGGAGAAGATTGAATTCCTGGCCCAATGCTATGAAGAAGATCAAGACACAGAGCTTAAAGTAAGACTAACATCCCTGCTTGAATGAATATCGATGTACCTAACCACATACAATAACTATCAGGGAAATGCAGCTGAAACTTCACATTACATCTGATGTGTAAATACTTGATGCACAAAATGTAAAGATGTTATAAAATGTTTTCGTTTATGTCCTATGTTAGCTTCAGGAAGAGCTGCAGGGCATGAAAAAATTCCTGGACCAAAACAAAGATTTGCTGGAGAACTTGGGCCCGCAAGTAAACCGGTTCAATGAAATACAAGAGAAGGTGAACAAGCATGAGCAGGATATCAACAAACTGTACAACAGAGTGGACCAGCTAGAAAACATTGTACCTGGTAGGTGAAAGATGAATGAAGATTAAAGAGGTAGAAACGGATTAGACTTATACCTTCATAGACAGTTTATCTCTCTTTTTGTCATTTGTCAATTGTCCTTTGTAATTCTGTCATTTTTAACATTTTTAATTAATCCAAGGGAAAAAGCATGTAAAAAAAAACACACACATAGATATAATTACCACATTATATCCTCTTTAACCAGTTAAGTTATGGGTATCTTGTAGTATTTAAACAATATTATTAATGGAGAGCGTGTGGAAAAATGTTATCAGAGAGTGCGAGCTGTTGTGATTTGCTAGCACGCAAAGCTATTTGCAAGCATGGAGATTTTTCAGGCATGCAGAGAACTGCTAACATTGTTCTGCATGATTAGATTGGCTGCCCTCCCGCTCTCTATTAATGCTACTGTTTAAATGCCATAGTATTTGTAATGTGATCAACATTATTGACTAAGTATTGAAAAATTAAATAGCACACTTTGTTTCTTACAAAGCAAGATTGTTTTGTAGTTTAAAATATATGTAGATCCAAAAAATATAAGAAGACAAATTTATTTGGCTAAATGTAATTTGTAAGAAATCATCTTGAGATTTGATAGGGCAAAAATGGATATATCATGTGTAAATTATAAGGTTTGACATCTTGTATCTTTATATTTTTATATATTTATATTATATTTATATATTTATGTTTAAAGTATACTGTATATATTGAACTGATTGTGATCCACAGACCCCGTGTTCAGTGGTGATGTACTTAAGTTCAAGAATCATGTGCTTGAAGAGGCTCGAAGAAGGAACATGCCAGAACCTGAATTTACAGAGGAATGTGAAGCTAGTGGTAACTAAACCATTAATTCTATTATAATTGATATGGATTTTAATACATTATTTAATCATTCTTTACTGCAGATTTGCAGTCGCACAATGTCCATATGTTTATAAAGTGAAATGAGTCCACATCGAATACACTAATGGATCTTTATCCTAATTCAAATTATTGTCTGTTAAGGTTACAGGGGTATTGTGAATGTGAATGGACAGACATTTAGAGGTTTGCAGGTGTGTAATAATAAAAGACATGCCCACCAAGAGGTTGCTAAGATAGCTCTGGAATACATGAAATCCCATCCTGAGTGGAAAGAAGAGACCATTGAAACCACTTCATCAATATCCTCATCTACATCATCCTCAAGTAAAATGTTTCCCCTTGCTTTTTGCATTCAATACTGATAGTCCACTGCCTTACGTAAAATACAGCCTAGAACATTTTACTCAGACAATGAAGTTTTTTTTCTCCTCTCTTTTCTTTTCTATTTAACAAAACATAATGCTGTCACAACACAGTGAACTGCTATTTTATTAAGTAATTTCAAAATGCCCCTTTATGGAAAGGATTCTTGATAAAAATGCCAGTGTATGTAGCTAACATTGTAGGTATGCATAATAAACTGGCAACTTGGTGCATGTTGCAATGACAGAGACATTGTTTTTAATGATAGTTTACATGTTTCACAATGATACTGGAAAATAAATTTTTTGATCTTTCCATTCCAGGTACCATCTATTATGGTATTGTGAAGGTGGTCCTCAACGACCAAGAGGTTGTGTCTGATGGTTGTGTTCAAGAGGAGGAAGCCACTGAATCAGCTTACAGGAAACTAGCCTGTCAGTTTGGCCTGACTTCTCTTGAAGGTGGGTGCAAATAATTATGTGACTGTAATGGTTATATAGATTCAACCAGGGGCTGATCTTCTTCTAGTCTTGCTCTTCCCCTTGCAGCAGGTAATACTTTTAGGACAGCGGTTCTGGAGCATTTTCAGAGGTGTAATTTCCCAAAACCATTGGAACTCTCAGTTCATCAAGACGATAAGACCTTGTGCAAACTCCAAATCAGTGGGCCTTTCACCTTTTACGATAAAGGTAATTCAGAAGCTGTCTACACTGTTAGACACCAATTCAGTGTTTGACTGGATTACCCCTTTACAGCTCACTTTAGTATCTATCACTGATGCTCCATACTTGATTTATGAAAACTCTTTAGATGGCTCCACAAAGAAGAAACAGGCAGAACATCAGGCAGCTAAGGTTGCCCTCAAGCATTTGTCAGGGATCATTAACTGCAGGTCTTTGGCTAATGCTGGTGACAACTGGAAAGGATTTCTGAAGGAAGTTCTAGATGCTCTTGGTCTGACGCAACCTGAATATGATTTTAAAATAAAAAAAGGATGCATCAGTCAAGAAACAGAGGGTTCCACTACTGAAGATGATAATTCACACAGTGAGTTTGAATATATTTATACTTATAATGTCAAGGTTTTTAACACTTAACTGAATGTTGATGTGCTATAAACACAACATAACGTTACCTTGTAAAATATGCAGTGTGTTTGTTCTTCTATGCCCTTTTTGTAATAAAGTGGTATAATTTTTATCAAATGTATTGTGACTCTGCAGTATCCACTACAAAGGTAATTAGCAAGAATGATAGCCTTCAACCAAAGAGCAGTGTCACTGCGGTCCAGGATCTACCTACAGCAGACACAATCAATGCTGTTGAGTGTCAAGTGACAGAAACACTGGACTCCAGTCCTCCAGAGGTGCCCAGCCAAGCCCCAAAAGTGGATTCTACAGGTACCCCGAGGTTTACTGTACATGTACAGTGAAAATGCGCTATTACAGAAACAGCCAGTAGGATGAGCTGCAATCAAAGTGAAAGCAACATTTGATTTTGCTATTTCCATTTCAGGCACTATCTATTATGGTATTGTGAAGGTGGTCCTCAACAACCAAGAGGTTGTTTCTGATGGTTGTGTTCAAGAGGAGGAAGCCACTGAATCAGCTTACAGGAAACTAGCCTGTCAGTTTGGTCTGACTTCTCTTGAAGGTGGGTGCAAATAATTATGTGACTGTAATGGTTATATAGATTTAACCAGGGGCTGATCTTCTTCTAGTCTTGCTCTTCCCCTTGCAGCAGGTAATACTTTTAGGACAGCGGTTCTGGAGCATTTTCAGAGGTGTAATTTCCCAAAACCATTGGAACTCTCAGTTCATCAAGACGATAAGACCTTGTGCAAACTCCAAATCAGTGGGCCTTTCACCTTTTACGATAAAGGTAATTCAGAAGCTGTCTACACTGTTAGACACCAATTCAGTGTTTGACTGGATTACCCCTTTACAGCTCACTTTAGTATCTATCACTGATGCTCCATACTTGGTTTATGAAAACTCTTTAGATGGCTCCACAAAGAAGAAACAGGCAGAACATCAGGCAGCTAAGGTTGCCCTCAAGCATTTGTCAGGGATCATTAACTGCAGGTCTTTGGCTAATGCTGGTGACAACTGGAAAGGATTTCTGAAGGAAGTTCTAGATGCTCTTGGTCTGACGCAACCTGAATATGATTTTAAAATAAAAAAAGGATGCATCAGTCAAGAAACAGAGGGTTCCACTACTAGTGAAGATGATAATTCACACAGTGAGTTTGAATATATTTATACTTATAATGTCAAGGTTTTTAACACTTAACTAAATGTTGATGTGCTATAAACACAACATAACGTTACCTTGTAAAATATGCAGTGTGTTTGTTCTTCTATGCCCTTTTTGTAATAAAGTGGTATAATTTTTATCAAATGTATTGTGACTCTGCAGTATCCACTACAAAGGTAATTAGCAAGAATGATAGCCTTCAACCAAAGAGCAGTGTCACTGCGGTCCAGGATCTACCTACAGCAGACACAATCAATGCTGTTGAGTGTCAAGTGACAGAAACACTGGACTCCAGTCCTCCAGAGGTGCCCAGCCAAGCCCCAAAAGTGGATTCTACAGGTACCCCGAGGTTTACTGTACATGTACAGTGAAAATGCGCTATTACAGAAACAGCCAGTAGGATGAGCTGCAATCAAAGTGAAAGCAACATTTGATTTTGCTATTTCCATTTCAGGCACTATCTATTATGGTATTGTGAAGGTGGTCCTCAACAACCAAGAGGTTGTTTCTGATGGTTGTGTTCAAGAGGAGGAAGCCACTGAATCAGCTTACAGGAAACTAGCCTGTCAGTTTGGTCTGACTTCTCTTGAAGGTTGGTGACAATGATTATGTGACTCTAATAGTTATACAGATTTAAACAGGGGCTTAGTCAGAAGTCTTGTTCTTGCCCCATGCAACAGGTAAAACAGCAGCGCTGGAGCATTTTCATAGATGTAATTTCCCACCACCACTGGAACTGTCAGTTCGCAAAGACAATAAGATCTTCTGCAAACTCCAGCTCACTGGGGCTTTCACATTTTCTGACAAAGGTAATTCAGAATTAGTATATATTGTTAACCACAATAGCATTGTTTGGTTGGACTACAACTTTACATCTTTCTTTATTATCCATCACTGATGCTCCATACTTGGTTTATGAAAACCCTTTAGATGGCTCTTTAAAGAAGAAACTGGCAGAACAACAGGCAGCTAAGGTTGCCCTGCAACATTTATCAGGATTCTTTAACTGGAGTTTTGAGGCTGAAGCTGGCAAAAACTACAAAGGTTTTCTGAAGGAACGTCTAGAAGCCCTCGGTCTGAAACAACCTGACTACAGTTTTACAAAAAACAGAGATGGTGTCACCGAAGAACTTGAGCGTCCCACTAGGAGTGAAGATAATTCATACTGTGAGTTTGACTTTATTTATATAATGTCAATTATTTAAATTTATTATTTATTGTTTATATAATGAAAGACCTATAAACAGAACATAACATTACCTTGTAAAATATACAGAGGAATATGCAGAAGGTGTTTGTTCTTCTATGCCCTTTTGTAATAAAGTGGTATAATTGTTATCAAACTTATTGTGAATCTGCAGTATCCACCACAAAGGTAATTAGCAAGAATGATAGCCTTCAACCAAAGAGCAGTGTCAGTCAGGAGTGTCTGGTGACAGGAGCTCAGGATGCAAGTCCAGATATACCCAACAAATCCCCCAAGTTTGATTATACAGGTAAACAGTGTTTTGTTTTACATGTACAGAGTATCTGCTGGTAGAATAACAGCCAGTAGAAGATGGCATTTTCCGCAAAACATGCAAGGCATTGATTACTTTTCCCAACTGACCTTTGTGTGTGTGTGTGTTTTACAGCCATCAACACACTTCTAGCATTGTTTCATCTCAAGCCTCCGTCTATAACAGTAGAGAGTGTAGACACTGAGATGATTTTCAGCTGTCATGTGGACATAAACTTGGACAAATTCACATTTCAAAACAACAGTGAATACACAGCCAAGAAAGATGCCATTCGTAAAACCTATTTATTGCTTGGGAATGCATTGGGAATTTCTAAACCAAAATTAGGTAATTTGCTGCATTTGGTGCTTTTGGTATAAATAAGCAGCCCCTTCCCTTCAAACCCCCAACCCTTTCCCACCCCTGAACCCCACCCCAAATATAAAATATCAATGTTTTCCCCATATCATTCGTATTATGCCATCTATTAGACATTGTGGTATAACGCATTGCTCAACACTGATAAATTAATTGTCGTGCTATTGATAGATTTTTGCTTCCCAACTGATATCATGACAAGCCATCACAGACTGTTGCTATCATATTGTTATAGAAATATGGTTAACAAATGTGTGTATTTTGTTGGCATCCCTCTTTAAGATGAAAACAATGCTTCCATGCTGGTGAAACAAGATTTTTCCCAGAAGTCTCTCACCCTTCCTAAGGAAGTCTTTGAAGACAACAAGTGTTCCCTTAATGATATAACATACAATTTAGTCTATGATGGAAAAGGTTAGTTTGGCTGCTACATGCATCACAAAATTGATGTATTATCAGTTCACCTTTATACATGTTATGCAGTACATGCCACATTATTACATTTTGCTAAAAGAAAGTATGACAAAATCCCTGATAAATATCAGAGCAAGAGAATTCAGACAGCACAGGAGTTAATTTTAGATGTGCACAGTTATGTTTATCCTTTCGTTTTGCATATTTTTGTGTATTGCATTATTTCCGATGCTGTCATATGTATTTGTATTATTTACCTTGTCTTATCTTATTGGAACACCCACTGCATAAATTTTTATGGATGGGGAAAATTTTTCTTGACCTGACTAAAAATTATTTGTTTTTTTTTCCCTACAGGCTCCACTGAGGCAGAAGCAAAGCAGGATGCCCTGCAGAAAGCCCTGGACACACTAACCTTGCTCTTTGGGTTCAAGTCTTTGCCAAAGTGTAGCATAGCTGAGGAAATGGAGACTCAGATTAATACCTTACTAAGGACAAAAGGTCAAAAAGACCTCATTTATTCACACAAACGCACCCTATATAAAAGCTCAGTTGAGCTCCTGTTCAAAGATTACACCATGGAGAGCAAACATGGAAAGAGGAAAAAAGACAATCTTAATCATCTCAGTAGCTGCATTCTGGGCCTGCTAGCGGTGGAGCCAGGTAAGAACCACAAAGAGGTTGGAAATTATAAACTGAATTATAGACTAATGATCAGCTTAATGAAAGCATTGCATTCAAACCCTTGTGTTTCAGTCAGAAAAGATTTGCAGCATGCCAGAAAAAATAAAATGAAATTATCCATTTAATAAATCTATAAAGGTGCAAAATGATTTCCTAACAAGGTTTATTGAGATTTACATCTTTCAAAGGAGCAAAATAATTCCCATTTCCCATGTTCCCATTCCCATTTGCATGTTTGTCATAATGAATATGCAATTTGCAGTGTTTATACCCTGCAAAAAACAACAACAGAAAACACACAATGGTAGCATAATTAAAATAAGCATACACAGTGTGATATTTTCTATCCGAATTAATTTCTTAGTTTCACATTATATATTCTCAGCATAATCACACCTCTTATGCCAACAAAGTGCTTTTTTCCACCATTTTCCTTATAAATGGAAAATACATTATTATTTTACGTACAGTACTGAGCAAAAGTTTTAGGCACCCTATTTTTTTTTTTTTTAGTACAAACTTTGTTATAGATTTTTTATTTTATGACTTCTACATTGTCAAGTCAGTACAAAAACATTTTATATTCCCAAACATTAGTTTTCTAGCACAAAATTAAATGTTACAGAAAAATGTTTGTAGGTCAGTAAAGAAAGGAGCATATTACGTAAGAGACACTTTTCAGACAAAAAACACAATGAAAGCTGCTGGGTTTTGCTGCAAAATATAAGAAACAAGTGCAACAGTCAGGTGATGGGCCTTGTTAAGGATAACTTGAACAAAAACTATTTCAATACTATTAGTAAATAAAGCCTAGAAATAGCCTTAATAATCCTATTTTTGTTTTGTTATAATCTTGTAATAGGAAATACTTGCTAAGTTTGTCCATATTCAATGCATTTCCACTTGCTAAGATGTAATTTTTTGCAGTGTGGGATAAACAATAAATCATAACCAGAGTTTAAGTACAAGACATATTTTCATATACTTTACCAATTCATTTATTGTTTTGCAGAACCAAATACTGTATCTTTAAGAAACTGTCTAGATGACTGGTTTAAAAAGAAGAATCAGAAGCAGCCTGTGTTTGAGAACACAGAGGAGGCTCATGGACAGAAAGTCACGTTTTCTGTCAAAGTTTCCTGCTCAAATCCAAGTGAGGACAATACAATCAATACAATCAAAGCATTTATGGGTTTTCTAAATGACAATACAAAATATGTCTCTCACGCATCTCTTTCTCTTTCAGACTGGGAAGACAGCATGAAAGTTGCAGAAGAAAAGTTGGTCGATGAACTCAGGGAAAGGTTAAAATATCTCACTGATTAAGGCGAAGAGCATTATGAGATTTGGTACAGAATTTTGTGAAATCTGGTACAGAATGTCTGATTGTTCTTGTGTAAATTATAATTTTCCAAGATGACAGTATTTTATGATGGAAGCTTAACATTATCATGGGCCTCATGGGCAATTACCAACTACCAGTTACCTTAAAATTACCAAGTTACTTTTCTAATTATTATCAGTGATCATCAACCATCATTGCACTTAGCATGTCACCAGGTTTTTTAAGACATCTCTTGTTAAACCATTCCTTACAAAACCACATTTTTGACGCCTCCGATATCTCCCATTACTGTCCAATATCCAATGGATATTTTCTATTTAAGATTTTGGAGAAAATTGTCACCCAGCAGATCTGTTCTTTTCAAAGTTGGATGATGTATTTCAGCGGGTTTTCCGGAAAAAAAAATGTCATGCTGTGGCCTCATGTCTACAGCTGAATCACAGCCATGCTGATAGTCACTGCAACAGCACTTTTGATCGTGCAATATTGCATTATTGAACACATTGACTTTACCAATTAAGCTCACATGGTGATAGCTCAAAGAGAGAGATGATGAATATGGATCAGCAGTGGAGACGGGGTTTACCAAGTGGAGCCATTTGTCTAAATGCTGGAAGATCAAATATATACCCATTAAACCATCTCCGGGAAGATAAGCAGTGGTGTGCCCAGCTTTTAAGTCTTTGGATATTTGATTTGCTCCTTGGTGCAAAGTAAATGGGCAGACAGCAATATCTGAAAGCATAATATATTAAACATACAGACACACAATTTTTCATGATTCTACTAGTCTTTCAACATCACCATCTGGGTGTTTCAAAATAGTGCAAATTTTAAAACTTATCTTGTAATTTTTTTCACTATCTTGAATTCTATTGGTTGTACAGACCTCTGATTTTGTTTTTGTTTTGATAGTTTAAGCACAAACTGTGACCTTTGTCTATTAAAGTGGGGTCTGTAAGCCCCTCACTCACATTTGGATTTTTTTCCCCATTTTGAGGACCCCATAATAAAAATCTGGCCCTCTGCAGTAACTTCTAGACAGATAGAAAACATGTTTGTCTTTATATCTGCCTGTCAGGTCAACCCATTCTACAGACTCCATCTCCCAACATGCATTGTAGCCTACAGACATGGCCACCGCGAATCCACTTCCCTGAACACACACATTGGGTGTTTCTCAAACGGAAGGCTGCGTTACCATTTACCGTTATCACCGCAGGGGCAGAAACCTTCATGATGTGGCCATAACATGGCCATGCGGACTTACTAGGCTGTCTCATTGTAGCGTTCGAGCTAGCCTAGAAGCCTCAGAAGGACTGATCTAGGAAGGACGCAGCCTCAGTGGGATTCAGCCTTCCTTTTGAGAAACACCTACTGCTTTGCTCTCAGTGACCGGACTGCTGATTGTGCACACCTGATCCTAATTACACACTCACACTCACAAACTGTACACACTCACACACACACAACCTTTCTATAGAGACTTTCTACCACCAGAACGTTGTGAAGTTAACGCTCAATTCCTTTGTGTCTTTAATGTTACCAAGCCTGTTATATTCTCTGCCTGATTTCTGCGGTATAGACCTTGACTTTGTTTCCTTTTCGTGTTTTTTGCCAAATCTCTGATATCCTGTTTGTTGATTGCCTGACCTGTGCCTGTTCCTGTTTTTTGGATCTGTCTTGCGATTAGGATTTATTGCAGTGACTTTTAATAAAGCTGCTTTACCTGCATCTGCATCTATCTCAGCTTTCTTAACATGACCCTGCCAAATTTCATGTGGCCTGGAATAATATTTCTGGAGATATTAAATCTTAAACATGGCTTCCCAAATAAGACATTCTTTAAATTAGAAAACATGTGATGCTACAATTCAGCCAAAATACTTTGCAACTTTGGTTTCAGGTCACAAGCAACAAATACAAAAAGGATGAACAAAATCTGATACATGCAGCAACAACACTATCTGAACTGGCCCGAAATGACACATCTTTATATTCAGTTCCATGTACGTGTAATTTGGAAACACAGTGTTGGCTTTCACTTCTATGCAGATGATACGCAATTATATTTTCAGTTCAGCCAGATTTAACAGCATAGTTATGTGAAAATGTTTATGTCTTTACAGTGCTTGTGAAAAAGTATTTGATTTCTTCTGTTGTTGTGTATATCTCATACTAAACAGTTAGATCTTCAAACAAAATACAACATAAAACAAAGGCAACCTGAGTAAACACACAATACAGTTTTTATTTAAAAAATTTTTTTATTGAAGCAAAAAAAAAAAAAAGTGTTATCCACCTATCCCCAATGTGAAAAACTTTAAACTTAAAATCTGGTTGTGCCACCTTTAGCAGTAATAATTTCAACCAAACACTTCTGATAACTGGAGATCAGTCTTTCACTTACTTCTAGGTCTAGGACTTACTCCTGTGCTTTGGATCATTGTCTTGCTGCATAATCCAGTTGTGCTTGAATTTCAATTTACGGACTAAAGACCGGACATTCTCCTTTAGGATTTTCTGGTAGAGAGCAGAATTTATGTTTCCCTCAATTATTGCAAGTTTCCCAGGCCCTGAAGCAGCAAAGCATCCCCACACCATCACACTTCCACCACCATATGTAGGTATAATGTTCTTTTTGTGGAATTCTGTGCTTGGTTTTATGCCAGATGTAACGGGACCACTGTCTTCCAAACAGTTAGAATTTCGAATCATCAATCCACAGAACATTCTCCCAAAAGGTTTGAGGATCATCAAGGTGTGTTTTGGCAAAATTCAGACGAACCTTAATGTTCTTCTGGGTTAGCAGTGGTTTTCACCTCACCAAACTTCCATGGATGCCATTTTTGCCCAGTGCCTTTCTGATAGTGGAGTCATGAACAGTGACCTTTATTGATGCAAGAGAGGCCTGTAGTTCCATTTATGTTGTCCTTGGCTCTTTTGTGACTTGCTGGATGAGTAGTTGCTGTGCTCTTGGAGGAAGTTTGGAAGGTCGGCCACTTCTGGGAAGGTTCACTATTGTGCTGAGTTTTTTCATTTGGAGATGATGGCTCTCATTGTGGTCCTTTGGAGTCCCAGAGCCTTTGAAATAGCTTTGTAACCCCTCACAGACTGATGTATTTCAATCACCTTCTTTGTTATCATTTCTGGAATTTCTTTCAATTTTGGCATAGTGTATTACTGGGTATGACCTTTTTACCAACTTCATGCTGTTGAAAAAGTTCTATTTAAGTGTTGATTTGATTGAACAGGGTTTGCAGTAATCAGGCCTGGTCTAGCTGAACCCCATTATGAATGCAGTTCCATAGATTTGGGGAATTAGTAACTATGGGGGGCAAATAAATTTTCACACAGACCCAGTTGGTATTGGATAACTTTTTTTTTTTTTGCTTAAATAACATTATCATTTAAAAACTGTATTTTGTGTTTACTCAGGTTGCCTTTGTTTTATCTTAGATTTTGTTTTCAATTCTGAAACAATTTAGTATGAGATATACACAAAAAAGAAGAAATCAGAATGGGGCAAATACTTTTCCACAGCACTGTACCAATGTTGGGTAAGTTGTAATATAGGTGTAATATGCTTGTTGATTTTGTCCTGGAGTTTTTAATAAATTTTAATTAAAAACTACACCCTAGATTCTTGTTGACCTTTTGACTGACATGTAATTAACATCTTTAAAACTGCTTATCATCATCTGAGAAACATAGCCAAAATAAGAAATATGTTAATCCTACAGAGTAGCTGAACAGTGAGATGGGCTCACAGATGCCTACCTGAGGTTACCCCTACCTCATGTCAGAATGCAGTAGCCGATGTAATTATGAAAAAAAAAGTCAGAGCTTATTACTCATCTTATGTAAGCTATGTTGACTGGCAATTGAATTTAAAACTACATTCTGATCCTGACGTTTAGCTCCGGCATATTTTGCTGATCTCTTTAAGCAGGATAGTTCATCATGAGTACTTTGCTCAGTTGAGGTATTACCGTTAGAAGATGAAAACACACTTAATTAACTCGACCTATTCTTAGTTATTTTGTTAAGAAACTCACTTTTCAACCCTTTAAACAAGTGTTTGCTTTTAATGTGATCGGAATGTGGTGACGTAATAATGAGCACTGTATACATAACCGAAATGTGCAGCCAGTGAATTCTGTTTATTGACATATCCCTCCTATTATGTTGAAAAAAAAGTTAAATCCATTATATTATGGGTAAAAATGACTTAGTTTAAATACACACAAAAACAGCAAAGCTTAAAACAGTAAACCTTTATTATGGCTTGTCCGAGACCACATAAAAGAAGACATATTTGCATATCGGGTTCTATGGTCAGATGAAACCACAATAGAGCTTTTTGGCAATAAACACCAGAGGTGGTTTTAGTGCACACAGAGAGGTAGCCATATTTTCTGCCAGAGAACCTGGACATTTTGTTAGGATACATGGCATCATGGATTCTATCAAATATCAACAGATATTAAGTGAAAACCTGACTGCCTCTGCCAGAATTGCCAGAATGTATTCTCCAACCTCATCAGGCATTATAGGAGAAGACTCAGAGCTGTTATCTTGGCAAAGGGGGGTAGCACAAAGTATTGACTAAAAGGGTGCCAATAATTGTTGCAAATCTATATTTAACAAAGATTTTTTTAAATAAACCTGTGTTTTGTTTACAATTGTTTGATGTACATGAGAGCAGAGTATTTTTGTGAATTTTTTTTTTAAACAAAAGATCAAAAGGTTAAACAATAAAGACAATTTATTAGTGGAGGGCACTATATATATACAGTGGGTATAGAAAGAATCACCCCATTTACAATAATCACATTTTATTGCTTTTCAGCCTGAAATGAAGACAAACACGGTTTTTGTTTTTTCCAGCTGTATTTACTCAGTGCAACTTATAACATCGAAGTGTAACACCAACATGTCAGATTTTTTTTTTTTTTTTTTTTTTTAAACAGAATCACTGAGTTGGAATAAGGATCACCCCCTTGTGTAAGTATTTGTTGAACCACCTTTTGCTTGAATTACAGCCTTTAGTCTGTTGGGATATGTCTCTACTAACTTTGCACATCTAGACTTTGCAATGTTTGCCCACTCTTCTTTGCAGAACTGCTCATCTGTATATATACAGTATTTCACAAAAGTGAGTACACCCCTCACATTTTTGTAAATATTTTATTATATCTTTTCATGGGACAACACTGAAGAAATGACACTTTGCTACAATGTAAAGTGGTGAGTGTACAGCTTGTATAACAGTGTAAATTTGCTGACCCCTCAAAATAACTCAACACACAGCCATTAATGTCTAAACCGCTGGCAACAAAAGTGAGTACACCCCTAAGTGAAAATGTCCAAATTGGGCCCAATTAGCCATTTTCCCTCCCTGGTGTCATGTGACTCGTTAGTGTCACAAGGTCTCAGGTGTGAATGGGGAGCAGGTGTGTTAGGTTTGGTGTTATCGCTCTCACAGTCTCTCATACTGGTCATTGGAAGTTCAACATGGCACCTCATGGCAAAGAACTCTCTGAGGATCTGAAAAAAAGAATTTTTGCTCTACATAAAGATGGCCTAGGCTATAAGAAGATTGCCAACACCCTGAAACTGAGCTGCAGCATGGTGGTCAAGACCATACAGCAGTTTAACAGGACAGGTTCCACTCAGAACAGGCCTCACCATGGTCGACCAAAGAAGTTGAGTGCACGTGCTCAGCATCATATCCAGAGGTTGGCTTTGCAGAATAGATGTATGAGTGCTGCCAGCATTGCTGCAGAGGTTGAAGGGGTTGGGGGTCAGCCTGTCAGTGCTCGGAGCATACGCCGCACACTGCATCAAATTGGTCTGCATGGCTGTCATCCCAGAAGGAAGCCTCTTCTAAAGATGATGCACAAGAAAGCCTGCAAACAGTTTGCTGAAGACAAAGGCGTTGGACTACTGATCGGAAGGTCGTGAGTTCAAATCCCAGCATTGCCAAGCTGCCACAGTTGGGCCCTTAACCCTCAATTGCTCAGATGTATAAATGAATTAAATGTAAGTTGCTCTGGATAAGGGCATCTGCCAAATGCCGTAAATGTAAGCAGACTAAGGACATGGATTACTGGAACCATGTCCTGTGGTCTGATGAGACCAAGATAAACTTATTTGGTTCAGATGGTGTCAAGCGTGTGTGGCGGCAACCAGGTGAGGAGTACAAAGACAAGTGTGTCTTGCCTACAGTCAAGCATGGTGGTGGGAGTGCCATGGTCTGGAGCTGCATGAGTGCTGCCGGCACTGGGGAGCTACAGTTCATTGAGGGAACCATGAATGCCAACATGTACTGTGACATACTGAAGCAGAGCATGATCCCCTCCCTTCAGAAACTGGGCCGCAGGGCAGTATTCCAACATGATACCGACCCCAAACACACCTCCAAGATGACCACTGCCTTGCAAAAGAAGCTGAGGGTAAAGGTGATGGACTGTCCAAGAATGTCTCCAGACCTAAACCCTATTGAGCATCTGTGGGGCATCCTCAAATGGAAGGTGGAAGAGTGCAAGGTCTCTAACATCCACCAGCTCTGTGATGTCGTCATGGAGGAGTGGAAGAGGACTCCAGTGGCAACCTGTGAAGCTCTGGTGAACTCCATGCTCAACAGGGTTAAGGCAGTGCTGGAAAATAATGGTGGCCACACAAAATATTGACACTTTGGGCCCAATTTGGACATTTTCACTTAGGGGTGTACTCACTTTTGTTGCTAGCGGTTTAGACATTAATGGCTGTGTGGCTGTGTGTTGGGTTATTTTGAGGGGACAGCAAATTTACACTGTTATACAAGCTGTACACTCACTACTTTACATTGTAGCAAAGTGTCATGCCTTCAGTGTTGTCCCATGAAAAGATATAATAAAATATTTACAAAAATGTGAGGGGTGTACTCACTTTTGTGAGATACTGTATATATATATATATATATATATATATATATATATATATATATATATATATATATATATATATATATATATATATACACACACACAGTGAATTAGTGGACCAGAATTAACTGTCGTATACCTGAATTTCTTTTCCCCTTATATGGTTTAAAAAGATTTGAAGTGCACTCGTAGCCAAGTCTTCACATATGTGACACTAAATCATTGACAATGAATATAGTGACTGTGCACACACAGTTCTTAATGGAAGGAGAGGAGATTATTTCATTGGATAACTCAGCACTATACCAACTGCATCTCTTAATACTGCATTCATTCATATTCATTGCTTTTTTACATTTGTGCTTCTTTGCACCACGTTATCACCTACACCAGTGGTCACAAAGATGCCAACATTATTCAGTGTGCTGATCGTATCTCTTATTTATGCATATGCATTACCCATGGTCTTTTATGAGTCATGAGGAGAGAAGTAGGGGAGAGACAAGGTCTACTAACTGAAAATCATGTGATGCTCCCTTATTGAAGTGGAGGCGTCAGAACCACGATGCTACAAGTTCAATTGAGTGTTACTTTTTATGTTAACTTTGCTATTTCTGTGCTGTGCGTCATGAAAAGGTTTGTTAGAGAAGTCCTTTGAATACCTTTTGTTTTTAAATTTGGGATTTTTTTTTTAACTATTTTGTTATCCTGGATTCTTATCACACTTTCATTTTAATTATTATAATGTATATTGGTGAAGGAAATCTTGGTACAGAGTTGATACAGTGCTCTTGAATCCTGAACCTAAGATTGGGTTGTATGTTGTATTGGGTTGTATCAGTAAATTTTCACTTGGAGTGTTTCAAAATCATCAACTTTTACAGTTAGGATACAGTGCTGCTTTCCAGCTGAATGCATGTAGCTGGAATAAAACTTGAGTTCCGCATGGGTTTCTGACCACATCCTGAAAATAAGACAAAAAAGTTACAGAGAACAGTTGCTGCACAGGAAGCAGCATCTGTGTTTACAACAAAAATGTGAGAACAGTTTGAAATCTTGATTGTTATTCAAGTTATATCAGAACTGAAAAGACACAGGAAATAGAGGTATGTACAGTATTTCATTTTTGTAGGTCATTTAATATGCTCTTGCGATTCCACATTGTACCACCATGTGCCATTACAAATGCATGGACATTCCTGTATTTACTGTATACTACACACCCTTATAATCACACTTTTAATATCCCTCAGTTTTTTTTCTTCAATTCTTGGTAACATTACAGTTATTACTATAACACTATAAACATTTTTGGCCTTTTATCTGAGAATTTCCTTTTAGCATTTTAGTCTGTTTTTATTCAATTAGTTTGTTTTCTCTTACCACTTTGTATTCAAATCTGTTTTAATTCAATGTAAAGCACTTTGTAAACTTGTTTTTTTTAATGTCTCAAATAAAATAATAATAATAATAATTATAATAATAATAATAATAATAATAATAATAATAATTATTATTATTATTATTATTATTATTATTATTATTATTATTATTATCAGTCTTCATTATACTTATACTTAAATTCTGCACTGAGTAGTACTGCACATGAACTGTGGTCAACATCTTTTATTTCCTGTGGAAGATTCGTGCACTTTGCCCCTCCATTTTCAGAACAACACAGCATCAAAAAAGTGTTAGAGGTTTCTCTTTTGATGATCTTGTTCTTGAATATGTGGGTTGTGTGTGTGTGTGTGTGTGTGTGTATGTGTGTGTGTGTGTGTGTGTGTGTGTGTGTGTGTGTGTGTGTGTGTGTGCGCGCATAGATGCATAGACTGTCTCTTGTAGTATCATTATTATTATTATTATTATTATTATTATTATTATTATTATTATTATTATTATATTTAACAAGTTGTGTTGTTGCGCTGAAGAGTATGACAGAACACATCACATGAGATTACTGTCTTCAAAGTGGGCAAGGTTAGTCAGGTTTCATGCAAATTCAGCATTAAAATGTATGTACCTGAATACCCACCCAAGGAGATCATCATTATATTATTATTCCCTATAATCTATATATTTCTAGTACTGTGCTTTGAACATTCTTTGTACATCTAATAGTCCAAATTGCCTGCCACCCTACTGGGTTATCTTATCTGATGCAGTCTGCTCCATAAATTAAGTATATTTCGCTTTACAATTAGAATTACATTTATATATATTTTTTTTGGCAAATGCCTTTATTCAAAGCAATTTACAAGTAAGGCAGAGTATAATCCAGGTAAAGAGCTGCAGAGCCGACAGACAGCCAGCAACTCCAACAGCACATACACCGTGACCACCTCAAAACACCAAGGTTAAAGCAAGGTGAAGCAAACAGCTTTTCAAAACCAGAGGAGCATACTACGATGGCATTAGCAAAGTCGAATTCTGCCCTGACTTGCACTTAATATGAATATTCATTAACATGTATATTATATCGCATAATCGCATTTTCTTTCTTTTGCGCATCTCCAAAAAATCTGTGTGGCTGTTACGCCCACAAGGCCTGATGTCTTGCGACGTAGTACAGCCTAGTTAATGCAGCCTACTTCATAATTTAAATTAATTTCTTTTATGTATAGGTTTATATGCTTTTCTTTTTTTAAAAATAGGTTTTTATAGGCTTATAGGTTGTGCATATTTAGTTTAGGGTACCAGTGTTTGTGGTGTGGATCTGAAATCATTAGCGCGCACAGCGAAAGGTGCGAAAGTGCAGGTTTGTCGGTCCCGCCTCTTTTGCGCAAGGGGGGAAAAAAACCCAAAACGCTCAGATATTAACTCAAGGGCAACGTTTACACGTTAGGAAAATGCTCCGAAGCGTGTACTATGGCCAGATTGGCCAAAAGGATGTAGAAAGTTTATTGGCAAAATATGGGAAGGATGGAAGCTTTCTCTTGAGAGACAGCCAAAGCGAGCGCGGAGCTTTATGTCTCTGTGTCAGGTAAGAATAATTATTTGCCTCTTTTATGCTACAGTCTTTGGTTAAACCTTCACCGGCGTCGAATTAGCAATACTGATTCTCAGCACTCCTATGACAAACGTTACCACAGTAAATATTCCACTGGTGCATTAAGGAATGAGGAATTTTGAAACCAAATCACGTGCAGAAAGGTTGCACATGGATAAATTCATTTTTACGTTTTTGCACCGGAACACTGAAATGAGATTATTCATCTGCTGACGTAAAACTAAACGGTGTGGAAAGAAACATTAAAGTAGTCGAAAAATAATAACTCGTGTCTTTTTTTTTTTTTATCAAGGAAAACTCCATTTGTGCACACATACAGGATTGTCCATACACCTCAAGGCTGGGCAGTGGAGGTAAGCAACATACATTTGATTTTGACGATTTTTCATATTTTTCATATTTTTGTTTCCTTAGAAAATTATAAAAACTGACCAACAAAACTCAAATAACACAGTGAAGGTAAAAGTATGAGTCAATGCCACAGCATGAACACCACCACCAATGCTTAATTTTATTTTATTTATTTAATTTTTTTCATTTTCATCAGGGTTATACATTAATTCAGTTCAAGAAAATCTTATGTCCAAATGAAATCTCTGTTACAGTTTGCAAACAAATTTAAAATTCCTATTTGCATGACAACTGCACACTGGATAAAATCTTCTGAAAGCATCTTTCATTCCCCTGTACTGCCCCTTTTTAATCGAAAATCTTGTATAGTGAAACACTTGGCATCTGGCCTATAAATATATATGGATATGCAGTTCAATTGCACTTTCTTTTACTTCACTTTCGATTTATCATAGTTTATTGGGTATATTGGTAATGATTTATTTGCAAGGTGGCTTGGGGGCTTGAATCCCACCTCTGCTCTGTGTGTGCGGAGTTTGCATGTTCTCCCCATGCCTCGGGGGTTTCCTCCCTCAGTCCAAAGTCATTCACTGTAGGCTGATTGGCATTTCCAAATTGTCCATAGTGTGTGAATGGGTGTGTGATTGTGCACCCCATCCAGGGTGTCTCCTGCTTTGTGCCCTGAGCTCCCTGGGATAGGCTCCAGGCGCCCACACAACCCTATGTAGGATAAGCAGTATGGAAAATAGATGGAATGGATGGTAATGTTTTACATTAAGGTTCTCTTAACTAACATTATTTACTGTGTTAGTTCATAGTAACAAGTCATGAACCTCAGCATTATTAAACCATAAGTAATTAAAAAAATTTTTTTTTTTTAAAGTAAGTTCATTGACATCTGTTTAAATGGTGAAATAGTTGCATTCACTAATGTTTATTCAATGCATTAAGCATCATAAGGTGTTCGTGTCAGTCATTGTGGGATTAATTTTTCATTGAGTGTATAAACAGTGGTGAATGCAGGTGTTGATTATTTGGCCCATTTGGTTTATTATTTAAATAGTTAGCTACCCAGTTAGTTAGTAGGGAAACTTAATGTCAAACCTAATGGCTATATTTTAAACATCAACTGAAGTCTTCACATGTTTCAAAAATATACTTGCATTAAATGCTTTCAAGAAGCATTCTCTTTGGAGCTTTTTATCAATGTCAATGTAAAGCATGCAACGCCTCTTTTTATCACATTAAATATATCTTGATTCATTTTTATTGTAGTTGCATACTGCAAAGCACAAACATGAAATATCCAGATGGTCATCTAATTTTACAGTTAAATGTCCACACCAAATGTGAGCTGATCAAAAAAAAAAGAAAAAAGAAAAGAAAAGAAAAACCATCGGAAAGAAGGTACACTGTGGCTTCTGAGTGACAGACTACAGAAATATGCCCAAGGGTTATGTTTTCATGTCTGTGGTTGTTTGTTAAATCGTGATCTGTCTTCCCACAAGCCTTACACACACACACACACACACACACACACACACACACACACACACACACACACACACTAAACACCACACAACATCACACAATAAACACATGCAAAGACTATAATAAATATGCTAAAATATATTTTTGAAAATTGCTTAAGTGAGATCTGAGCAGTGAGTTCTTCAAACACTAACAAACGATTAATTCATTTAAGACTAACTTTCATAATGACTAATTTTAGTACTTTTTTCTCTTAAGTGTTTTCCTGTTTTGAAAGGCTTTTAATCATGATGAATCAGACATGAATCAAGCCTGGTTAACTTCAACTATTATGGGAGTAACAATTAGAATTTCAGTTTCTTTACATTTCAATATACACTCATCAGCCATTTTAATCATTTAGATTGGAATAACCTCACTGTCCAGTTTCAGTGAGCCTGCGCATTCTGCAGCCTCAGATTTCTGTTCTTGGCTGACAGAAGTGGAACACTATGTATTCTTCTGCTGTTGTAGCTCAATTACCCCAAGGTTCAACATGTTGTGTATTCTGAGATGCATTTCTGCTAAGTGTGGTTGTAAAGATGAGTTATTTCAGTTACTGTAGACTTCCTGTCAGTTCAAACTAGTGTGGCCATTTTCCAGTGACCAGTCTCATTAACAAGGCTTTTCTGCCACAGAACTACAGTTCACTAGACGTTTTTTTTTTTTTTCACACTATTCTGTGGCACTGTTGTGTGTGAAAATCCCAGGAGATCAGCAGATCAGCACCTGATGTTTCATGTGAACATTAACTGAAGTTCTTGACCTGTATCTGCATGATTTTGTGCATTGTGCAGCTGCCACAAGATTGGCTGATTGGATAATTACATGAATGTACAGGGGTATATGTGTTCCTATTAAAGTGGACGCTGAGTTTATATTGCACAATCCAACAGCATTCTTCATGGAACTCCTAAGATCCATGAACTTTACAGAAGTCATCATAATGAAATCATAAATTCATAGGTCTTTATAATTATGACCAGTTATATTACAATCACTTTCATTTGAACTGTATTAAGGAATAAATATTCTCCCCATTTCTTACACCTTTGAAGACTGAAAACAAGGAGAAGATACAGTGGTTCCAGTCACTGGATAAACTCATTGAATCCTACAAAGAGACCCCCCATAACATGGTTCCTCTTCTGTATCCTCTTGAACAATCACATCTAAATGAAGAGGACAGACACATCAGAGGTGAGCTTGCATGTGCTTATCCTGTCATCAGGATTTGTGGTATCAGATTATGTTTGATATGATGAAACTTTTGAATCAATAACTTCAAAGCATTTCTGTGTGAGTAACCACTATCAGATTACATCTACAGATGTGGAAAGCATGGCAGGATATACAACCCCAATTCCAAAAAAGTTGGGACACTGTGTAAAATGTAAATAAATACAGAATGCAATGATTTGCAAATCTCATAAACAAAGATGTTATTCACAATAGAACATAGAAGACATATCAAATGTTTAAACTGAGGAAATGTATCATTTTAAGAAAAAAATAAGGCAATTTTGAATTTGATGGTCGCAACACGTCTCAAAAAAGTTGGGACGGGGGCAACAAAAAGGCTGGAAAAGTAAGTGTTACTAAAAAGAAACAGCTGGAGGTTAATTGGCAACAGGTCAGTAACATGATTGGGTATAAAAAGAGTATTTTAGAGAGGCAGAGTGTCTCAGAAGTAAAGATGGGCAGAGGTTCACCAATCTGTGAAAAACTGTGTCTACAATTTGTGGAACAATTTCAGAATAATGTTCCTCAATGTAAAATTGTGAAGACTTTGAATATCTCATCATCTACAGTATGTAATATCAGCAAAAGATTTCGAGAGTCTGGAAAAATCTCTGTGCACAAGGGACAATGCAATCACAATGCCCGTGATCTTCGGGCCCTCAGGTGGCACTGCATTAAAATCAGGAATGATTCTGGAAATCACTACATGGTCTCAGAAACACCTCCAGAACTCATTGGCTGTGAACACAGTTTGCCGTGCCATCCATGAATACAGGTTAAAGCTGTATCATGCAAAGAAGAAGCCGTATGTGAACATGATACAGAAATGCCGACATCTTCTCTGGGCCAAAGCTCATTTAAAATAGACTGAGGCAAAGTGGAAAACTGTTCTGTGGTCAGACAAATCGAAATTTGAAATTCTTTTAGGAAATCATGGATGCAGCGTCCTCTAAAGAGGACTAAAGAGGAGAGAGACTCCTGGCTTTTTATCAACGCTAAGTTCAAAAGCCTGCATCTCTGATGATATGGGTGTGCATTAGTGCCTATGGAATGGGCAGCTTGCACATCTGGAAAGGCACCATCAGTGCTGAAAGGTATATACAGGTTTTAGAGCAGCATATGCTTCCATCCAGAGTTCATCCCATCTTTACTTCTGAGAGACTCTGCCTCTCTAAGATACTCTTTTTATACCCAGTCATGTTATTGACCTGTTGCCAATTGCCTGTAACCTAATTTGTCGGATAAATGTTCCTCTAGCTGTTTCTTTTTAGTAACACTTACTTTTCCAGCCTTTTGTTGCCCTTGTGACAACTTTTTTGAGATGTGTTGTGGCCATCAAATTCAAAATTACCTTATTTTTTCCTTTAAATGGTACATTTCCTGTTTTCTATATGTCCATATTTCTACATTTTACACAGCGTCCCACCTTTTTTGGAATTGGGGTTGTAAATCAAGTTGCTAAAGGAGTCAACAGTGAAACAAGTGCAGCTAGACTCAGTTTCCACTAATTGACCAGAAGGTACAAGATAGTTCTAGGAAGACCAGAGAGAGCCACAAGTACACACTCAAATATAGAGCTATAATTTAGTGTGCGTGCTGGAGCATGTGCTCATTTGTAACTTATGCTAATTAGGAAAGATATAAGCAACAAAGACTTCAGAATATATAACCAAACCTGTTATATTTCTATTGAGAAAGACATTTTATGCCATAAGTCAATCCAAGTTATGTTCTAGTGCTCCAGACATACAATTACTTAAAGTCACGTAAAACTTGTTTTGACTTTTTTTTTTTTTTTTTTTTTTTTTTTTTTTTACACACGGAAAGATGATTCATTGCTTGTTCTGTTTTCCACAAAACACTGACAACAGAGAAAAGGAGAAAAGTGCAGAAGCATGCACTCACTTTTATCTTCATCCAGAGATCCGGCTTAAGTGAATATTTTTTCTATAAAAAATATTTTTTTATAGACATTATCATTCCACATAAACAGATTAAAATATGTAATTAATTGCTGGCATGAGGATGTTTTCTGAGGATACTTTTATTTAGCATTTACAGAAGGAGTCTCTAGTGTAGTACTTTGTAACAGTTAGAGATAAAGTTTGAAATTTAAGTTTGACATGAGAGAGTCTTCAGGACCGTGGGCTTTGCGGTTTCTCTGTAACAAGACAAGTTGCAAATCAATGCAGTGGTAAATACATGCCTCATTTGCTGTCTAAAAGCAAAACTTCATAATCTCTGAGTAAGGTTTGTATTCAAACTCTTCTTTCAGGACAGCATTGAGAAAAGGGATCAGTATGACTGCAAGACACTGAATTATCTTGTAGTTTCATGACATTAAATGAATTAGAAAATTCTGCTCTCAGTTAAAACAGCAACATGTCACAAAAGATAAGGAAGCTATCCACTTCGTTTGAGGTGCAAATTGCTTCTCTGTTTGCTGAGAAATATGGGAAGCCAAAAAACTCCAAACTGAGCTACTCAGAAGAACCGCGTGGGGCGGACCAATTGACATGCGCGACCCACTGCACAGCACGGCACGGACGTGTTTTAACCGCGCTGGGAGGTCCAAACTGGTCCGCGCACCTGAGCCACGAGACCTGCGCGACCCACTGATCAGCGAGACTAAATATATAATCATTTGATTACTTACAGCCTTGCAAATAGGCTTACAGTAACATGTTCCTGTCCTTTAAAGATAAACAATCTGAATATGAATACACTTCAGTAAGACTTCTGAAGTTTGAAGTCTTTATCAATTTCGTTAAGAATTTTAGGACTATTTCAAATAGTTTCAGATATTCTCCTGTTTGCCACCTGGTATAGGAACTGTTGATAGCAGTAGCCTAAGTATTTTAGAGTAGAATTTTGGGTAGAATTCAAATGAATTTGCGCTGTGCTGCTCAGTAGGTCGCGCAGGTCTCTTAGCTCGTGCTGGGAGGTCCAAACTGGTCCGCATATCGCAGTTAAAACCCGCCCACGCCACACTGTCCAGTGGGTTGCGGATGTCAATTGGTCCACGCTGCAATCTTCAGTGGTCCGCGCCGCTGTACCCAGTGGGTCACGTAGGTATTTGGTCCACACTGTGCGGTCCTTCTGAGTAGCTCAGTTTGGACCAGCTTTTAAGTTGTTTGGCTTCCCATAGAGAAAGCTATTTGCAACAAAACATGACTGCATGTTGTTTTGGAAAAATAATCAACAGTGGTGTGGTGTGATGCAAACTTACTGTTACTACCCCATAATTGATTATTTTCAGGACATTCTGAAATGTTTTGTTCATATAATATTACAGCGATGTGCCAACAGCTACAATTTTTTTTTTTTAAATTGAAGGACGTCATGTAATACTTTCTATCCATTTAAAGTTACGTTTAATGTTTAATGTGGAACATCTGTAAGAGAAGTTAGTTCTAGGGCCATTCTCAGAATTCAGTGCTCTTTCTTTGTCCCCCAGAACTCTGTCAATATTATTAAAAAGCAAAATCAATATAAAATAAATGACCCAAATAAATAAATAAATAAATAAATAAATGGAATATACAACTACTATGTAAATCAAAAGAAAATATATATCATATACAGTATATAAATAAATAAAATTAATTTAAAAAAAAAAAAAAAAAAGAAAAAAGAATTTTGGGGAAATCATCAATGTCTGTTTGACTGCAGGGATCAAAAATACGTAAAAGCATCATTTCCCCCTCTGAATATTTCCTTATTGTAATATTCAGATCAAGCTTGTCAAGCTCAGTATTTCAACCCTGTTACTGCAAGTTATCAATCTTTCGCACAAAAAATATTTGGCTTAGTACTAAGTACAAAAATATCTGATGTGAAAAAGACAGTGCTGTAC
The DNA here is from genome assembly GCA_023630585.1 of Cranoglanis bouderius. NCBI lineage: Eukaryota > Metazoa > Chordata > Actinopteri > Siluriformes > Cranoglanididae > Cranoglanis > Cranoglanis bouderius. Next base: position 13,023,495 of record CM042552.1, read on the forward strand.
AATGATGCTTGCTAGCTTAGAAAATTACTAGCTATTTTTGGACAAAATTGAACCTTTTTGAATGTGACAGGGTTAAATGGTTGTTACAGAAATGATTACTTATTACTTGTTTAAATACTTTGAAGGGTAAAATTGGATAAACAAACGGGGTACTACAAACGAGGTGAAGGGGTCGACCGAAAAAAATATGATGCTGCAATTTAATAGCCTGCAAATTATGGGTGTAATGCAATGCCATTATCTGAATCTGTTTAGTCCTCCAAATATCTGTATCTGTATATGTATTTAAACGCAAAGTAGAGGTGGCTTAAAGCATGGCTCAAATAGAGCCAGGAGCCTAAATAAAATTATAAATAAATTAAACCACCATGACCCTGACCAGGCAGTTTCTAAGGATGAATGAATGCTGTAAATGCATCATGCAGCACAGCATCTTGTCTTTGTTTGTCCCTCTTATCGCACCCACACGAAATGTAAAACCTCCTGCTTGCACATCTTTTTTGTTGTGTCCTGCAGGATTCCAGTTCTGATACCCACCTCAAGTCTCTAGACAGCTTTCTATAAAACAAAACAAAAAAAACACACACGTAAAAAAAAATAGTAGTGTACCTCATATTTGAATCTGTCTTTGTGTCTGTTTATATCACATTATCTGTTCAATCCAAATGAAAAATTCATATTCGGTACATCCCTAATGTAAAAATATTTTCCTACTCCTTAGGTTGCATACAAAACTTAAATCATATTTAAACTATGTGGCCAAAAGTTTGTGGACACCTGACCATCACATGTGATTTTCCCATTCCCCCAGTGCTGTTATAATAACCTCCACTCTTCTAGGACGGCTTTCCACTAGATTTTGGAGCTCTTACCAAGTCAGCTCCAAGAGCATTAGAGAGGTCAGGCACTGATCTTGGGTGAGGAGGCCTGGGGTGCAATCTGTTTTCCAGTTCATCCCAAAGGTATTAAGTGGGGTTGAGGTCAGGGCTTGGATCACTTGAGTTCTTCCACACCAACCTTGTCTTTATGGCCTTCTCTTTGTGCACAGGGGCATTGTCATGCTGGAACTGGTTTGAGCCCCTTAGTTCCAGTGAAGGGAAATTTAAATTCTAGTGAAAAAGTATTTGCCCCATCCTGATTTCTTCTGTTTTTTATGTATATTTCATACTAAATTGTTTCATAAATGAAAACAAAATCTAAGATAAAACAAAGGCAACCTGAGATGTTATTTATTGAAGCAAAAAAGGTATCCAATACCAACTGGGCCTGTGTGAAAATGTATTTGCCCCCGTAGTTACTAATTCCCCAAATCTATGAAACCGCATTCATAATGGGGTTCATCTGGACTAGATGCAACTAGGCCTGATTACTGCAAACCCTGTTCAATCAAATCAACACTTAAATAGATCCTTTTCAACAGCATGAAGTTGGTTAAAAAGTTTTACCCAGTAACACACTATGTCAAAATTTAAAGAAATTCTAGAAATGATGAGGAAGAAGGTGATTGAAATACATCAGTTTGGGAAGAATTACAAAGCTATTTCAAAGGCTGTGGGACTCCAAAGAACCATAGTGAGAGCCATTATCTCTAAATGGAAAAACTCAACACAGTAGTGAACCTTCCCAGAAGTAGCACAAGAGCACAGCAAGAGCACAGCAATGACTCATCCAGGAAGTCACAAAAGAGCCAAGGACAACATCAAAGGACCTACAGGCCTCTCTTGCATCAATAAAGGTCACTGATGGTCACAGTAAAGGTCACAAAAATGGCATCCATGGAACAGTGGTGAGGTGAAAACCACTGCTAACCCAGAAGAGCATTAAGGCTCATCTGAATTTTGCCAAAACACACCTTGATGATCCTCAAACCTTTTGAGAGAATGTTCTATGAACTGATGAGTTGAAAGTGGAATTGTTTGGAAGACAGGCGTCCCATTACATCTGGCATAAACCAAACACTGAATTCCACAAAAAGAACATCATATATACAGTCAAGCATGGTGATGGAAGTGTGATGGTGTGGGGATGCTGTGCTGCTTCAGGGCCTGGGCAACTTGCAATAATTGAGGGAAACATGAATTCTGCTCTCTACCAGAAAATCCTAAAGGAGAATGTCCGATCTTCAGTTCATAAGGCAATGCAATGTAAGTAAGTCTTTCACTTACTTCTAGGACTAGGACTTACTCCTGAGCTTTGGATCATTGTCTTGCTGCATAATCCAGTTGCTCTTGAATAGAAGTAAGTGAAAGTCTAACTTTAAAAAGTTTAAGGGAGCAATTAGTTTTTCACATGGGTGATAGATGTTGGATAACGTGTTTCAATAAAAAAATAAAAATAATAAAAACTGTATTGTGTGTTTACTCAGGTTGCCTTTGTTTTATGTTGTATTTCGTTTGAAGATCTACAACTATTTACTATGAGATATACACGCACAAAAAAAAGAAATCAAAGACATTCTATACAATTGTTTGCTTCCAACTTTACAGCAACAATTTGAGGAAGAACCACATATTGGTGTGATGGTCAGAAAGAAGTGGAGAGAGGAGAAAACCTTAAAAAAACAAAAGGAACTTTTTCCTTTTTAATCTGTTTATGTGGAAATAACTCAAAAATAACTTATGTTTCATAGACACTCAGGACTAATATTTAAAAAATGCTGAAAATAAGAAGATATGGATATTTAACTTTGGAACTTTTCTCCCAGATAATAGAACATTGATGACAGAAATGTTTTGAGGGAAAAAAGATAGATGCCTTATTGAGTGCTTGGATTCAAAAACATCAAAAAACTAAAACACTGAATAGTTCATTGGCATATTCAGTTACTGTTTGCACTATTGATTATTTTTAAATGTCTTACTCCTGAGTTCAAAATTAAGAATATATGTCCATAGTAAATATTAGATTTTTTTAGAATCTAAAGCATCATTTAAAAATAATTATAAGTTGATGATTATAAGCCATTATTGTGTTTTGTTTGTTTTGATTGTCTTTGTTACTCTAGCAGCTGTGCATGTGGTTTTAACCACAGCCCTCAGTAGCAGATATGGAATCAGTCATACAGGAGTGCATCTTATCTCTTTTTAATAATAATTTAGCTCTAACTCTTTTTTCACTGTGTTCATTTACCAGCAGAATCAGCCTACATGGAAATGTGATGATCAAGTGTGACCCACTGAGAGGGAGGGTGTCTGTGTAAATAACTTTCCCTTTTCTAAAGTAATTTTAACACATAATGCAAACATTTGTTATCTATAAAAATAAGTTTTGCCTCTGTCTATCTTTGTTTAACTGGTGCATTTATATCTCTAAAGTGACTCCTCTGGCCTTCTGTTATTTAAGGCCATGAAAATATTCCACAAGATGGCAGTGGAGCAACTAAAATATGTGTGGTAGACAGCACACTTTCACTTCTGACTTCCCCTAAAGTTCAGAAGGAAGTTTGTAAATTCAAGCCACCCACCCACTACATGACGGCAAGTCTGTGTGATGGATTCTGTTTTCAGGAAATTTCCAAATTTCCATCGAAAGTGTTTAGTCTGTGCACTGGATTCAGAAAATTCCAATAGAAAGAAACTGAAAATACTGTTTAAACTGTAAATAACGACACTTTTTTCTTGCATTTATTAATCACAATGTTTTACAACCTGCCCTATATCTAGTGGCCATCCATTCTTCTCTAAGCTTTGCTAAGATGTTTTGTTCAGTTTTTCAGAGTTGTTTAAAATGCATGAAAAGGTGATATTCTGCACAAAGGATCTTTACTTGATAAGGTTCGATAAAATACATGTAATTTTATTGATGATAAACCTGATTGGAAGGAAAATACCAAATATTTTGACAAGAATGTTTCAACATTAATAATGTGCCAAAATGTGCAAAATCCACTTGTTAGGAGAAATGCCAACATTTACTACTTTCTATCTGTATTGTTTCTTACGTTGCCTAAATCAACTCAAATAAACTGTCAAAAACTTCTTCTTCTTTTTTTTTTTTTTTTTTTTACTTGTGCTTAACTTTCTGTTCTCCATTTTAGGATCTGTATAGGGGAACTGTGGTTAACGTTTCTTAAAGTTACAGTTGCAGTTTTTACATTAAATGTTCTAAATGTTTAATATGGAGGTCTAAGAGGTAATAACAACAAAATTACTTTTTGGAATCACAAACTTTCAGAACAATAATGTATAACAGTTAATGTATATCTAATAAAAGTATAGTAATAGAAACTATGCAAATTATAATTTCGCTACAAATAAAACGCTATGGCAAAGTAAATGAATTAGAGAAGATAAACATGTCCTAGTTGGCAAGACAAAGGAACATCAATTCCAGCTCCATTGTCCATGGTTCGATCCAGAGTCTGAAGTTTGGCATGTCCTCCCCATGAGCTAGGCCCAACCTGAGGCGAGATATTGTTTCCATAAACAGCTGTATAACAAAATTTGTTGTGTGCCATGACACAAAGATGGCCATCGTAGTTAAACCATGTAAAATAAAATACATTAAAACAACAACAACAACAACAACTGGTGATTTTGCAATGCCAATACATAGAGGTAATTACTAAAAAAATGGAAAATTAAAAACAGTCAAACAACCTGCATTAGACCACTTGAGATGGAATGACCCATAAGTGTTGTGGTCTCATTGGCATTGTAATGACTTTCCAATAATTTCCAATAAGAGTAACATATACTATGGCTGGGGGGCCATAAATAAGACATTTTTTGGAAAGCCCCTGACTGTGGGCAAAGCCAGCACTGTCTAGGGATTACTCACAGCCTGTGCCTATCACAAGTCATCCTTTCTAGTTGAGTGTGAGATATACAGTACTGTGCAAAAGTTTTAGGCACCCTTTTTTTTTAGTACAAACTTTGTTATAGATTTTTTATTCTACATTATCAAGTCAGTACAAAAAAACTTTTAGATTCCCAAACATTAGTTTTCTAGCACAAAATTAAATGTTTGTATGTCATTAAAGAAAGGAGCATATTACGTAAGAGACCACTTTTCGGACAAAAAACACAATGAAGGCTGCTGGGTTTTGCTGCAAAAATAAGAAGCAAGTGTGAAAGTCAAAGTCTCCAGAAGAACTGTGGCTGGTTCTGCAAGATGCTCAATAAAACTGTGATCACATGTGATAAATGCATTTATTTGATAAATTAGCTAAGTGCATCAATAGATTTAGGAGAGTGACATGACACGCCATTGCACTTTACAATATCTGTAAATGTACATATATTTTATCTATTATATCTATTTCCTGGTATTACTGATCTAATTGTAATGACTAAGAGTTAAACCTACAAACTAACATTTATAGCGATGAGGCAGCTAAGTGGTCACTTCCTTTTATTGGTCTATCAACTCGTATTCCCCCCAACTCCCCTTATTGTTTCAAAATCAAAATGGAAATAAAAGCAACTGCTTTTTTTTTCATTACACACACTAAAATAGGGAATTCATTCATTTTTCATGAAATTATGTTTACAAAATAAAATATTCGCTCATTTTTTAATGTTTACGTTTCAACACACAAGGCCTAGAAATCAAATATTCATAAATCAAAAAAATACCCAGAGTCAAGTCAAGTGGGTTTTTATTGTCATTCCTCTATATAGCTTGTATACGTTGGAACGAAATTACATTTTTTCAGGACCATGGTGTAACACAGAACAGTACACAAGACTACATAAAGTGCAGATACACAACAGTATGAGATGAGTGCAAAACAATAAATACACAGGACAGTAAATACACAGGACTATAAATACACAGAACATGAACTGTGAACATGAATATGTAAAGGAGAAATACAAGAGATTTTAGTATACACAGTGTGTGTGTGTGTGTGTATATAGATAGATAGATAGATAGATAGATAGATAGATAGATAGATAGATAGATAGATTTAATTTAATTTGATAAACTGATAATCATAAGTATTTGATGATCGTTTTAATTTGCTTTTTTCATTAAAATGAACACAAAATACATGACATGGATGTGAGCATCCTCAACTTACAATCAATTTTAGGACACAGTAACTTTAGAGGTATCCATTATGAAAAAGATTTTTTTTTAGAAGAAAAACAAATCAGACCTATTTCAGACTTATCCATGTCTAAATGTACTCAGAAATATATGTTCCATTTTGAAATCATGGGAAATATGAAATATAAAGCAAACAGTGCTAGATATTACAAAGCTGGTATGCACAAATATACGGTGGAAAGTACCCATGTGAAATGCTCTAATGCCTTTAAGGGAAGGATGTGCATGTAGTCATAGGGTTACTAAAAAAAAGCTATTGTGGTAAACAGTGAAGCACTTGAAGGATTTAAATTAAATAGTTATTATTAATAGATACAACTTATTTAAAATTATGTCTTCATTATACATGTACTGCTTTACATTTCTGCATGGTTGGAAATAAAATGTGAGTATCAGAGCATTTTAATTGATTGCTATAAACACAGTGATGTAGTATATTGTGGTATCTACCCATAACTAAAAACCCACAGGCCTATTCATGTAATGTCTTGACATAAAAATTTTAAAACAATATATGTGAAATAAAACATGGAGCATAGTGCATGTCAGTAGCAATACTGTTACCCTTAATGTTTTGCAGGGGAAAAATGACACATAAGGCAATAACTAATCCTTTTGTTCACCTATTTATAACCACATGTTTTTGCACAACTCTTCTGTTTTAACCCCTCATGTACAAACCACTGAGAAGTGTCATCTATGCAACATCCTCAAACTCTGCTTAACACAACTGCATCTGTTTGTACAGAGTCTCAAAAAGGCTGAACAGTTTGCTATAATTATAAACTTTTTTTTTAATGCTGGTTTAAAATACATTGGTTTACGATGGTTCTTTAACCTATCACCTCAAGAATTTCAGCCACTTCTTCACATTGTTTAGGGGGCATAACCTGGTAGAAGAAAGAGAAACAAATCTTATGCTGTTATTGTGAATTTCAACATAAGTCCAACAGGACACTGTGATATAAATATTAGGCAAATTAGCTACACACACACACGCACGCACGCACGCACGCACGCACGCACGCACGCACGCACGCACACACACACACACACACACACACACATATATATATATATATATATATATATATATATATATATATATATATATATAATCATAGATTAGTTTACCTGATTACACTCATTTTTCTCAAGAAGCATTTGAACATTCTTGGATGGGTTCGGAATGGAAGGGAAAAGCTTATCAAATAACCTGAAGAAGTAAACAAGCATGTCAAATTTCAAAGCAAGATTAAATATATTTGCACAAATACATAACAAATGCAAGCGTATAAAGATTCAAATCATATCAGTGAAACTTTTTTTGCGATTCACAGGTGTTTTAGTGTAATACTCTTGTTAAATTCTTATTAATCTTATTCATTATTGTTGGTGACTGGACAACCTACTGTATTGTAGGTAACATTGTAATGTTCTCAGAGACTGTATGTCCTCAGAGATAATGCTATTATATTGCTATAGGACTGATCTTGCTGTTACACTTTTCTCTGTACTTCTGATACTAGGACGACACGCTCATGTATTTGTAATTTATGTAGTCTTATGTCCTGTGCTACTTTATTGTGTGTTGTGCCATGATCCTAAAGAAACAATATTTTATTCCAGGTTATATGAATGAAGGACAATAGAACCCACTTAACTTGACTTGACTACAAGAGTTATAACCAGGAGTTATTTAAGTCTAGCTCAATTCGATTAGAGGGTGCCAAGAAGACTTTGAAGAAGTGTTTGTGACACAGCTCATTTGCATGTATTGACGCCCACAAAACTCCATAAAAGTTTAAGTGCATAGACAGCGGGGAGCACCAAGTGAGCCATGAGGGTAATGGTTATTTTGACTCATTTCTATAGCAAAAATAGATTTAAGAAAAATATAATATTAATAATAATAAAAATCTCCTATCAGCTGAGGCATTCGTTTACAGCTTGCAGCTATGGCAGACAGACCAGCCTTATGCCATTTCTTTTTTCATAATTGAATGATTGGTTAAATTTTTCTTAATTGATGGGATTGTATTGGCTTGCTTTTTTATTTTCATATACCTTACTTAATGGCAATAATATAAAATGACACTTTTCACAAAGATTTCTTGATGGTATTCTTAGTCCCTGACCTAGTGAACTAGCATGAGGATCTGTTTTTGTTAGAGACTCCAAAGAACTTCTCTAAGTTGCTCTGGGTACGGGTGTCTGCTAAATGCTGCAAATGTAATGAAAATCAACGTTTCAGTTAGTTAGTCTTATATTAGTTAGTCTAATTCGAGTAAGAAGTGATATTAGAAATGTTTACCTTTGAAACTTGCAGACCAGAAGAAAAGCTAAAAGAATCATAGGAAGCACAAAAGCAATAGATGCAATCACACATGGATTAAGCTGGTAGACATTTCCAGATGGGCCGACCACTGTTTCAAAGAGCACACACAAATAACATTATTTTAAAACTTTACACTTAAAACCAAGGGGCCATTTGATGCTTCCAAATGACTCACACACGGCTTCGCTCCAGTCACTCCAGTGCTGAGTAGTGGTACAGGTAGTGTCCTGTTTGGCCCTTATTTGAATAGTGTAACTCTTTGTTGGTTCAAAGTTTGTTTTGTTATATGCCAACATACCGTTCACCGTTTTCTCTACTTTCTAGAGGAAAAAAACACGTTAGCTCTGCAAGCACTGAAAGTAAAATACAAACTAGAAGAATGAAATGTGCACAAATTCTTACTTCATTATTAATCTTCAACTCATAAATAAAACATGTTTCTTTTTCAGAACAACAACTTCTTGGCCGCAACCACTGTATCTCCAAGTTTGTTGACTTGATTTCAGTTGTAATATTTTGTGGGGGATCCAGTTTCTCTGGAAAACAATAATAATAATAATAAAAATGATGTTGTGGAACTGCCTAAAATGTCACTTTAAATGTCCAACTCATGTACAGCCGTTGCCAAAAGTTTTGAGAATGACACAAATATTAATTTTCACAAAGTCTACTGCTTCAGTGTTTTTAGATCTTTTTGTCAGATGTTACTAACTGTTACTGAAGTATAATCACAAGCATTTCATAAGTGTCAATGGCTTTTATTGACAATTACATGAAGTTTATGCAAAGAGTCAATATTTGCAGTGCTGACCCTTCTTTTTCAAGACCTCTGCAATTCACCCTGGCATGCTCTCAATCAACTTCTGGGCCACATCCTGACTGATGGCAGTCCATTCTTGCATAATCAATGCTTGGAGTTTGTCAGAGTTTGTGGGTTTTTGTTTGTCCACCCGCCTCTTGAGGATTGACCACAAATTCTCAATGGGATTAAGGTCTGGGGAGTTTCCTGGCCATGGACCCAAAATGTCGATGTTTTGTTCCCCGAGCCACTTCGTTATCACTTTTGCCTTGTGGCAAGGTGCCCCATCATGCTGGAAAAGGCATTGTTCATCACCAAACTGTTCTTGGATGGCTGGGAGAAGTTGCTCTCTGAGGATGTTTTTGTACCATTCTTTATTCATGGCTGTGTTCTTAGGCAAAATTGTGAGTGAGCCCACTCCCTTGGCTGAGAAGCAACACCACACATGAGTGGTCTAAGGATGCTTTACTGTTGGCATGACACAGGACTGATGGTAGCGCTCACCTTTTCTTCTCTGGATAAGCTTTTTTCCAGATGCCCCAAACAATCGGAAAGGGGATTCATCAGAGAAAATGACATTACCCCAGTCCTCAGCAGTCCAATCCCTGTACTTTTTTCAGAATAGCAGTCTGTCCCTGATGTTTTTCCTGGAGAGAAGTGGCTTCTTTGCTGCCCTTCTTGACACCAGGCCATCCTCCAAAAGTCTTCGCCTTACTGTGTGTGCAGACGCACTCACACTTGCCTGCTGCCATTCATGAGCAAGCTCTGCACTGGTGGTGCCCCGATCCCGCAGCTGAATCAACTTTAGGAGACGGTCCTGGCGCTTGCTGGACTTTCTTGGGCGCCCTGAAGCCTTCTTCACAACAGTTGAACCTCTCTCCTTGAAGGTCGTGATGATCCGATAAATGGTTGATTTAGGTGCAATCTTACTAGCAGCAATATCCTTGCCTGTGAATCCCTTTTTGTGCAAAGCAATGATGGCTGCACATGTTTCCTTGCAGGTAACCATAGTTAACAGAGGAAGAACAATAATTTCAAGCACCACCCTCCTTTGAAAGCTTCCAGTCTGTTATTCTAACTCAATCAGCATGACAGAGTGATCTCCAGCCTTGTCCTCGTTAACACTCTCACCTGTGTTAACGAGAGAATCACTGACATGACGTCAGCTGGTCCTTTTGTGGAAGGGCTGAAATGCAGTGGACATGTTTTTTTGGGATTAAGTTCATTTTCATGGCAAAAAGGGACTTTGAAATTAATTGCAATTCATCTGATCACTCTTCATAACATTCTGGAGTCTATGCAAATTGCCATCATAAAAACTGAGGCAGCAGACTTTGTAAAAAATTATATTTGTGTCATTCTCAAAACTTTTGGCCACGGCTGTATAATTACAAATTGCATGAGTATATATAGTTTTGCTATGTAAATCACTGTACTTTTTCCCCAACTAACTGTTTGTTAGGTTTTGATACATTCATGATTTGTGGGGATATGCCTTCCCCCCTCTCACCGTGGCATTTTGTAGAGCTGCAAATTTTCTGGGAATGTTTTATGCCTCAGTTCTGAGGGTCATAATGAGGGTCTGCTTGTGGTAGTCATATGACCTGGTAATGTGTATACAGAGTACATACATTGTATTTCTGGAAGAATTTAATGCTTAGGCTCTAGGGCACTGTGGTTGTAGTCATCTGTTTTTTTTTTTGGTTTGTTTGTTTGTTTGTTTTAAATATCAGTTCTATTCTGGATAGCTTGGAAAGCTGGATAGGGTTGTGTGAATTTTGTTTTGTCAAACAAAAGAAATACATTAAGAATTTTTTTTAAAAAATTCAGCTATATTGTGATGTATTTAATGATTTTACATAGTAATTTAGTTTTATGATAATTCAGGGATTTTATCACTTTTCTGAAATGTGCAGTTGTACAAAATTTACAATTCAGTTGAAAAAAGGCTGATTTAAAAGTTATTATTATTATTATTGTTATTGTTATTATTATTATTATTATTATTATTATTATTACTATTATTATTATTATTATTATTCTTATTATTATTATTATGTTTTAGGGTATCTGCAACTCTAAACAACAGGAAAGTAAAGCAATCTTTACAAAACATGATGGTTAATTATTGTGAAGTTAGATTGCTTGCATGTAAAATTCAGCTAATACTGGTACTTCTAGTGGTGTTTTGTGTGTAATAGAGGATTTCTTACCGATTTCTGGTATATTATAAATTTTGCAGATGCTGTGCAAGTAACCATTTATGGAAATATTGACAATAACAGCCACATCTTCGAACTCTGTCAAATAAACTCGGCCTTGGCATTCAACCAATTTATTTGAACTTCCTGAGATACAGTTTAAAGTGCCGTCCTTTGATGTGTCGCAAAATCTGATATGAGGACAAAAAAATATGTCAATTATCTTTAAAATTAACAAAACTAAACTGATAAATATTTGTATTGACATAACAGCACTCGATAGGGACAACCTCAAAATTTACCAACACTTACTGAAATGAAGCAGAATACTGTGCATCCTCAGGAAATGAATCGGTGCTCCAGGAACAACTTAATAAATTCACATTATAAATAAAACATGTGATTTCAGATAAACCTGAAAGAATTAAATCAGAAATCAGATGTCACAAGAAAAAAGACTTCAGCATCATGGCAGGTATAAAATGTAACTATACTGGTTGACTTCTAGAATATTGCCAAAGCCTACAGACTCAACAGGAAACTGAACATAAATAGCCATGTTTAGTGGGTCTAGAAAGTCACCAACCCTTTTCAACATTTGTTCCTTTTGTTGTATAATGTTGTAGAACCTTAAAATTTAAATTTCCCTCATCTATTTATTTACACACATTAACCACATTAGCTATGTGAAAAGTACAATTTATTCTGCAAATAAATTCTGAAAACAAATTACAAAAATTATAAGTAAATTAAACACCTTCTTGTATGCACATTGTATGTATGTGCCTCCAGCTTTCAATCCTCCTTACCCTTAAAACCGATTGATCCAAACCAATGCACTGACAGCATTAAAGCCTGTGCAACTTTAATATCTTCATGAAATCCTCTTACTTGCAATAATGCCAGAAGAAACAGAGGCTCGCAATATGGTTCTCTATGTCATCCACTTTAAATAAAGAATCTTTGTACATGCAAACACACATTTTCTGTATTACGATTTTGTGACAAGGATTTAGTATCTCATGGCCATGCATTATATTAAAAAAAGAAAAACAAGGAATGTTTGCCTGTCTGAAGACAAACTTTTTGTCTTACAAATACGTTTGTCCAAAGACAAACTTATCTGTAAGAATACAAAATTTCAGTTTGTTTGGTGAAAACCCTAATACATCATGCCATCCAAGGAACGCCATTCTTACAGCAAAACATGATGACAGGAGTTCAAGTAGAAATGAATCCTTCCAACTCCAACTAAATGGGGCACTTATGAGAATAAATGAGAAAATAACTAATGCATAATACTTTACATTACAGTGACCCAATACACCAAAGCAGTTCTAAATGGGATAAAGAACAGGAAATAAATGCCCTTAAGTTGTCTATTCAGAATCCTGTAATGGGGCAGTCTATTAAGAATCCCCATGATCTTGAACAATTCTATAAACTGTTAAATAGAACCATTTTGAAAGGGAAGTTGACTGTCTAAACCCACTGTCATTTCATCAAAGTTTTCCTTATAAATGTGATATAAATACAAGTTGGTAAATTTGTTAAATAAATGTAAATGACTATGGGCTGGGTTACTTGAATTTATGTGATTCTCCTGGTCCTTTTTCAGGTTTAAAGGTGCGCTATCCTGACAACAAAAAGAGAAATACACATTTAAATCAGTTATTTTATTTTATGTTTTTCTTTACTGTACATGGCCTGCAAAATTACTACATAACAACCTATCCAAACATAGGAATAAAGTACCTCATCACAGGTGGCACATATGTCTGCAACCAAAGTACAAAAATCAACACTGAATGATAAAATGTATTTTGCCAGTGAAAATGAACATTAAGATAACAGGACACTTCTCCATCTCTATCATTTACTTAATGGAAAGATCACTAACCATTTTCATCTGCCAGAACCAAGGAGATAGTCAACAGGAGTCCACACAGCCTCATATTAAACTCTGGCATGATAACACTTTGATTAACATGTGACACATCTTTACATACAAAGTTGCCAGTAGTTCATACAGTATTTTATATGCTGATCGTGTGTAGCTTGTAGTTTAAAAAAGGCTAAAACCATCATAAAATGATGAGAAATGATGAGAAGGTGTCTAAATAAAACTATTCTTACCTCTCAGGGTCACTTCATGTAAAGTTACAGAGACGAAGTTCGGCTAAAACTGTAAGTTACACAAGGGAAGAAAAATGCATAAGGTTACTGGAAAGCATAATGAGGAAGTGACAATGGGGGGGAGTTTCCACCCGCTGTCTGCTACTTAAAGTGATAGTTTGTGTAAAACGTAACATTTACACAAATATAGTCAGTCAGAATTCAACTGACAAACCAGTTTAAAAATAAAATTCTAGGAACAAAGCTATGGCTACAGTTAGAATTGTATTTTTAGAATTGTTGTATATGCAATTGTAGCATATTGTCATGTTAGCTAGAGTCACACAGGCTATAACAATATCAAAACACATAAACAATAGTGTAAAATAACCTATTTTATTAAATGAATATGCAGTATTTCTAATCACTTTCTTGTCTGCTACAATGGGAGTATTTTTCCTTTCCACTGACTGCCCCAGAAATTATTAGTTTGATCTGCATCTATACATAATCAGTTTAGATTTGTTCAAGTTTACCCTGGATTGGTTAAAGACCTCACTAGTAACATAAAGCATTCATTCATTCATTCATTCATTCATTTATTCATTTTCCTTTCAATTTTCCTGGTGGTGGTCATAAGGACAGCAGGAAGAGAAGGTCAGCTGGAATCAGCAACCCCTTTATCCCAAGTCTATCCCCAGCTTCTCCTGGCAATCCCCACATGTTCCCAAGCCTAGGCTTGGGGAGTAACGGATTACATGTAACGGCGCTACGTAATCAGGATACAAAAACCTGGTAACTATAATCCGTTACAGTTACGTCAAAAACCAAAGTAATTAGATTACAGGTACATCTTGTAAAAAAAGAAAAAAAAAAGAAAAAAGAAAAAAAAAGGGAATACTATAAGGATTACTTTTGCAGGGCTCCAGACTGCGACTAAAAAGGTCGGATTTGCGACCAAAAATATTAATTTGCAAATGATATTTTTGCTGAGATTGCCACTGGCGACAATATAAAGTTACACGTTATGATTTAAAAATTGCATGCACTGTCTTTTTTAATTGCGTTCTGTGAGGAGGAGCCTCTCGCATAATTTGTTGTGTTGACGTAATAAAATGAGACGCTGCGCAAGAAGTTCAAATTCATCCAGAGCGCCAAAATACACTCAGGGAAAGGGGGAATCAGCTTTCCGCCTCAGAAAGACATGAATAAAGGAACAATATCAGACTTTTTCAAACAATCCTCATATCTGTCGAGCACCAATGCTGATGGCACACCTGCTAATAAAAAGCAGGCTCCCAGTTGTGCCAGCATGAGAGAGAGAGAGAGAATGACAGAGACACAGAGGATCATCTTTCCGTGTGACTATGTAATCACAGAGAGCTCCACAAAAACACTGTTAGCACAAGCAGTGTCTCATGCATGTGAAGTACATGACGAGACCGAATGGAAAGAGCTAAAAATAAAATTCAACACTGCCTATATGATTGCATGTGAAGAGCTGCCTTTCACCAAATTTACCTCTCAGATATTACTAATGAAAAAAAAAAAAATGACTGGATGTGTGCAAGACGTATGACAACGACACAGCATGTGCTTTGAGCACATGCACAAATTCATTCTTATGTGGCACTTAAAAAAAAATATTTTTGGCACCTGTTTTTTTTTTTCTTATAGGAGCCAATGGCTCCTTAATAGATTTATTTGTCTGGAGCCCTGCTTTTGACATAACACAATACAGACAGCTGCATGATTATAGTTCTGGTTCTCTCTTGCCAGTTGTGACTCACATGAGCAACAAATTTATTTATTTTATTAAAACAAATCCAAACACTGAACATGTTTTTAAGCTCTAAAATAAGCTCCAAATAAAAGTATTTAAATCATATTTATTTTCT
This sequence comes from Cranoglanis bouderius, assembly GCA_023630585.1. Classification (NCBI taxonomy): domain Eukaryota; kingdom Metazoa; phylum Chordata; class Actinopteri; order Siluriformes; family Cranoglanididae; genus Cranoglanis; species Cranoglanis bouderius. Next base: position 13,038,900 of record CM042552.1, read on the forward strand.
ATTGACTTTATTTACATATGTGACCTTGAAGTAATCCAAAAGTAATCAGATTATATTACTTTCATATTGTGATACTTGGATTATGTTACTGATTACATTTTTTATGAAGTAATTTGTAACTGTAATGGATTACATTTTTAAAGTAACCCTCCCAACCCTGCCCAAGCCAACTTTAAGATATGATCTCTCCAGCGGGTTCTGGGTTTGTCTTGGGGTCTCCGTCCAGTAGTAGTACTTGATACAGCACTAGTGGAAGCCAAACATGAGGCATCCTTGTAAGGTGGCTGCACTGGAGGAGCAGTGGCTCTACTCTGAGTCTCTCGTGGACTGCTATCATGGAGAGTAAGTCCAGGAGAGTAAACCCAGTGACCATTAATTTCTGACCTGCATTTTCTGACACTTTTTCTTTAGGTCACTACCCTCAGCTCATCCCCATAGGTGAGGATAGGGACATAGATTGGTAAATAGCTGGCTTCTTTTGCAAAAGCTTCTTCTGAAAAGAGGCATAAAGAACGCCAAAGCCACCCAAAAACAACAAATTGAGGAGCACTTCAAGCACACACACACACAGAATGTGGCAAGGCATTCGATCCACCACAGACTATAAAAGTAATCCTACTTGCCTCCACCCAAAGTGATGTCACACTTTCCTATGAACTAAACTTCTTTGTTCACTTTGACACCGGCAGCAGCATGACAACAAGAATCCCAACCTCAGCAGGTGGCCAAGTCCTCAGGTTTAATTGCAATGCAAGGCGAGAACTGATGAAAGTCAATCCACAAAAAGTAGCATGTCGTCCCGGGATGTGTACTGAAAGACAGCTGAACAGCTGGCTGACGTATTAACAAATATGTTTAATCTGTCTTTCTGTCAAGCAATAGTCCCCAAGTGCAGTCAAATCAGTCATCATCATACCAGTGGCAAAAAAGTCAAATATCAGCAACCTAAAAGGCTATAAACCAGTTGTGCTCAAACCCATCATTATGAAGTGCTTTGATAGATTGGTCCTCTCCCTCATCAAAGCCATTATCCCTGCATCCCTGGACCTATATCATACCTTTGCATACAAGACAGAGGATGTCACCTCTACTGCCCTCCACACCATCCTGACCCATCAAAAAGACCAAGCACATACAGTCAGGTCCATAAGTATTTGGACAGTGACACAATTTTCCTATTTTTGTCTCTACACCACCACAATGGATTTGAAATAAAGCAATATGTGGTTGAAGTGTAGACTTTCAGCTTTAATTCAAGGGGTTTAACAAAAATATTGCATTTAAGAATTACAGCCATTTTCTGTGAGTTCTGTGAGATTTGCGCTCCTCACACAAGCGTCACCATGGAATGACACAAATTCAACATGAGATCATAGAAGCCTGGTGAGACTTTCGAATCTTATATTAGTGATTTGAGATTAAAAGCAAAAAGCTGCAATTTTGGTGCATTACAAGAAGAGCTTATTTGTGATCAATTAGTTTGTAGAGTACATAGTGACACTCTGAGAAAATCACTTTTGTGTGATCCAGAACTCACTTTAGCCAAAGCCAAATCAGTATGTCAGATCTATGAGCAAACTGAACAGCACACTAGAGACCTAGCAATACCCCGAACGACAACCGCAATGGTCAACGCCATACACCAAGCATCCGCAGGAAAGTACAGAAGTTGCAGATCAAAATACAAACCAGAAAGCAAAGCATCACCAACAATAAAAAACTGAAACAATTGCAGTAGTGACCACCCAGCTAAAAGAGATAAGTAACAGCCAATGTATGGTAACCCATACTTGGAATTTGTCCTCTGCATTTAACCAATCCAAGTTAGTGCACACACATTAGAAGTTGTGAGTAGTAAACACACACACAGCTGCAGCACCCAGGGAACAGTTGAGGGTTAAGGACCTTGCTCAAGTGCCCAACAGTGGTAGCTTGGCAGTGCTGGGATTTGAACTCATGACCTTCCAATCAGAAGCCCAACTTCTTAACCACTGAGCTACCACCACCATAAGAGTCCTGATTATGGTCAACAAAGCAATGGCTGGGGTTTTCAAGATGGCGGCTTGAAGGACGGTTGTTTGTAGTCAAGCTGGGGTGCCGTTTCACTGAGATTCTTTATATTGCAACCCGTATATCATAATTTTTTCATGTTCATGTTTTTCTTTTCTCATTATGAGCATAAATTATTTTTTTGAGGCAGTCAGAAAGCATGCCATGTAAGAAAACTCCAATTTCCAGCAGTCCGGATGAGGTCGATGAGCAAGCTGGCGCTGCTAATGCTAATGCCAACTCATCTATCCGATGCGGTGGTGGAGATCATAGCAAATATCTCCAAGCTTATTGATGAAAAGATGGATCAAATATTGCAGCTGCTACAAATGCACTGTGCTGAATTGGATGGGCATGAAAAGCAGGATCTAAAACCAGGATCTCTGCGATGGAGGACATGGTTACCCCGATTGAGGTTAAACTAAAATCCCTGGAAAAGCTTGTACATGACATGGCTGAACATGCTGAGGACCTTGAAAACAGAGGGAGAAGGAAGAATATTCGCATCGTTGGTTTACCTGAGGGTGTGGAGGGCGATAACCCTACACGCTTCTTCGTTGGAAAGAGTGCATCGCTCACTTGTCCCCAAGCCCCCTTCTGCACAGCAACCACAATCTATTTTGGTGAGGTTCCATGACTTCCAAGACAAGCAACTGGAGTTGGGGATCAAGGATTCTCCTCTGAAATTTGGAGATAATGCAGAGATGTTTTTTCAAGAGGCTCAGGTTTTTCTGTTTGTTATATATTTGCTTTTTGTTTTTGTTTCTCGGCTCAATTCGATTGATTGACGTATTTTCAAATGGTATTTGGATTACATTATGTCTAATACATTTCGATGATGTCAAATTTGAACATTTGTACATTGAATGTTAATGGCATTCATACATCTGTTAAGAAGAGGAAGGTTCTGACTTATCTAAAAAAGGAAGGGGTACACATTGCTTTACTTCAGCATTTAAATGATCAGGGACATTCCAAATCATCACAGGAGGGGTTTGGTCAAGTTTTTGTCATCCTTTACTTCAAGGAGTAGAAGGGTAGCCATTTTAATCAAGAAAAAAATTGCCATCTCAACCTATAGATGTTATTAAGGACATAAGAGGGCGCTATTTAATTGTGAAAGGGATATTGCATGGGGAAGAAGTTGCTTTAATTAATGTATAATGGCCCCCTGGTGACTTTCTGACTACAGCCTTTTCTAAGTTAGCAGATTTTGATGTTAGAAGATCATTTATTGGGGGAGACTTTAACTGTCATCTAAACCCTGTTATGGATAAACTCCCAACAGGCAAGCCATCATTATTAACTCAAGCTAAAATTGTTAATGCTCTCTGGGAAGACTTTGAATATATAGATGTATGGAGGGCTCACCACCCCATAGAACAGGAATATACAGCCGTGGCCGAATGTTTTGAGAATGGCACAAATATTAATTTTCACAAAGTCTACTGCTTCAGTGTTTTTAGAACTTTTTGTCAGATGTTACTAACTGTTACTGAAGTATAATCACAAGCATTTCATAAGTGTCAATGGCTTTTATTGACAATTACATGAAGTTTATGCAAAGAGTCAGTATTTGCAGTGTTGACCCTTCTTTTTCAAGACCTCTGCAATTCGCCCTGGCATGCTGTCAATCAACTTCTGGGCCACATCCTGACTGATGGCAGCCCATTCTTGCATAATCAATGCTTGGAGTTTGTCAGAGTTTGTGGGTTTTTGTTTGTCCACCCGCCTCTTGAGGATTGACCACAAATTCTCAATGGGATTAAGGTCTGGGGAGTTTCCTGGCCATGGACCCAAAATGTCGATGTTTTGTTCCCCGAGCCACTTCGTTATCACTTTTGCCTTGTGGCAAGGTGCCCGATCATGCTGGAAAAGGCATTGTTCATCATCAAACTGTTCTTGGATGGTTGGGAGAAGTTGCTCTCTGAGGATGTTTTTGTACCATTCTTTATTCATGGCTGCGTTCTTAGGCAAAATTGTGAGTGAGCCCACTCCCTTGGCTGAGAAGCAACCCCACACATGAGTGGTCTCAGGATGCTTTACTGTTGGCATGACACAGGACTGATGGTAGCGCTCACCTTTTCTTCTCTGGACAAGCTTTTTTGCAGATGCCCCAAACAATCGGAAAGGGGATTCATCAGAGAAAATGATATTACCCCAGTCCTCAGCAATCCAATCCCTGTACTTTTTGCAGAATAGCAGTCTGTCCCTGATGTTTTTCCTGGAGAGAAGTGGCTTCTCTGCTGCCCTTCTTGACACCAGGCCAAGTCTTCGCCTTACTGTGCGTGCAGATGCACTCACACCTGCCTGCTGCCATTCCTGAGCAAGCTCTGCACTGGTGGTGCCCCGATCCCGTAGCTGAATCAACTTTAGGAGACGGTCCTGGCGCTTGCTGGACTTTCTCAGGCGCCCTGAAGCCTTCTTCACAACAGTTGAACCTCTCTCCTTGAAGGTCTTGATGATCCGATAAATGGTTGATTTAGGTGCAATCTTACTAGCAGCAATATCCTTGCCTGTGAATCCCTTTTTGTGCAAAGCAATGATGGCTGCACGTGTTTCCTTGCAGGTAACCATAGTTAACAGAGGAAGAACAGTAATTTCAAGCACCACGCTCCTTTAAAAGCTTCCAGTCTGTTATTCTAACTCAACCAGCATGACAGAGTGATCTCCAGCCTTGTCCTCGTTAACACTCTCACCTGTGTTATCCAGAGAATCACTGACATGATGTCAGCTGGTCCTTTTGTGGAAGGGCTGAAATGCAGTGGACATGTTTTATTGGGATTAAATTCATTTTCATGGTAAAGAGGGACTTTGAAATTAATTGCAATTCATCTGATCACTCTTTATAACATTCTGGAGGATATGCAAATTGCCATCATAAAAACTGAGGCAGCAGACTTTGTAAAAATTAATATTTGTGTCATTCTCAAAACTTTTGGCCATGGCTGTACTTTCTTTTCCAAGAGTCATAATTGTTATACTAGGATAGATTATTTTTTCCCCCTGAAAACTGTGCTGGAACATATAGTGTCCTGTTCTATAGGGAATATATATATATATATATATATATATATATATATATATATATATATATATATATATATATATATATATATATATATATATATATATATATATATATATATATTGTGGAATATTCTTTTGGGAATCAGAATATTCAAACTAGAAGTTGGAGATTTCACCCATTTAACTTGGCAGACTTAACTGTCTGTCCTTTTTATCCTATTTCATAGAGGAATTCAATTATTTCATGTCTATTAACTCTGCCTCAACTGGAGACCCATCTTTGCTATGGGAAACATCTAAAGCTTTCTTTAGAGGTATTATTATAGCATATGCAGTGGTGACTCAATGGTTAAGGCTCTGGGTTACTGATCAGAAGGTCAGGGGTTCAAGTTGCCACTGTTGGGCCATTGAGCAAGGCCCTAAACCCTCTCTGCTCCAGGGGTGCTGTATCATGGCTGACCCTGTGCTCTGACCCCAACTTCCTAACAAGCTGGGATATGCAAAGAAAAGAATTTCACTGTGCTATAATGTATACGTGACAAATAAAGGCTTCTTCTATACACTGAGCAAAAGATTGCACATTAAAAAAATGTGCTCCACTCTGCCTTGGATTCTCTCTTAACAAAACAGGCAGAAGGGAAAATTCGATATGCAAAGCAAAAATTGTACGAGCATGGGGATAAGGTTGGGAAATACTTAACAAAGAAGAAATCAGACTCAATCCATTTTGTCTATTGTAGATAGCAGTGGTAATTATTTCTTCGAAAATGTATCTATTAATAACATATTTAAGGAATGGTATGAGAACTTATATAAATCGGAGTTACAAGGAGATGATGCAGGGGCCACAGAGGTCTTTTTTTCCTCCCTCAGGAAAAAAAAAAAAAGCCAACCGTCACAAATAGCCAACACAAGATTGCCCTGTATGCAGACAATATTCTGATTTTCATGGTGAATCCTGAAACTTCTATCCGAGCTCTTATAGATATGATTGATAGATTTTGTATTTTTCAGGATACAGAATTAATTTCAATAAATCAGGGGCCATGCCCTTGGGTGGCTTAAAACAAATATCTGCCCTAACATTACCCTCTTTTTCTTTCAGATGGTCTCCTGAAGGCTTGGTATACTTGGGTATAAATGTTACCCCTTCCTTCAAACAGATGTATAAAGCAAATTTTATCCCGCTTTTTGAGCACATTCGAATTGATTTAGAAAGGTGGAATGTTCTCCCCATTTCCTGGCTAGGTTGGATCTCCCTTCTGAAGATGAATATTCTTCTGAGATTACTTTACCCCATTCAAATGATTCCAATAAATTTCACACATAAAATCATCAGGAAATTGAACCTTTGGTTCAGTTCTTTTATTTGGGCAAAGAAAAAACCACGTATTAAGCTTTCAACTTTAACTCCTCCATCCTTGATGGGAGGTCTGGATCTTCCAGATTATCTGAGATACCAGCTTAGTGTTCATTTGCGTTTTATTTCTGACTGGGTGCATAGAGTCCAGAGCCGTGTGGTTTGATATAGAATGCTCATTAAGCAAATTTCCTTTGGTAAATTTACTTTTTCTCAGGAGATTTAAATCCTTGAAAATGGCTTGCAGTAACCCTATCACAATTTGTACTATCAGGGCATTGCAGTCTATTAGACCTGGACTCACTTCAGCATTTACTCCTATTTGTAGTAACCCCGACTTCTTGCCGGGGACTGTAGACTCAGGCACATAAAGGCCTCACCACATTGCAGGGATTATTTGACGGACACATTTTAATATCATTTGACCAACTGGTCGACACATATAACATCCCATGACAGGACTTCTTCTGTTATCTACAATTAAGAGACCTTGTGAAAAGAGACACTACTACACTACTTTGCTTACAAATCAGGATATATTGGCTGTGGAGAGGCGGCTTTTTCTACACCTGAACAATTCTACAAGCTCCTTATACAAGATTCTTTAGGATTGTGGTTCTTCGGACACGCAACATCTGAAAGAGGCATAATGTAAGGGAAGGGGTACTTAATGTACATATCACAGACGACAAATGGGAGGAAGCCTGGAGGTATGCGGAGACCCTGAGTATATGTAACAAAGTAAAAGCAATACAATTAAAAATTCTCCACAGAGCCCATATCTCCCCCTTACGGAGGCACAAGTTTAAAGATGATTGTTCCACATTGAGCCCGAAGTGTAAAACAGAGTAGGGAGCTCATTCGTTGTTTTTGGTTTTGTAGGGAGATTCAGAAGTTTTGGGTTGCGATAGGTCAAGAAATTAATGTTATCTTGACCATTGACATGGGCTGCGACCCAATGCAAATGCTGCTCAGAATACATAGTGACTTTATTTCAGATAAACATAAAAAGACGCTTTATAAGTTTCTTACATTTTGTGCAAGAAAATGTATTCTTTTGAATTGGCTATCAGATAAGGCCCCTTCAATAACACTTTGGCAATAAAACAGGGTTTTACTCACATATGAATCTCTAGATTACTTAACTTGTGCTTCCCATAGTAAACATGACATTTCACAGAAGGTGGAATCCAGTTTTGACATATATGGGTTTAAGTATATCCTCTATACCGCATATTGAGGTAATGTTTGCACAATCACTATGATCTCTTTTTTTTCTTCCTGAGCCATTGGAGTGGTGAGCCAAAACTAAATTTAAAAAAAATATATATATATATATTTATTAATTTATTTTTTGTTTCTATAATGTTTATTTTTGGGTTGTTCTGTCTGTAAAGTTTAAAAATCAATAAACATACTTTACAAAAAAACAACAACAATGCAGTGGCTGCAAAAAGTGGAACCATATTAAGAAATGCTGCAGGTCCACACAAACAAACCAACCAAAGCGATGCTACACCAAAACCATCCACAATGTTGAACCACACCAGACAAACAGTGATGAAGGTGAATCGTTCTTCATTGATGGAGTAACTGCATAGTATGTTGATTCCATGGCTAACATGACACAAATGAGTGAACTGTACAGCACAGTACACGTACATTGTATGCCAGTAGAACTGAAAGTGGACACTGGAGCCAAGTGTAATGAGATGGATTTAGACACTTTCCAACAAAGCTAATAGCATATGGCGGCAATGAGCTACACACACTTGGATCAGTCACCCTGCCATGCAGACTAGCCAATCAGACTTATAACCTGCTGTTTTATGTCATCAAAAGTACTGCACAGCCATTACTGGGTCTACCAGAGTGCCTACGGATGGGACTTCTAACACTTAACAAGGAAGACCACCAGCTGAACATGTCCAGTCCTGATGAATTTACAGACAGAATTCTCACTAAATGTGCTGACCTTTTCAAGGGTAGACTACCTGTCATATACACCATGAAAACTGGTCCCTCCATTCCTCCTGTCATCCGACCAGCAAGACACATTCCAGTTGCCATGCAGGACAAGTTTAAAATGGAGCTTCAGCGACCGACCAATCTTGCTGTCATCACTCCCATTTCTGAACTGACTGAGTGGGTCTTGTAAAAAAAAAAAATCGAATAATATCCGAATTTGCATAGACCCCAGAGAGTTAAACACAGCTTTGCAAAGACCACACCACCCAATGAGGACAGTTGAAGTCACAGCCCAAATGTCAAATTCCACAATCTTTTCTGGGCTTGATGCAAAAAATTCATTTTGGCAAGTCTCCCTAGACCAAAAATCATCACTGCTCACAACATTCAGCACCTATTTTGGCCGATTTAGGTTCCTGAAAATGCCTTTTGGCATAAACTGAGCTAGTAAAGTTTTTCAACGCTCAATGGAAAAAATATTTGCTGGATACCCCTGTGCTGTCATAGTAGATGATACAGGTGCATCTCAATAAATTAGAATGTCATGGAAAAGTTAATTTATTTCAGTAATTCAACTCAAGTTGTGAAACTCGTGTATTAAATAAATTCAGTGCACACAGCCTGAAGTAGTTTAAGTCTTTGGTTCTTTAATTGTGATGATTTTGGCTCACATTTAACAAAAACCCACCAATTCACTATCTCAACAAATTAGAATACTTCATAAGACCAATGAAAAAAATCATTTTTAGTGAATTGTTGGCCTTCTGGAAAGTATGTTCATTTACTGTACATGTACTCAATACTTGGTAGGGGCTCCTTTTGCTTTAATTACTGCCTCAATTCGGCGTGGCATGGAGGTGATCAGTTTGTGGCACTGCTGAGGTGGTATGGAAGCCCAGGTTTCTTTGACAGTGGCCTTCAGCTCATCTGCATTTTTTGGTCTCTTGTTTCTCATTTTCCTCTTGACAGTACCCCATAGATTCTCTGTGGGGTTCAGGTGTGGTGAGTTTGCTGGCCAGTCAAGCACACCAACACCATGGTCATTTAACCAACTTTTGGTGCTTTTGGCAGTGTGGGCAGGTGCCAAATCCTGCTGGAAAATGAAATCAGCATCTTCAAAAAGCTGGTCAGCAGAAGGAAGCATGAAGTGCTCCAAAATTTCTTGGTAAACGGGTGCAGTGACTTTGGTTTTCAAAAAACACAATGGACCAACACCAGCAGATGACCTTGCACCCCAAATTATCACAGACTGTGGAAACTTAACACTGGACTTCAAGCAACTTGGGCTATGAGCTTCTCCACCCTTCCTCCAGACTCTAGGACCTTGGTTTCCAAATGAAATACAAAACTTGCTCTCATCTGAAAAGAGGACTTTGGACCACTGGGCAACAGTCCAGTTCTTCTTCTCCTTAGCCCATGTAAGACGCCTCTGACGTTGTCTGTGGTTCAGGAGTGGCTTAACAAGAGGAATACGACAACTGTAGCCAAATTCCTTGACACGTCTGTGTGTGGTGGCTCATGATGCCTTGACCCCAGCCTCAGTCCATTCCTTGTGAATTTCACTCAAATTCTTGAATCGAATTTGCTTGACAATCCTCATAAGGCTGCGGTTCTCTCAGTTGGATGTGCATCTTTTTCTTCCACACTTTTTCCTTCCACTCAACTTTCTGTTACCATGCTTGGATACAGCACTCTGTGAACAGCCAGCTTCTTTGGCAATGAATGTTTGTGGCTTACCTAGTGAACCAAACTGAGAGACCATTTTGAAGGCTCAGGAAACCTTTGCAGGTGTTTTGTGTTGATTAGCTGATTGGCATGTCACCATATTCTAATTTGTTGAGATAGTGAATTGGTGGGTTTTTGTTAAATGTGAGCCAAAATCATCACAATTAAAAGAACCAAAGACTTAAACTACTTCAGTCTGTGTGCATTGAATTTATTTAATACACGAGTTTCACAATTTGCGTTGAATTACTGAAATAAATGAACTTTTCCACGACATTCTAATTTATTGAGATGCACCTGTATATTGGTTGGTGGACACATGGAAAAGGAGCACAACGACAGCCTACAAAGAGTGCTCGAGCAGGCCAGACAGGTGAATCTCTAGGCATGGTTAACTATATGGGCAAATTTATGCCCAATTTCAGTGATATATCTGCCCCACTCCATCAGCTAACACACAAAGACATTGTATGGTGTTGGCTACAACAGCACCAGGATGCTTTTAATGCTTTGAGGAAGTGCCTAACATGCCCCCCAGTCCTCTCATACTACAATGTTGACAAGCCCGTCACCTTAACCTGCGACTCCTCACAGTTTGGTTTAAGAGTGGCATGCCTGCAGGACAGTAAGTCCATAGCTTATGCTTCACGAGTTCTCACACAAACTGAAATGCTATGCGCAAATAGAAAAGGAACTCCTCACTGCAGTTTTCGCTTACACCAATTTCAACGATTACATCTATGGCAAACCTGTAACCATTGAAACAAATCACCAGCCCCTCGTGACAATCATCAAACATCCAATGCACAGCACTCCTGCCCAACTCCAACGAATGTTGCTTCAGATTCAACAATACAACTTCACCCTTGTCTACAAAAAAGGAAAACACATGTACATAGCAGACGCCTTGTCACGAGCCCCACAAGCAATGCGGCCATTTCATCCATACAGACATGAACTGGTCACAGACGATGGAATTGTGTGGAAAGGTCATAAAGTCGTCATCCCAGAAAGACTTCAGTTGGAATACACATAAATTGTACATAGGGATCACCCTGCAGCTGAGTCTACCAAATGACGTGCACGTGGCATATTCTTTTGGCCTACCATGACTAAAGACGTTGATGCTCACATCACATCTTGTGCCACTACAACAGCACAAAGCCCCACCAGCAAAAGGAACCCCTTCAACTGCATGCTGTCCCAAGCTTACTATGGTCAACTGTAGCGGCTGATATCTCTGAGTGGGACAGCCACCACTACTTGGTGCTTGTCAACTCTTATTCAGGCTGGTACAAGATCAATCAGCTCCACAACTTGACCTCAGCAAGTGTCATAAAGAAGCTAAAGAGACATTTTTCTGTTCATGGGTCACCCCAAAACCTCTTCACAGACAATGGGAGACAGTTCATGAGCCATGAGTTCAAAGCTTTCGCTATGGCCTGGGACTTCATTCACAAAATTAGTAGTCCAAACTACCCTCAATCTAATGGCCTACCAGAGCGCACAGTTTGTAGCACAAAGCAAGTCATGGAAAAGTCCAATAAGATGCCACAAGATGGCACTGACATCTATCTCAACCTGATAAATCTCTGAAATGTTCCATGACATCCTAAGCTCGGCTGACCAGCTCAGAGACTAATGTCCAGACAAAACCCTCACCACCCTGCCACTCCATAGTCAGTATGATGATGATGATCACCAGGCAATCCATGTCCCAAATAAAGTGAATGATACAGTTTCAATGATAACTGATGTACCCTCACGAATGGCCTCAGGTCAGTTGACCTCTCAAACACACACACAATTGAGAACCAGTCCTTATGTGACATGGTTTGGATGTACAGTTCATCCTAACCCAAAATACAAAGACTTAAAGACTTGATATGCTGTTGAATTACACATTCATGTTTTATTTCATTGTTTATCTAGATTAACCATACCAGTTTTGTGATTGCACAATACACCTGAAGAGCAGTTACCTTTTGGTATTGATATTGTTTCAAATTTGATATGCCTTTGTTGTTCTCATAAAGGTATGTGTTAAAAAAAAAGAAGAAGAGAGAACTAATGTTCATTGTGAAGAAGAATTTTGATATGATGAATCGCAGCTATAACGTCTAAACCTGTTTGTGTATTTTGGTATTATGCTTAGAAAAGGGGATATTTGGGTATGTTTTGGGTCATTATCCATCTGTACTGTAAAGAGCTGTCCTGTCAGTTTTGCAGCATTTGACTGAATCCGAGAAGAAAGTATAGCTCTATACACTTCAGAATTCATCCTGTTACTGCTATCAGCAGTTACATGATCAATGAACACCAGTGACACAGTTCCACTGGCAGCCATACATGCCCATGCCATACACTTCCTCCACATGTTTGACAGATGATGTGGTAAGCCCTTCCTTTCCTTCTTCATATTCTTCTCTTCCCATCATTCTGGTACAAGGTAATCTTGCATCAGAAATGGGCCTTTCTCTTTTTGAGTGTTACCAGTGGTTTGCATCTTGAAGTAAACCGTCTATATTTACATTCATGAATGTGTCTCTTGATTGTAAACTCTGACAAAGATACGCCTAACTCTTCCAGAGTGTTCTTGACTTGACTAAATGTTGTGAAGGGGTTTTTCTTCAACAAGGAAAGAATTCTGCATTCATCTACTTTAGTTATCTTTCCTGGTCTTCCAGGCGTTGTGGTGTTGCTGAGCTAAAGTTCCTGCTATCTATCTGGTCTGTTTTGTTTTTTCAGTCTAATGCTGGCCTCCTTCACTTGCATCAACACCTTTTTGGACCACATATTTAGAGTTCCTATGAGCAGCTACCAAATGCAAATTCAAAGCTTGGAATCCACTCCAGACCTTTTATCTCCTTAATTTGTCATGAATTAATGAAGAAACAAGCCACACCTTGCCATAAAACTGCTGATCAGTGAATTACTTTTAAGCCTGTGAAAATGGACGGACTCTGTAAAAATGGCTGCAATTCTTAAACGTTTAATGCAATATTTTGCTTAAACCCCTTGAATTAAAGCTGAAAGTCTACACTTCAATCGGTTGCTTCATTTCAAATCCTTTGTAGTGGTGTTCAGAGGCAAAATTAGGAAAATTATGTCACTGTCCAAATACTTATGGAACTGACTGTACATCAGGATGCTACTGACTGACAACAGCTCTGCTTTCAACAACACCATTCATGAAGAAGGTGTCCAGCAAGTTCCTGGGTGTCCACATCTCATAGGACCTCATATGGCCTGTCAACACCACCTCACTAGCAAAGAAGGCATAGCAGCAGTTGTATTTCCTGAGGACACTTAAGAAGGCTGGACTACCCCAATAGCTGCTGGTGACATTCTATTGCTGCACTGCAGAGAGCATCCTGTCATAGTGCATCCCAGTGTGTTTCTCCAGCTGCACAGCAGCCAACAGGAAATATCTGCAGTGAGTTTCTCAGAAAATTGTTTGCACAATTACCAGCCCTGGAGGACATTTACAATTCCCTGTCTCAGGAAAGTAACCAGCATCTGCAAGGACTCCACCCACCACTCACCTGTTCAACCTCCTTCCATCTAGCAGACGTTACAAGACCAGTACAATGACTGCAACACTGCTGGTGTTGACCCTTTCTATTTGTTAATTTCATGTTGTTTTTCCATCACACATGAATAAGATATTTAAACACTTCCATCAGGGACAAGGTCTCTGATGGAGTCCCAGATCATCAGCTAAGCTAATGATGTCCACTACCTAGTGGGCTACCTTATACAGATAGGGGGACTGTCTGTGTTAAATTGCTCCTAGGTGTGAATGTGTGTGTGAATGGTGCCCTGCAATGGACTGGAGTCCCATCTGTTAATTTTCCCACCTCGCACCCAGTGTTACCGGGATTGGCTCTAGAAAAAACATGACCCTGACCAAGAAAAAGGGGGGGGGGGGGGGGTAATTGCCAGCTGTGGATAGATATTTATGCATGTTACTTCAGAGTAAGAGTAAGTCTGGGTAATTTTGAATAGCAAATGGCAAGACAAGATGCTTTGTCTTTTTGCCTGTTCTGCTTTCTGTTGTTCTGCACTGCCAGGGCACTCAAGTGCCATTACCAGAACATCAAGAAATGCTTTGCAGACTTGCATTTATAGGGTGCTGCAAGGTCAATCAACTGATTGACAAAATTGGGTGATATAATGTTGGGCAGAAATACTGGATTTAACAACAAAGTCTACACAGAGTCATCTGGCTCCCAGTACATGGATGGCAAGCTAATCAACAGAGCATGCAGTTCCCTCACTTTTTTTGCCAAAGTGATCCCTAGCAAAAATGCAGTTTTCAGAGACACTCACCCCATAATACTGAAGTTGGGGGAAATCAATATAGTTTGTAAATTTATTTACAAAAAAAAAAGTAAAAAAAATAAATAAATTGCAGTTGCTAAGTACCAACCATCTGTTGAGCTATCAAAATAAGTCCCAGACAAGGTATCAATCAGAAACTGGTTATAAACAAATATCCCAATTTCAAACATCCGGTGGAGCATTATTAAATCCATTAATAAAAAATGAAAAGAATATGGCATAAATAATGTCGACTCAAAACGATGCTACCACCAGCATGCTTCAATGTGTGAATGGTGTTCTCAGGATGATGAGCAGTGTTGGACATATGATACCGTATATAATACTTTGCAAAGTAAAGCCAGGTAAAGTTCAATTTTGGACCCATCAGACTAGTGAATCTTTTTCTACATTCAATTCAATTCATTTAAATTAAATACAATTCAATTCTATTTGTATAGTGCTTTTAACAATGGATATTGTCACAATGCAGCTTTACAGAAATATATAAACTCAGGATATAAATTTTAAATTTATATGTTCATCCCTAATGAGCAAGCCAGAGGCAATGGTGGCAAGGAAAGACTCCCTGAGATGCTGTGAAGAAGAAACCTTAACAGGAACCAGACTCAAACTGGAACCCATACTCATTTGGGTGACAATGGATAGTTCAATTATAAATAATTCCCTTGTACAGTTGCAATCAAAATTATTCAACCCCCATTACCAGACTTTCAGCTGTTTGCAATAAACAAATCAAACAAAAGCAATTGAAATAGTTCAACACAACAAATGCTTCAAATGGTTTCCCCAAATTCAACTGAAAATTTAACTTATAATGACTTCTCCAGTTTCAAAATTATTCAATGCCTTCATGGTAAGCATCTTTAGTACTTAGTAGAGCACCCTTTTGCTGTTATGACATGCTGCAAATTAGATACAAAGCCAGACACCAGCTTCTGGCAGCATTCCTGAGTAATTCCTCATGAGCAATGGCCTCTAGTTCAGTAATATTCTTGGGTTTGCATGCTGCAACCACCTTCTTCAAATCCCACCAGAGATTTTCTATGGGGTTCAAGTCAGATGACAGTGATGGCCCTGTAGAATCTTCTGCGACCAAGCCTTGGTGGAATTTGAGGTATGCTTGGGATCATTACCCTGTTGGAAAGTCCAGTGACGCCCAAGCTTCAGCTTCGTCACAGGCGGCATGACGTTTTCCTGATACTTCAATGAATCCATCTTGTCTTCCACATGCTGCAGGTTTCCAGTGCCAGAGGATGCAAAGCAGCCCCAGAGCATCACCGACCCACCACCATGCTTGACTGTGGACAGAGTGTTCTTTCTTCATTCTTCTTACTCCAGACATACCGCTGATCCATCGTGCCGAAAAGTTCCAGTTTTGTTTAATTGCTACATAGAACAGAATCCCAATACGTCTGCGGCTTATTTATAGGATTTTCAGTAGTGGTGTACGTCTTGGAGTTCTGGCATGGAAACCTTCTGCATTTAGTATGCGCCTTACTGTGCTCACTGAAACCTCAGTGCCTGTTGCCACCAAGTCTTGCTGCAGGTCTTTTGCAGTCACTCAAGGGTTTTTCACAACCTGCCTTCTCAGAAATCTGGTTGCAGCCATTGAAAGCTTCCTTTTTCTGCCCTGTCCAGGTAGTTCATGTATTTTCTGCCCGTAGCCAGTTCAGGTACTTCATGTGTTCCAGCTCAAGCACACCTGGTGCAACTAATGAAGCCCTTGATTAGATGCATCAAGTGTGCTTGAGACAACACTTGTTTTGCATATTTGTGCTGCTGTGAGGGATTCTATTCAGGGGGTTGAATAATTTTGAGAGTGAAGAAGTCATTATAGCTTGCATTTTCAGTTAGAATTGGGGAAACCACTTGAAGCATTCGTTGTGTTGAACTGTGTCAATTGCTTTTGTTTGATTTGTTCATTGCAAACATCTGAAAGTCTGTAAATGTTGACAATGAACCTAATTTGCAATGGGGTTTGAATAATTTTGATTGCAACTGTATAACCATGTACTTCGTGGTCAAAAAGAGCATTTGTGTAACCAGGAAATTCACAGCTAGGAGACTTGAGTCTCATGGCAATTGCAGTCCTAAAGCTATCATAGCAAAACTGTTCATATCAATTGCAGATCAAAGCCATCTCAATGGTTTTTAAGTGGTACCATCCTCAGTAATCTCATTGATCTTTAGACTGTCCATGTGGGGCCATCCTCAGCAACCCAGAGTGATTTCCAAGTGATGAGAACTCAACCAGAAGTAGAGCATTAGGATAGATTAAACATATCCGGAGTGCATAAGGGGTCAGGATTTCTGGTATCTCAGGACTAGCATGTGTAGCTTGCCAGAGTCTCTCACATACCTTTTTGCAAAATCCAAATAGGATTTTATATGACTCATCATTCTTCCTTAAAGCCCAGCTTTGTGGTGTGTCCAGGCTATGGTTGTCTTGTGAACAACCCATCTGAGCTGTGGATCTCTCCAGCTCTCCAGTTTCACTTGCCCACTTGGTTGCTTCTCTGACTAATGATCTACTTGATACAGTAAATGTCTCTTTACAGAAAACTTCACCATACTGAAGATGGTCTGCACTTATATAGCGCCTTTTAACCAGTTCTACAAAGCACTTTACACTGTATCTCATTCACCCATTCACACACACCAGTGACAGCAGAGGCACCATCCAAGGCATTTGCCATCAGGAGCAACTTGGGGTTGCTCACGTACCTAATCTTCAGACCAAGTCTGCAAAACTGCAAGCACATTATCTTTTTGAAAAATGCTAAACAAAGTTCTCTACATTAGACACATCATTCAAAACTAACAGCTCTTGTGTTTTGTTTGGAAAACATTGCCATTGGTGGGGTGGCTATGGCTCAGGTGGTAGAGCGGGCTGTCCGCTAATCGTAGGGTTTGTGGGTCAATTCCTGGCCCACATGTCTCCACATGCTGAAGTGTCCTTGGGCAAAACACTGAACCCCAAATTGCTCTCGATGGCAAGCTAGCGCTGTGTGTGTGTGTGTGTGTGAATGGGTGAATGAGAAACAGTGTAAAGCACTTTGTGGAACCACTAATGTTAAAAAGCTCTATATAAGTGCAGACTACTTTACCATTCAGAATGCCACACTCATTTACCAATTACCTACACCCAGTGCTCACGTGTGAAAACACTTATAGCTAATCTGTTCACTTAGAAATCAGAGCTTGAGTACTGTAAATAGACTTCAGGTTGGCTTTATTGGTATGGACATCTCTCCTAATGGCCAAATTAGGAGGAAGATGAGTGAGAGTAAGAGGGGGATGAGGAGGAGGACAAGGGGTGGGACAAGGAAGAGGAGAAAGGAGAACAATCACAGATGAGATCTGGGCCACTTTGGTTGACCACGTGGTCAACCATGGTTTGAGTTTCAGGGAGGCTGGGCAGAGGGTCCAGCTTAACTTGAGCCACTACATCCGACATTTCAAAGTGAGAACAGATAAGGAACAACACATAGTGAATATGGTCATAGCAAAAAACAGCATACGTTTATGACAACTGCAACACCAAATCATCACTGACAACACAATCAGTATCATAAATAGGGTGAGTTTATCCGCACTTAGCCATCTCCTGAAATGCCACGAGATTTGTATGAAGCAGCTCTACAGAGTGCCATTTGTACCAATGAAATTCTGCAATAACAATATGTACAAGTAAGCTATACTGCTCTGTCAATGATACTGTATTCCAGTGTATTGTGCTGCATATTGACTGCTATATGTGTATTCATACTGCCATACTATAATGTTTTTTCCTGTCTGTTTCAGGGGGTTATGGAACTAGATGCTGCTGCAGAGCATCATGATTTTGTCTATGTTGATGAGGTAGGCATTAACCTAGCCATAACAAGATGCAGGGGAAGAAACCTCATAGGACACCACACCATCATCTATGTCCCTGGACAGCATGGTGGCAACATCACAATGTGTGCAGCTATTAGTCAAAATGGTGTCCTTCATCGTCATGCCACGCTTGGTCCTTACAATACTGCCCACATTATCACCTACCTTGATCCCCTGCATACTGTAGTGCTTAGACTGGGAAATTGTGTGTCATGCATATGTAACAGTAGTCACATTAGACTCACATTAGTTAACACAGACATGTATTATATATTTTCTTTTTTTATCATTATTAACATTTTACTTTACAGGCCAAAGATGGCACTCAAGCAGAAATATATTTATTTTGTGCATGTTTGATGTGTGTGTGTGTGTGTGTGTGTGTGTGTGTGTGTGTGTGTGTGTGTGTGTGTGTGTGTGTGTGTGTGTGTTCTTCTTTAGCTGCTGCTTTCTGATATTTTCAGATATTTCTTACTTTCTTTCTCTTCCTAAAAGATTAACACATTTAAAACTGCAGATATGATTAAAACAAAAAGGTTGAAATAGAGAGAGAGAGAGAGAGAGAGAGAGAGAGAGAGAGAGAGAGAGAGAGAATAATTTCTCTGTATGAGAAGAATTTTTCTGTATTCACAAACATTTTGAGTGATATATTTAATTCTTTAGCATATTATGTTCAGGATATAAATTAGTTGGAAACTGACCCTCCTCTGCACAGCCACCACATTCCTTTCCATGCCGTTTTATTTTTCTAAGCATTAGCATCTAGAAGAATTTTGCTCCCCTCATCTGTGCCATGATACCTTACCATAATCACACATGGTAATGAACTAACCTGGTTAAGATGGCACACAGTTTAATTTGCAGTGGAATAATTTAATTACAGCACACATATATTTATACAGTTTTTACTAGAAAATTAATATTTCTTACCCTTTCAGCATAGACTGCAGGAAATAGTTTAATGGTTGGATATCTGTTTATTATGTTTCCATTTGCAGTTAAATAAATTCTGGCAACTGCCACATCCCCAATGTCATATTTTTGCAATCTCTTCAAAGGAAAGAAATAGTACTCGGTTCTCAGAAGTCCATTGGGCATCAGATACACATTTGTGTGCTTGAAATTTGTAACTCTCAATACAACCAGTGGTGTAGTGGTGACTGTACAAAATATTAGAATGAGACTACAATGTTCAACACTATACATCTTAGCTATTGCACTTTGGATCTATGTAGATTGTTAATTCATGTATTCAATGTAATGGAACCTAAAGAAAATAAGTTAGACATTCTTGTTTTTGTTGAAAGTCACCCTTTCAAAGTTAATCCCCAACTTTTCTGCTCACCATGGTTGCAATGACTGGTTATCTGAATTACCATAGCCTGTAAGCATGAACCCTTCTCCTCTGACCTCCATCATCAACACTTTTTTACCACCGTTCACTCTATTTATTTTTATTTTTATTCTTTTTTTGAGCTGGTGCACAGGTGTTCCTATTAAAATGGCCAGTGAGCGCATCCATATAAACCCTAAATTAGTTCTTTTCAAATAGACATGATTACAGTGTCAAATTGTTAACTTACTATTGAAGAACTACATATCATTAGGACCTTTTTTTTTTTAGAGATGCCCCGATTGCAATTTTCTTTGATTTCTTTGATTTCTGATTTTTTTGTAAGTGTGACCTGCCAATACTGATTTTTGCAGATTCCAATTTTCTTTCTCTGAACTAGTATTGACCGCATATACAAAAAAAATCTACTTTTCTTCAATGCAAAATTTTATTTTAATAATAAAAGAAAATATTTAACATTACAATTTCCCCCAAACTGCACTAAGTTACAGGATCTTCTCTCACTTAAACAACTCTCAAAATAAAGTGCTCTGTGACTGGAGAGGTAGAAATAACAATTAATTATTAATGAAAATGAGTTCCTTTTATAGCAAAACAGATGTTATTTTCCATTATGTTTATAAATTGACCATTTTCTCTTTTTACTCGTCTCACAAAAGTCCAAAGATTACAAGCCTATGAAGCCTATTAAATAACAAGGCACCTTTTCTTTGTTGCCAACATATGTATAGGCAAAATGCTATTACTTGAGCATTAATGGCAAGTTTTTCTTCACAAACAGAAGCATCTCTGTCTTGTCACCTGATAATCGGTTTCTCCTTTCATCTATCACATGTCCAGCCAAGCTAAACAAGCGATCACTTTCAACGCTTGTACATGGAGCAGAGAGGTAGGCTCGGGCAAGTGGAGCAAGCGCAGGGAAACGATTTTTTGATCGTTTGACCAACTTTGTTGATCCTCCAGTAGGTCAATACATTTTCGCGTTTTCGCCAACGACATGTTTACATGCGGCTGTGAGCGTGGCTGTGACGTCATTGCCTGCGCCGCTGGCAACAAAACAGACCGGCTCGGAATCAGAAAGACATGAGACTGACCGGCCGGTCACCGGTGCGGGCTGGGCCGAGCATGCGGAAAATCGGCTGATTCCGGTCCCTGGCCAGTCGATCGGTGCAGCTCTACTTTTAAATTTTTTATTTATTTATTTATTTATTTTTTATCAGCAACAGAGTTATGGCCCAGAGTTTATTGCTCCATTTTGCCCCCTAATGGAATAACAGAGAGAACACACCAGCTTTAGAAGGAAGAGTCCCTGCAATAAATCAATACAAAAAATCAATACAAAAAAATCAATACAGACTTAATCTGGCTGATCACCTTTACAGTATAATAAATTACTGAGCACCCAGAAAGATGCCATTGACAGTGATATGGTGGGCTGTGATAGCTGCGACATACACCTTTAAGGTAGATGTGGACTGTCAAGCAGTCCCTGGAGAAAATCCCTTTGTCCATTTGGGAAAGCAGATCTGCTTGACAGGTAGCTGACAATTGTGCAACCTCAAATAAATCTCCTGACAGTGTGAGAAAAGATGATATGTTAGAGGTTTTCTGAATAGCATAAAATGAATCTAAAGCTATCTAAATTAATGAATGATTAGGCAGTTTATGATTCTCAAATTCCTCCAGGCGTAACACATTTTTATTTATTAAAGAATGACCACTCATAATTATTTATATCATACTTTTTATTAACAAGTTCCAGTTATCACTTACAGTGCCTTGTGTAAGTATCCACCCCCCATGGAACCTTTCTACATTTGGTGATGTTACGAACTGAAATACATTTACTAAAAGGTTTAGTTTATGTAGAGTGTCCACTATACAAGTGCCTGTGAATGACCTGTTACTGTAACAACAATAATGTAGCTAAAAAAAATTAGCATTATTATAAAACTGTGATTTACCTTGCAGTCAGAAGTACTGTCAGAGTCATGCTGTTATAGAAATTCAACAGAATGGATGGGTGGATGGATGGAAGTATAATTGCATATATTCCAGACAGATAAAATCATTGTAACCTTAGTGCTTAGATAGTGTGATATGTGTTATACAGTACATGCCACACATGTCTATGTGACAACTCATATTAGTCAACACAGACATACACGTTTAATTTATTTTATTTCTCATGATTATTAACATTTTGTCCTGAGTAATTTACAGGCAATCAGGAAGAAATCAGATCTTTTTTTTCCTTGCTGTGTGTGAGTGTGTGTGAACGTGCATTATAGCTCTTCTTTAGTTGCTGCTTTCTGTGCATCCAGATATTTCTTCCTTTCTATCTCTTCCTAAAAGATTAACATATTTAAAAATGTAGATGAGATTAAGTAAAATGCACAGTGAATAAAACAGAGAGAGAGAGAGAAAATAGATGACCTTGGCCTTATCCTCTTTGGCTTGTGCTCTTTCTGCATTCACAAACTCAACTATTGGTTCCAGCTTGGTCTGACCAGAATATGGCAATACCTAAGAAATATTAACACAATGTAAACAGGGAAACATATCACTTAGTAAATACTGCAGACTATAAAATCACAAAAATATGTAGGATTATGATTGAAAGCACATTGAGTTTAATTCTTGTCTTGAACATAATACGTTAATAGAATTAGTTAGAAACGGTCCCTCCTTTGCACAGCCCTCACAGTCCTTTTCCATGCTACTTTATTTACCTTTGCATTAGCACCTAGAAGAATTCTCTCCTCCCCTCTTGCTCCCTTTCTAATATGCTTTCAATAAATTTTTCCCTCTGGGCCTTTGTCATTTATGCCACTATCTATTACACATGGTAATGAACTAACCTGGTTAAGATGACACACAGTTTAATTTGCAATGGAATTTATTTCAAGCACACATACTGTATGTTCATGCAATATTTTCCTAGTAAATGAATATTTCTTACCCTTTCAGCATAGACCGCAGGAAATAGTTTAATGGTTGGATATCTGTCTATCATGCGAATGTTTACATCATTTGCAGTTACATCAATTCTGGCAATTATCACATCCTCAATGTCACTGTAGTGTTTTGCAAGCTCTTCAAATAAAGGAAACAGTGCTCGGCTCTCAGAACTCCATGAGGCATCTGGACATATACAGATAATTTTTTGTGATTGAACATTTTAACTCTCAATACATCCAGTAGTGTAGTGGTCTGCAAAATGCTAGAATGAGAATGAGCATTTTTGGATCTGTATAGATGGTTAATCTGTGTACACAGTGTAATGGCACCTACAGAAAAGAACTAAGACATTCTTGTTTTCATTGAAAGCCACCCTTTCAAAGTTAATCCCCACCAGCTCTTTCACTGGCTGCTTGTCCCAGCCATCAGGGATTGGCTCACTCTGTAGCTTTGGCTATAACACACAAACACACACACACTGTATGCAGACATCTGGTTGGAACATTCTATAAAATTAAGCATTTAAGCATCTGGATATAAAGAAAAGCAGAATGTTAGAGAGTAGTATATGTACTCACCTTAGCATTCCCCTGTAAGTAACTCTGGCAGAAGTCAGTGATTGATTGTATATCCAGTTGGTCTGAAGGTAATTGATATTGTAAGTTGTCTGTCAAGTTAACCATGCGGACCAGTGGTGATTCCTCCCTCCTCACACGGAAATACTCCAAGATACGTCCATTCCGGGGTTCACCCGTATCAATCAGGACAAACAAAACCTATATGAATTAATTAAAATTTATTTTGTAATGGCAAATAAACTGCTCATATTAAAAAAAATATACTAAAAATATTTAAAAATAAATACTGTCTAATGAGTTTACTGATCTCTCACCCACAATTATACCATGATTTCATGAAACAGGGTATTTTGTCTGTCAGGGTCTGCATGTTTCATATAGTAAATCAACTACAAGTTTTTAGATTTGTCACAGTGTCATGGTATGACAGCTAATCATGGTTTATGATCTGATTGTTATTGCAAAACTGACATTTTCAAATACTGCCCCCATAACGTGCTTGTGCATTTGTAAACTGGTAGCTTAGTACCACGATGCTGTGATTTTCTTACTATGTTATCATACCATAAAGAATGTCAAACATAAATTAAGAAAATGTCAAACAGCAACATAGATAGGTGATGAATTAAAAGCAAAACCTAAAGACTCAGGTGTCAGGCCATCGTGAGCTGCCAGAACAGCTTTACTTAGCCATGTTATAGATTCTACAAGTCTGTGGAACTGTACCGAAGAGATGAAAACAATTTTCAAAAGACAGTGGGTTCAAACAAAAAGTGCCATATTTTAGGTTGTTTAACACATCTAGATGTACTAACCCCATTTCCAGAAAAGTTGGGACTTTTTCTAAAATGCAGTAAAAACAAAAATCTGATTTGTCAAGTCTCTTGAAACTGTAGTTAACTGAAATGTACAAAGAAAAGATATTCTGCTACGATACCAAGCAGAGGGAGGCAGGATGCATATGCAGGGGAACTAGTCAGTTTATTAGGAACATTCAAAAGTAAAGGAACATTCAAAAGTAAAGGAACATATAACAAACGGGGGAAAGGCAACACAACGGCAGGGTCAAAAAAGGCAAACCTTCAAACAAAAATCCAAAGAGTGTTCAGGCATAAATCCACAAAATGACAAGGCAGTAATCCCAAAATTGCAAGGCAATAATCCAAAAAAACATTAGGCAATAATCCAAAGTCCAGGGACTGTGTGGTAAACAAAAACCATAAAGAAATGTACAATGCCGTCGCTTTACTTAGTGATATTCATCTCTACTCAATTGTAATACTCCACAAGGAAGTGGAAACAGAATGAGGTTTATATACACAGAACAATCACAGACAAAAGACGTTAAACACAGAACACCTGATCCTAATAATTAACCCATAAACGTAAAACCTATCAGTGAACAGGGGTGGAGATAAGACATAAACCGGGGAACCAATAAACATAAAGGAGGCGGAGACATGACGTAAACCAAAACACAAGCACATGGTGATATAAACAAAGCGAGAATTCATGAAATGCATAGTCCAGCGGGGTTTTTGTGAATGAATCTCACGCTACTCTTCCTGGTAAGACAAAGCATGGAATGCGGAAGTGTTCGCGTAGCGAACTCCGAAAATGAGGGAAACTCTAACATATTCAGTGCTTTCACTGACCAACTTAATTGTGTTTTGTAAATATAAACAAATATAGAATCACAAATAACAGCTTTTTGTTTTTATTGCATTTTAGAAAAAATCCCAACTTTTCTGGAAATGGGGTTAGTAAATATCAGCAAATGAAAGCCAAGTCTGATCTATGTATTGTCACATATTCACCTCTTGATCCCAAACCTAAATGTTTTCAGTGAAAAGCAAATACAAAAGAATTGGCCTTGCTGTTCCAATACTTTTGGAGGGGACTGCACATATAAAAGTCACAGAGATCACATTTTTCCCCATTCTGATGTTTGATGAGAACATTAACTAAAGCTGTTATGTATGTACATTATGTTATGCTTTGCACTGGCTGACTGGATGATTGCATGAATAACCAGATGTACATGCATTCCTATTAAAGTGGCCAGTGAGTGTTAATAGATAAACCCTAAATTAGCACTTTTCAAAGAAACCTGATTACAGTGTCAAATATTTGCTCAATAATGACCAACATATCATTAACACCTTTTGTCAGCATCAACGTGGTCCTGAGTTTATTGCTCTTTTTTAGGACACTGTTATTCCAGAGATGACACTGCTGTCTTAGAGGGAAGAGTCACTGCAAATCAATACAGACATTTTTATCTTGATGGGAGTCGTTACTTCCAGATGACAATTCCCCATTTACAGGACGCGAGGGCTTAATGTATGGTTTGATGAGTATGGAAATGATGTAAATTGTATGCTATGGCCTTCAAAATCACCAGATCTCAACCCACTTGAACACCCATGGAAGATTTTTGGAGTGAAGCACTCCATCAGCAAGACACCAGTTGAGGGAATCTCTTTTGGAAGAATGCTGTTCATACCTCCAGTACAGCTCCACAGACTTGTAGTATGCTGCAGTATGTTGTACTATGTAGTATGCATTATGTTAAGGTGCACTGGAGTTGTTTAGATGGCTCATGGAGACCCTACACCTCACTAAGAGACGTGGTTATGCTGTTTTTATTTTAATTCATCAGCCATACGGTATATAAAACACTGTATCCATACCTTGCCTCTATATTCTTTGGCAGAGTTTTTGAACGCACGATATGTTTGTCTGAATCCTTCCTCAGCTTTATCAATAAACAAAACCAAGTGATTCTGCACCACAGAGTTTAGTATCTTAGATGATGTCTGAGGGGAAGCAAAGAGACAGAACCTCAAACTGACATTTAGGAACCAAGTTCAAGCTGTTTAGAGGGAACTCTACAAAGACTTAAGTATAAGAACCTTGCCATTGTACTCAGTCACCAGAGGCATCTCGTGGACTCTAATGAAGTGAATGACATCTTCTTTCACTGTTTTGCTTGTCATCTCAAATATTTCTGCCATTTTTGACTAGAACACAGTGTTGTATAAATGTGACATATATCCGCATTATGTTATTCAGTTTTAGTTAATAAAGTATAACTAATAAAGCGAACTTCCATTTTAGAAATAAATTTCTCACCTTTCTGAGAAGCACAACTGAGTCATCAAATATATCATACTTGCTAAAGATCTGCTTGCTTCCTGTTACACCAAAGGGCAGGTCAGCAATATCAGCAGCCACATCGTAAAAAACCTTTATTAAGCCCCTCTCAACATCCTAAACACACACACACACACACACACACACACACACACACACACACACACCAGGACGTTTGAGTGGTTAAAGTAAAAATAAAAAAAATAAATAAAAGCTACAGTTGAAGTCATAAGTTTAACTCAACTGTTTAATACTACAAAAGGTACTAAAGATATCACCTTAAATAATCCTAGAACCACAAGCTCGTCTTCTGCAGTTAAGCTCTCCAACTGGCTGAGATCAGTAATAAGGTCAGCACTAGGGCCCTCTCTCCTTTTAAGCCAAGTTAGGATAGCATTGGAGCTCTTCAGAACTAGAGCAAAAACACTTCTGCTTAGTCAATGCTATAAATATGAATAAAATGCAAAACCTAATTTAATGTTCTTAAAATCCAAATCATTCTTATACAGTATAGTGTGTTGGTTTCTCACAAAGACATATTACCAACCAAGCTGACTGTGTGTGCGTAAATGATTAGTCGTAAACAACATGATACATAGAACATAAGCCAGTCAATGTCCCCTCTATTTTTTTTCCCTTAGTGAGCAAACCTATTTTTATTGCACTCAATTACTATTCCCCTACCTGGTAAGCATTAGCCAGCTAGGCTGGCAACACTCAGCAGCATTGCTATTCTAATACGTTTTAACAGATGCACAATTAACATGGCTTGCTAAGCTCACAGCTAATGTAGCTAGATAGGGTTGTTTTTTAGTTGGAAATAAATTCAGGTGGCAATGGGACTGTCTCTGTTTTGTTCTGTGTTCCTGCAATGCTGCTATAAGAGTCAGCTGTTCTGCAATCATCTGCCTGTTACTCCAATTGATTAACTTTTTTAATACACATTTTGGTGTTCTGCACAGATTACATTTTTTTTCTGCACTGGAGCATCATCAGAGGTGCACAGCTATGCACACACACACATCTGAGAGGGAACAGCGAAGCCAGTGAATGTAAAAGCAAAGAATCTTAAATTATTTTTGCTTTATTATTGGTGTGTGGGCAAGAATTTGTAACCAATAAGCTGGACTAAGATGAGTGGATAAAAAAAAACATGGATATCCATAAACCCTGCACTAAGTGTGTCAATGAAAAGAAAATTTAAAAAGAAAAAAAGGATATTTTTCCTAATGGGTCAAATTAAAAATGATCTCCAACATAAAGAAGATTCAACATGCTGTCACTGCTGGCAATTGAGTCAGAGTTCGTGGATGAGATTGCAAGGTGAAAAGCAAGCTCCTACAGAGTCAGATTAAATAAAAAAAATAAAAAAAATTATTTATATATATATATATATATATATATATATATATATATATATATATATATATATATATATATATATATATATATATATATATATACAGGTGCATCTCAATAAATTAGAATGTTGTGGAAAAGTTAATTTATTTCAGTAATTCAACTCAAATTGTGAAACTCGTGTATTAAATAAATTCAATGCACACAGACTGAAGTAGTTTAAGTCTTTGGTTCTTTTAATTGTGATGATTTTGGCTCACATTTAACAAAAACCCACCAATTCACTATCTCAACAAATTAGAATATGGTGACATGCCAATCAGCTAATCAACTCAAAACACCTGCAAAGGTTTCCTGAGCCTTCAAAATGGTCTCTCAGTTTGGTTCACTAGGCTACACAATCATGGGGAAGACTGCTGATCTGACAGTTGTCCAGAAGACAATCATTGACACCCTTCACAAGGAGGGTAAGCCACAAACATTCATTGCCAAAGAAGCTGGCTGTTCACAGAGTGCTGTATCCAAGCATGTTAACAGAAAGTTGAGTGGAAGGAAAAAGTGTGGAAGAAAAAGATGCACAACCAGCCGAGAGAACCGCAGCCTTATGAGGATTGTCAAGCAAAATCGATTCAAGAATTTGAGTGAACTTCACAAGGAATGGACTGAGGCTGGGGTCAAGGAATCAAGAGCCACCACACACAGACGTGTCAAGGAATTTGGCTACAGTTGTCGTATTCCTCTTGTTAAGCCACTCCTGAACCACAGACAATGTCAGAGACGTCTTACCTGGGCTAAGGAGAAGAAGAACTGTGCTGTTGCCCAGTGGTCCAAAGTCCTCTTTTCAGATGAGAGCAAGTTTTGTATTTCATTTGGAAACCAAGGTCCTAGAGTCTGGAGGAAGGGTGGAGAAGCTCATAGCCCAAGTTGCTTGAAGTCCAGTGTTAAGTTTCCACAGTCTGTGATGATTTGGGGTGCAATGTCATCTGCTGGTGTTGGTCCATTGTGTTTTTTGAAAACCAAAGTCACTGCACCCGTTTACCAAGAAATTTTGGAGCACTTCATGCTTCCTTCTGCTGACCAACTTTTTGAAGATGCTGATTTCATTTTCCAGCAGGATTTGGCACCTGCCCACACTGCCAAAAGCACCAAAAGTTGGTTAAATGACCATGGTGTTGGTGTGCTTGACTGGCCAGCAAACTCACCAGACCTGAACCCCATAGAGAATCTATAGGGTATTGTCAAAAGGAAAATGAGAAACAAGAGCCCAAAAAATGCAGATGAGCTGAAGGCCACTGTCAAAGACACCTGGGCTTCCATACCACCTCAGCAGTGCCACAAACTGATCACCTCCATGCCACGCCGAATTGAGGCAGTAATTAAAGCAAAAGGAGCCCCTACCAAGTATTGAGTACATGTACAGTAAATGAACATACTTTCCAGAAGGCCAACAATTCACTAAAAATGTTTTTTTTATTGGTCTTATGAAGTATTCTAATTTGTTGAGAGAGTGAATTGGTGGGTTTTTGTTAAATGTGAACCAAAATCATCACAATTAAAAGAACCAAAGACTTAAACTACTTCAGTCCGTGTGCACTGAATTTATTTAATACACGAGTTTCACAATTTGAGTTGAATTACTGAAATAAATTAACTTTTCCACGACATTCTAATTTATTGAGATGCACCTGTATATTAATAATGTGCGCAGATGCCACAATTATGCCAGATGTTGTTAAAGAAATATTTGTTGATAAGATTTTGTTTGTTTCTGTGAACAACTTGACCTTGGGTTATTTTTATTCCATATTACATCATCAAGTGAAAATTAATTTTTTTTCTCATGGCCTTTTTTATGATTACCAAACCTGCAAACAGTACAAGTACCACTGTATCATTTCTTACAATAAATCATCTGATATTAGGTCAGTTAAACTGAATTGAGCTTTTATAGGTCCTGAAATAAGTATTGGGCCATCACATAATCACACTATAATAATTATGAAAAATATTATTTCTACATACCTGGACAGTGAACAGGGTTATACTTGTCTCCAGAGAGGTACAGTCTTAATGATGGCACTGTAGTTACGTTTAAGAATTTCGCAAGGTCTTTTTCTTTAGAGACATCAATCTTTCCTAGTTTCACAGTTGATTTGGTTTCCTTGAGCTCACTGGCTGCCTTTGCAAACTCTAGAATTGAGCCAAGAGACCCACCGGAGAGAGCAGCATCTATACAAAAAATGCATATTAATTAGGAAAATACCATCACACTATGATTGTTAACACAAAAGGAAGAGTAAAAAAAAGTTTAAGTAATATAAACTTAATAATAATAATTTTTTTAAAAACTGTTTATTTTTTGGTCCTTCAGTCTGATACTCTTTACCCATTTTTTCATACTGAATTCAAAATGTTGCTTTTCAGTCAAGATTAGTGATTAATTTGTAGTTTTTATATACATACAATATATTTTATAATTCACAAGTATTCTTGTGTTATGTGTTAAGATTTTTATATTCTCTTAAACTGTGGACATCGTGTTACTATTTTGATCAGACACTACCAAATGTCTTTACCAAAACAAGCACTTAAAACACAAAACAGACACATATGTCTATTTAAAAGGTGTACAGCTTCAAGTCTGTTATACTGAAACTACCTTGTTCAAGTTACTAGAATAACTGTAACAGGAAACTACAATAATCATTGCAGCAGCACTTCTGAGAATGCAGAAACACTTTTAGAATGCAATTGGTTCCTTTTTTGTATTTATACACTAAATCTCTTTTCTTTTTGAAACGCATAGCATACAAATTCTCTCTCTCTCTCTCTCTCTCTCTCTCACACACACACACACACACACACACACACACACACACACACAAACACACACACACATACTCACAGAAGTGCACCAGTAACTGGCTGTGTTGTTTAAGTGCTTGGTTTAAGTTGCTTTCAGTCAACACCAGCACTTCTTTATCCTCTGAAATGGGTTCACCCTGTTTTTTGGCCAGTACTCCACTTAAACATGCACTCAGCAAGAGCTCAGTGCATACAATATATATCTGTACGGGCTTCATGCTGCCTTGTTTTACACCAAGCTCACTGGCTTAATAACCTTTAGAGCATATATAGGAGTATGATTAATGACTCTTTGTAGTAACTGATATCTCTGTGTACTTTGGTAATGGACTACTTATAACCAATAGGAGGAGAGAAAGAAGTATAGATAAGACTCACCACCAGCACAAAGGAGTAGGTGGGTGACCTTATAGAGCAAAATAGCTCAGTTTTATCTTTTGGCCTGGACTGATATGCTTGTATAACCTCTGTGGTTACTTGTCGTTCCAGTAAAACAATTGCCTCATAGCTACAGAAAAGAGAATCTGGTTCTGAGAAATCTCCTTTGTTCATGCCATGATACACTTCCACAAGCATGTGTTGTGAAGATCAGACTTTGATAGATCTCTGTTCTTTAAATAAAACAGGGCCCTCACTCACACCTGATTGTCATCCCATTGAATGAAAACAGTTGACTCTAATTTCAGCTTCAAATTAACTGCTAATCCTAGAGGTTCACATACTTTTGCCATTCACAGATATGTAATATTGGATCATTTTCCTTAATAAATAAATGACCAAGTATAATATTTTTGTCTCATTTGTTTAATTGGGTTCTCTTTGTCTACTTCTAGGACTTGTGTGAAAATCTGATGATGTTTTAGATCATATTTATGCAAATATATAGAAAATTACAAAAGGGTTCACAAACTTTCAAGCACCACTGTACCTGAGAAATCTACAAGAGAAGAAATAATTAACAAAAAAGAAAACTTCAAGACAAAGACTTAAATACGATGAGTAAAATCAAACTTATGGATTCATTTTTTTTAATGGTCCAAATGATGGCAGTGCAAAATTTCATCTGAAAGGTGCAGCAGGCTAATTTACGATTACGTTAAGCATTTCTATATTTTAGCCTACTTATGTTGTAAAAACACCAATAAAACTGTGTGAACCAAAATTCTAATTGCTCTAGAAACATTTGGGTGTAAAATACAGTACATTGGGTGCATAAGATAACTTTGCCCCCGTTTGGCCATCATGTCACACCTGTTTCTTTTTCAGACCAGCAGATGTCACTATACCGGGGCTTTAGGACCCACGCAGACTACAGGAAGAGCACCACCTGCTGGCCACCCTAATACCACTTCCAGCAGCAACCTTAGTTTTCTACAGGAGGTCTCCCATCCAGGTACTAGCCAGGCTCAACGCTGTTTAGCCTCAGTGGGAAACCAGGCGCGAACTACAGGGTGGTATGGCTCATGAGTTTGCTATGTTTCAAATCCATAATGCACTTCGGGGTTCATGCTGTGTTTTCTCTGAATACCAAACATGATTTGCCAGTTGCACTGTTTTTCTTATTGTTGCCATTTTTTGCTGCTGTTATTGTTATTACTGTACCATTTTCTCCGCTATTTTTGTTTCTGTTTCTGTTAAATGTTTAGCACTTACAGGTATGTTATTATTTGTTATGTTATACTCCTTTCTTAAACAACAACCAAAATAAACACTGAACTTACTGTCTGTGGTCTGTCCTTTTATGTATATTTGTATTTTGATTGGACAATGCATGCTTAGAGAATCTACTTTTAGTTTGTCCTTCAAAGGTATTTTGGGGTCAAAAAGGCATATTAATGTTAGAAATCCACCTTGTTTGCATTTATTACACCAGTGACTGTTTTTCTCATTCACCCTTTCAGTGACTGCTGATGATATGTGTCAGCAAAGCAGGTTATAAAATATCAGCCATAATGGATATCACATTGAAAAGACTGTTACTTACAGACTGCATGAATCTACAGTCTGGTCCCAGTGTCACTTCTTCAGTCTGGGCCCAGTGTCACTGTTTCTTTGTCAAGACATTTGTCTTGCAAATATCTGATGTAGATGCCAAAAATGAAACCTTACTGTGATGGCTTTTTATCTTTTAAAGAATGAAGCTTAGTCCTGCTAGCTCATTTATACCAGTCACCCATAACTCTTGAGATACTCTTATATGTTTTTTTTTTTTTTTAACAATTAGAATAGTCTTACTCTGAATAGAGATTATCAGATCTCTTACTCTCTTTAGAACCTTTTCAGTGGCTTTTTGTTATTATGTTATTTATGTAACATAAATAACATAATATTTAATATATATTTAATATAATATTTCCCTCATATTCTAATGCTATTTAAAAGTAAATGTATTCTAAATATATTTAGTAAACAGACTAAACATAATATACAGCATTGCAATTATGATTTACCCATTTGCTTCTGTAATTCCTTGTAATTTGGTACTTTCCCTGCAAATGGACCTTCTCCATGATGGCCATAGTTTTCCTTTCATAATGGAGTAATGACTCTGTCAGATTGCTATTGTAAGTAAATTACATCAGACAACATAATGTTCTAATGAGGTGTTTGGGGCACATATTACATACAGATGGATGATGCTTGTGAGACTTTGGAAGTGAATTAATGTGGCCATTTCTTGCTGTGGTTGCCATGGAAGACAACTATCCATGCCTGCATTAAACAAACAAATGAAATCATGCCTAAACCTGCAGAGAGGACAGCTTTATTATTTTTTTTTATAGTAAAGGAAGATTATCTGATACATTTTTGACATATTTGTTATAGTTCCATTAATGGTCATTAATGGTTATAGTCCAATCTAATGGTTATTGTTTGAGGAAATCCTACATTTTTACAGTTATATAAAATGTAGGATTTACTCAAAAAATAACCATTAGATTTCTAATGCTTTAATGGAACTATAACAAATATGTCAAAAATTTATATATATATATATATTGACGGTATTTTGCCCCATCCATTTTTCCTTCTTTCCTACAAGTGCTCCAAATTTTAGTCTCATCTGACCATAACACCTTTTTCCATGTGGCCTCAGAATCTTCAAGGTGTGTGGCTTTTTTCTTGCAACACTCCCATACAAGCTACATTTGTGGAGAATTTGTGATATTGTTGTCACATGCACACAATGACCACTCTTTGTCATAAATTCCTGCAACTGCTTCAGAGTAGGCCCCTTGGTAGCCTCTCTCTCCATATATATATATATATATATATATATATATATATATATATATATATATATATATATATATATATATATATATATATATATATATATATATATATATATATATATATATAGGGCTTTATAGGTCTCTTTTTAAAAAAATTAATTATCAATTTTCAACATTGAATCTAGGAAAAAAATCAGCAGAAAAACAGCACATGTCTTTGGGCGGAAAACAAAATACCTGGAGGAAACCCCCAAAGCACCAGGAAAGCATGCACACAGAGTGAAGGTGGGCATCAAACCCCCAACCCCACAGGTGCAAGGCTAACATGCTAACCACTAAGCCACCATGTCCCCTGTAGCCCTGTAGCCTTACTTATGTTTTTTTTTTCTTCTATATTAATAATTTACTCACAATCTACAATTTGACTAACAGGGTTACACAACCCCTGGCAAAAATTATGGAATCACCACACTTAGAGGATGTTCACCCGGCTTTTTCACTTCATAGCAAATAAACAAATCACAGATATGACACAAAAAAATTTTTGTTTAATAGCTGAACATTCTGGCTTCATAAAACATATATCAAACAAATTCAGTTAAATTGTTTTAATTAATTGCATATTTTTTCCAGATCAAGTTGAGGAAAAAATTATGGAATCATCAACAAAAAAAATCACAATTAGTACTTTGTTGCTCCTCCTCGTGCTTTTATGACAGCCTGAATTCTTTGAGGCATGGACTTCACTAATGAAAAACAATATTCTCCATCAAGCTGGTTCAAACTTTTTCAAATAGTGGTTGACAGATCAGCTTTGCAGGATGGAACCTTGTCATAGACCAATTGTTTACATTTCTACCATAGATTTTCAATAAGATTGAGATCCAGACTGTTTGCTGGCCATGCCATTGAGTTGATATGTCTTTGATTAGAAAAGCTTTAACACTCTTTGCTCTGTGGCAAGATGCACTATCATCCTGAAAAATTACTTCATCATCACCAAACCTAGTTTCTATCAATGGAATGAGAAAAGTGTCCAAAATTTCCATGTACACCTGTGCACTGACTGTTGAGGTCTCCCCTGGTCCTTTACCTGACATGTAACCCCATATCATAAATGAATGGGGAAATTTGATTGTTTTGTTCAGGCAGTCATCTTTATATGTTTCATTAGAACGGCACCAGACAAAAGTTGCCTAATGCAGATTTGTGATTCATCACTGAATATCACTTTCATCCAATCATCCACAGTCCATGACTACTTCTCTTTAGCCCACTGTAACCTTGTTTTCTTCTGTTTAGGTGTTAGTGCTGGTTTTTGTTTGGCTTTTCGATATGTAAAAGCCATTTCATTCAGCTGATTTCTTACACAAGCATCTGTCAAATTTCTGTCACAAACATTGACTCCTGTTTCCACCCATTTGTTTTTCATTTGTTTTTTTGTGCATTTTCTATTTCCAAGGCATATTGCTTTGAGTTTTCTATCCTGATGTTTGCCATCTTCCTTGGTCTACCTATATGTTTTCCTTTTATAATTATTACTTGACCAAATTTTAGACACAGCTGACTGGGAACAACCAGCATCTTTTGCCACACTCCGTGTTGGATTTCCTTCTTGAAGGAGTTTTATAATCCTTTATATAATTTAGCATATTTCTAAACTGATATGAATGATATGAATATTAGTCGATGTTACATGTCTTAATTCAGGCTGTTAAACAAAATATGCCTTGAATGTGTATATAACACATAATTATTAAGTGTTAACTTAATAACTTGTGTGCTGCCATGACTGAACTTTCTAGTTCTTGTATGCATACAGATTGCCATCTACTGGACATATTTTAAATAATATAGAACTATTTGTTTTGGTTAGTTATAACTAATTGCTTCTCTTTCTATAGAACACACACACACACACACACACACACACACACACACACACACACACACACACCCACACACACACACACACACACACACACACACACACACACACACACACACGTGCATATGTCTACACCTGCAGAGAGTTCTATGCAGAAAGGTAATTTATTTGACTAAATATTTGAATTGCCGGGACGTCTTGTCTGTCTCATCTCTGATCGGATGTCCACGCTGACCAAAATTGTTCAGAACCAGCAGACTTGAAATCTGCATGGCAACCATCATAAATAGGATTAAATGCTATGTTTCACTTGACATATTACCTTAAAATTACAGTTGATTTAGTGAGAATTCTTGTCTATTTTGCTAATAGTCAAATATCACTGCATTGGCTTGTTCATTTGTTTTTTGCCCTCTTGTGCAAAGTTGACTCATTCTTCAGCACTGAACACAGCAGAATACCTTGCAAACTAGCAGGCCTCAATGCTTTGTGGCATTTTTCTCAGCTCTCTCTCTCTCTCTCGCTCTCTTTCTCTCTTTTTCTTTCCACCACCAGAAATAGTCCTTTACTGCTAAAGACTTCTTAGTTGGTACAGTGTGTTCATTGTTAGATAAGCCAGCCTTGTCTCTTTAATTTATCATGTGGTAGCCCATTAAACTGTGTGTAGGAGCTCCCCATTATCATTATATTTTAAATAGCATTTACATGGTTTTCATATGATACCATACTTCACAATGAATACTCATTGTGAACAGTCATTTAGTAGAGATGAAACAGTAGTCAAAATGGCTACAAAAAATTTTAATGTATGTGTTAAATTACATTTCTATTGAAAGTATAGATGAACCACATTTATGGCATTTGGCCTTATCCAGAGCAACTTACATTTATATCATTTTAACAACTGAGCATTTGAAGGTTAAGGGCCTTGCTCAAGGACCCAACAGTGTCAGCATGGCGTTTGAACTCACAACCTTCCAAACAGTGGCCCAACATCTTAACCACTGAGCTACCACTACACATGATTCAGTCATCTTCAGCAACCGCTCCATCATGGGGGATCTGAAGCCTATCCTGGGCACACTGGGCACGAGGCAGGAATGCAAGGAAGAAAGAAAAAAACTGGTGTACTAACAACCAGAAATCGAACAGGTCGGGCAGGGAAAACAACGGCAGTTGATAACACAAACACTGTGAGAGCTGTGAGGAAAAATCCCAAAACAACAGTCTGTGACATCACCAACAACCTCCACAGGGCAGGGGTATCACAATCCACTGCTCAAAGAAGACTTGGAGAGCAGAAATATAGAGGCCATATTACAAGATGCAAACCACTCATCAGCAGTAAGAATTGGTTGAGCAACTGATCATGCATTTTACCTTCTAAAGAGGAAGAAAAGGAGAAAAAAGGTACAAGTCTGGAAAAGCATCACAAAGCAGAATGCAACAGTTTGGTGATGTCAGTGGGTTGCTGGCTTGATGCAGTTATTGCTAGCAAGGGATATGCAACCAAATATTAAATGTTACTTACTTTAATTTACTTTGAGACAATCTGATTTTATATTTCTACTCACCTAAAAATTGGGGCTGCCACCAAAGGTGCCATGTTCTAAGTTGTTTAACACATCTAGATATAAATTTCAGGAAATGAAAGCTGAAATTCTGCTCTATATTCTAATATTATATACTGTAGCAAAAAAACAAAAGAATTGGTCTTGCCATTCCAATACTTTCTGAGGGGACTGTATGTCAGGGTAATGGCAGATATACAGTATGTACCTATGTTCTATGGCATCAGCTTTTGACATTTAAAGTAGATGGCAGTGGTGTTGTAGTCTTGTAACCAAGGGAAAAGCTACAGTGAGACCCCACCACAACCCTTTCCAACAGTTTTTGCCTTAAAACATTTTCCAGGGTTCATATACAGTATAAAGACCTAGGCCTTCTGAATTACTCAGGTCTTCCCTCTCTATAGTAGTAGCATTTAAAGATGCAAGAGATTAGATGTTGCATTATAATGCAGGTAGATGTTGTACTATAATGACATTCTAGGATCGGCTTTCAGTTTCTGAGTATTATCAGTGAAACCACAAAACTGAGTTCAACAAAAATAATGCATGGTATACCATTGGTTAAGTAATATTCTTGGATTTATTATTGCCTAAGAAGCAGTTAGATTGGTTCATAGTGTGCAGATCCTTGCATCAGAAAAAAAAAAAAAAAAAAAAAAGTCTATAACCATTAAACATGATTAGGTCTTGGCAGGACCATAGAGCACACTGGCATGTTTCAAGGGATGTATATATAGAAATAGGGCCACCATGTTGCAGTGCCTATGGCAAAACATTGTGGTGCAGTTAGACAAAGGAAGAATTTTGGACTCTTCAGGTCTGGGATTCAAAAACCTACCTTTTTCGTGTTGTGGGTCTTTATATCTCAGAATCAGGTCTCAAACAGAGATTCAATACAATTGTAAACATATTCTTGCAAACTAGACAATTCCCATCTTAATTATAGCATATTGTTTTTACTTTGTCGTTGTTGCTTATTACACCAATGCAGGCATCCCAGCATTGTCTGCATATATTCTTATCTGTTATATATTCTGTTCAAACTATAAATTTGTTTCAATGCAAATACAAGAAGTAGACTAGATTGATAATCTGGTTTAAGATAGGAACTAAACTCAGGAATGAAGATCTCCAGGGACACGGTTTTTAGCTACCACCTAATGTAACTGCATAAGCACTGGAATTACTGTTCGCAGCAACATACTATAATTACTTCCATTACACAGAATTGATTGATTGCAGAGGAGAAAGCTACATCGTATCATTAGCTTAAACAAAGCATACAGGGTGCAGCAGAGACTCCCTTTACGTCGCTCATTTGGTTCGAAACTGGAAACGTAGAGGCACGTTGACGATCGCGACGTTTTCATGAACTCAGCTCACTTCCAAAGACCCACTGCGGCTGTTGCGCCGCTCTGTGAACGTTTCCCCATGACCCTTCCTCCCCTCCCCACCACACACATAACGGCATCACCGATACAATTTGATGAAGAGCTCCTGAATACCGGAGAGTGCACGCGCTGAGTGACCGCTCTCTCTCTCTCTCTCCCTCCCTCCCTCACTCCCTCACTCCCTCCCTCCTTCACTCCCTCTGGAAGCTGCGATGATTCTGTATGGAGCAAGATGTCACGACGGAGGCCCTAGATAAGTCGCTCCAGCCGAAAATTACCGAAAGCATCGCGTCCGAGCCGAAGTGAAAGCCACGTGTCTACGTAATGGGATTCCAGCCTTCCGTTTCGACCCACACTCCCGCATCCTGTTCGGGCGCGCGGGTTCAACACTGCGCGGGCACGTTCGCGCCGGATGCGCTCCACTTTCGGAAAGGGGCTACCGGTGCTCCTGAGGCAGTTTAATATAAGCAGAGGAAAAAGCACAAACGAGTTCACTCTTATAAAGGACGGGGGGGGGGGGGGACCGAAGTTTTGGAGGTATACTGGAATTTCACAGCTGCTGGAAACGTTTGATTAAAACAGGGGGACAGAAACGCTGGCGATGTGTTTAGTTAGGGTTTACCGTTGCGGTCCTCTGACACGAAGGAACGCGCCCTCGCCTGGCTTCTGACGCCGCGCAGAGCAGATCCCACCCTTACGACGGAGCGCCGAACTAATATGCAATGTTATTTTGTGCTGAAAGCCCTCGCGACGCACCGTGATCAGGCCACACACACACCCCCGCGCGACAAATGCGATCGAAAAAGTGTATTCGGGTTACGGACAAGCCGGGAAGGCTACGCCGCTGGTAACGAGTCGGATCCAAACCCAAGCGCCGTCCTAAAGTGGCACGCAATATTTCTGCACTTAAATGAAAACGCAGACGAGCCGGGGCATCACACGGCGTTTTCTATGGTACAAGTAGCATTCTCGTGCGGCAGAACTGATCCAGCAGGGCTATTATGCAACCGCAAAGAGCCCTTCCCTATGAGGGCGCCTAGGCTGCTGGACTGCTCTTCGCCCAAATCAATGTGGTTTCTTTGGAACATTTTCAGCAAAGGATCGCATATGCTGCAGTGTCTTTGTGGCAAGAGTCTTAAGAAAAACAAGAACCCAAGTGGTAAGTCCTCATGTGTACTACCCCCTCACTCTCCCTCCTCCTCCTCATCATCACTCCCCAGTTTTTCCGTGACGGCTCGAGTGATCGTTTCTCACGGTGATGGGTGTTCTAATATAGTTGCATTTGTGCGTGTGTGTGTGTGTGTGTGAGAGTGGAGGGATAAGTTATTGCAGACCTCGCTGCTGGCGGCCGAGTATTAAAAGGCGTAGCACTAAAATCTACTATGTACCACAGTCTGATAATGTATACAGTATACTATGTACTACAGTCTGATTCTGTTTCTGTATAGGACAAGCAACTTTTATGACGTGGTATCAGTAGATCATTAGATCATCAATGTACCCCAGACTGAGACTGCGGCGCTTGTTGCTGTGCGCGCGTGCGTTTTTTACTCTCCAGACTGTCAGTGTACGAGAGGTTACTGCAGTAGTACAGTATAGTGCAAAGCTTAGTGGATAACAAAAAAAGACAACATCTCAATCAGGCAGAGGACTGGAATTTAAAAACAAACAAATAAACTTGGTAGCCTTCGAGTCCATGCAGCCAACGCATGCAAATCATGCAAAACTATTGCAAATGAACTATGAGGTCCCCCTGGCCAGTCGCTGACGTGAGCAGCGACGAAAATATTAAATATTTATAATGCGCAAGGGTTTAGTTGTCCAACAAAAGCCCGGAGCTTCGAGCACGCGTCAGTTAATCAGTCAATTAATCAGTAAAAATACATTATTCTCTGTGCATTATACTTTGGCTTGGCTTATATGAATCAACAGCTTGAGGCTGTGGAATGTCTGATGCGCAGAACCGCATCTGAAGTAGGCGATCGTGTTTTATTAATGTCACAATATATTGATGGTGAGATATCTAATCGTATTAAAGGGCAAGCAGTAAACCTCAAATATGATTTAACTTCATTCAGCTAGATCCAGCTGAGAGTTAAAGGGAGATCTCAGCTTCCTTATTTGATGTTATAACCTACTGCAGCTTTGGCCCGTTCACACTTGGTCTTAACATCCATCTCGGGTGTGAACGGGGTTAAATGCGTCTTGAGATCCAGCCAGTCGTGGAGGTGATCTGGGACGCATGTGGTCACATTACATTTGTAGTGTAAACGGCAATGCGTCCGGATGCGTTCTCGACAAAATCAAAACACCGCCTAGTCTCCGGTGTTGCCAGGTTCGCTGTTTGCACGCGGAGTTGGTATACATTGGAACCTTCCACGCTGGTGATGATCTTTGATTCCTTAGCTTATTAAGGAGCATGCTTCTAATACTCCTTAGTTACAAAGACTGTGCGGCATGACATTACTTTTTACTGGCACAACTCTTTTGCAATTCTGCAGTGATGGTCTTGCTGGACTTAGGGTTTGGAAGAGGAATATTTTGAGTTTGTCAGTATGTTCAGTCATATTAAGGAAAATATCAAATAAATCACCGTACATGAGCTCGAAACTGCTCTCAGTTGGACATGTAGCCTAGTAGAAACAAAATGTATAGCTACAATACAGGAACACATTATATATTTTTGATAATATATTTGATTTTATAGGGCCTGTGCATGGTGGCCAAGTTCTTAAGAGCACCCATGCTTTGAATATTTTATCTGATGTAATCACAGGGCTTGGCAATTTAACTAGAAAATAATATCAAATTGCTAAATATAAACAGATTGTAAAATGAAAATACTAGGTGTGAACAGCTATATGTTGTCCACTTGTGATCGGATCCCTCGAGACTAATGTTACCAGGCCTCAAGGGGACCTAGTGGGCCAATCTTCATAGCTATTGAATGAAAGACTGTGCGGCATGACATTACTTTTTACTGGCACAACTCTTTTGCAATTCTGCAGTGATGGTCTTGCTGGACTTAGGGTTTGGAAGAGGAATATTTTGAGTTTGTCAGTATGTTCAGTCATATTAAGGAAAATATCAAAAAAATAAAAGACTAATCTTAGGAGCCAATCTAATTATTTGCTCATTCTGCTATTCTATTCATACTGACTAGCTTTCATTCCTTCCTGTTTTATAAAGGCAAATGAGGCAGGAAAAGAGTTGCTTTAAGATGACAGACACAAAGGTGAGAGTTTCTTTATATGGTAATGTATGTTGTTTTGTTTTACATATTATTTGCAAAAGCTTTTGCTTTCTAGCCACTTTAGAGGTAATATAGACTACTACAACAAAAAAAACCTTCCAGTGAGAGAGAGAAAGTATCTCGAATCTTGAATCTCGATGAGAAATAATGTGAGTATTTTCAGTGAGTAAAATCCAGTATTTTGTTTCTCTGCAATGATGCAGTGTGGCTGTTCAGTAGTGTGGGACTTAAGGTTAGTAATAATTGACTTTAGTTTAATAGTTGAATAGCTTATTGCATTTCATCCAGTTTTATGACCAGCAAACTCAAATTAAGTCTAGGACACTCAAAATTGCCATTATACAAATGAATCTGAATAGGCCATGCCACCATAGTGCAGCTGTAGTAATGGCCTGTTCCAAATTTGTACGGTTTCTCAGGATTATTTTTAGTGGTGAATAGATAAAGTGCTATCAGTGTATCTGGCAGTATTTTTCATAATTTTTTAATAGCAAAAATGAATATTTTACAAAGAAAAAGTGACATTTGGCTTCACTGGGGGAAAATACAACAATTTTCTCACAGATTAGGTTGTGCAATTAGTAACTTGATTAGATATTTTTCCTTCACTTACTTAAAATGTAACATGTTCAACAAATAATAAATATTTTTTAAAAACACAGCTAACTTTTCAGTAACTTTCATGAGCCACCCATGCACCCTCCACCGTGAGACCTCCTGACTCACTGGCACCTGTTTTCATTTGGTGCTTCATGTCCATTACTGATTGAGCCACAGACCCACTCATAAGACCTTTGAAGAATCATTCTTAAGGTATTTCTTGGCTAAATAATGATAATTCTGCTAGTGCACTTTTTGTACAGTTTTTATTAAGCAGAGTTCATGCTTCATGCTTCCTCACCTTAGCAATGCCCCTGAGCATTTCACACCTACTATTTCGGGGGAATCCAGAAAGTTTGCAGTTCCAGAAAAAGGTGGCAGAAAGGGGTCCTTTTTAAGTTCTGCAAAGTTTTTTGCAGTTAATTTTTGCCTTTTCTTTTCAACACATTTTTCATGACCTAGTTGACTGTTATTAATAAAGTATCGATTGTGTGGTGATCATGTCTCAATAGTTTAGTAATTTAAAAATTATTGAATCCTTCTGAAAGACTTTTTTTTAAAAAAATGTATTTATTTTATTGTTTTTTTTTTTTTTTACAATTTCTATCTTTTCAGAGTCTGTTAGATCTCCTTATTTTGGCTATTTTACCTGTAATAAAAAGCTGCCTAATAATTATTCA
Organism: Cranoglanis bouderius; assembly: GCA_023630585.1. Taxonomy (NCBI): domain Eukaryota; kingdom Metazoa; phylum Chordata; class Actinopteri; order Siluriformes; family Cranoglanididae; genus Cranoglanis; species Cranoglanis bouderius. Next base: position 13,082,150 of record CM042552.1, read on the forward strand.
TACCTGAATATAAGGTATGTCTCACATTAAGCCATACCTGAAATTATATCACCTGAAAATGATTAAAGCCAGTGATTATTTAAGTTAATAATAACTGCCACTTTGTTAAAATGTGACCTAGTCTTATCATAAGCCAGCCACTCCAGAGATGGTTCGAAACAGATCACTGCGCTGTCCTGCTTTCTTAGGTGAGACTATCAGTTTTAGACAGTATACCAGTTTTAGACAGTATACGTCAATACCAGCTTTTGCTTTACATTATGCGTTTAATCATATGTCATGGCTTATTAGCAGAAGTGTACATTTCGCTTTTAATTATGGTATATTTACATGCACCATTAAATCTTTCCTTTCTGAGTACTTTTTAATAAAGTGGCCCAAAACATGCATAAAAGCTTGAAGCCCCCTACTAGCACTTGATCAGTTTGTCTTTCAAAACCTGTCTTTTATGTGTTTAAATCACTTTTATGAAGCTTTAAATATGTGTCCATGCAAAGTAAAATACTATCAATGGTGTTGCCTTTATTTTCACAGCCATTAAACCTCCCACTATTCAGTCTGATATATGAGCCCCTAGTAATAAAAGTATCCCAGTAGGATTCTTGGCTTTCAAGTCTCCTGGATCAGTACCAACTAATTAAAAAAAGATCTTCAAAGAATATTTTCACCATATACATATAAATTATTTGCTTATAAGCCACCCATAGACATTTATGAATGCTGGCAGTGTAGACAACTACAGCACTGTTGTCAGTGAGGAAAATTTGTTGTACCTTCAGATTTCACTTTCACGTTGTTTGTGGAGAATTATACAGAGGGTTTTTTGTTCCAAACACTGGTTTGTTGATGAATTCCCCTTAACTATCTTATTATCACATTGCATTTGGCAACCCTGGCCTTGAATAATATGTAATATTGTCATTATAGTATTTAGATTGTACCACACTGAGTGGATTTAGATGATGTTGGGGTAGATTGTGTTGGATGTTGATGTTAAATCCAGGCTGCTTTAGTAACATTCTAGCTCTAAAATCAGGCTGAGGTCACACAGAGTGCTGCAGTGGGCAGCAGCAAAAGTGGCAAAGTCAGAATTGGCTTAATGTAGCATGTAGGCCCAGTAATGCTGAATGAAAATTCAAAAAGAAATAATGAGCAGCCAACTGAGTTGTGCCACACCCATTTAACATTATAAGGGTGAAACTGGTCTTGTGAAAAAGTCACACAAACTTACAGAAACCTACAGGATTTTTTTTTTTTTTGCATATTAGCCATCTCTCATGGCTTCAACCTTGGTAAATCTTTATATGAGTTGGGTGCAAAGTGCAAGGCCATGTTGATATGCCACCTGATGTTTTTTTTTTTATTATTGCATTTTTATTTATAATGTAATACATGTTTAAAATATGTTGACAGAGCAAACCTTAGATCTGACTGCAAAGATGGCTGAACCTAGTAGCTCTGTTACTGTGGAGAGAATTTTTTTTTTTGGCATGGTTTGGGTCAACTTCCTCTTATGGAATCTAATGGAAGTTTGATGGGTATGAAAATGATATCATGTTAATCATACTAAGTCACTTTATGCCGCTTTTTCCTTTAATTTGTCCCCTGCATGTATTTAATCTGCCTTGCATTTATATAATTAGCTTGCATTTTACATTAACTTTTTGAAATACTTTTATGATTGGTTTAACCTATCCATAGGTTATGTTGGTTTTAATTCAAGCAATGCTATGTGAAATTTGTTAAGCATACCGAGTTATTTGATGCATAGCCTAACTAATCATAAACCATATGACAAATCAGAATATGGATCAAAGAAAACACTTATATAGCCCATGTGCACCACAATTATTATAGAAGAGCTAACCTCCCTTGTTGCTGTTTTTAGAGCTATGGTATTTACTAGGGCCGTGATACAATGGAACTGAATCTGCATCTGTTGACACTATCTGTCCCTAGTTCTCCAAATATTCATATCTGTGTCTGTATTCAGATTCAAACCCAAAGTGGTTATGGAAGTGGTCATATATAAATTTTATATATACAATACTTGCTCTGACAGTTCCTCAACCTCAGCTATATCTCTACATCTCTTGCATTCATAATTAGTCTCAACTGGAGATGTGCGTGGGACACAGCCACTATTTTCGTTTTGACCTGCCCACAATATTTTCTAACAAATTTAGTCAGCGCTATTTCCCATAAACAAACTAGCAGTCTAATTTAAACCACATCCTAACCAGGCAGTTACTAAGGATGCTGCAAATAATGCATCAAACATCACTGCATGTTCATGTTAATGCACATGGCCTTTCTTTCATATCTGGTCACTTGCCTCCCAGTCCCAATGCTCACCTTTAGTTTCATTCAGATGGCCCATGAACATTTCTGGTAAGCTTACAAAAAACAAAAAAACAAACAAAAAAAGGAATAGTGTGCCTTCTATTTGTTTCTGTATTTGTATCCATGTAAAATGCATTATCTGTCATAACTAATAATGTATTTGTATTCCATAATATCCCTAATATGCACATGGAACCATATTTTTTCATCATACACATAGAAAAGGTTTTTATAGGAAATACCGGTAACTGTGCTAACATGAAAGAAAGAAAGTATATTTCCTTATGGCAGTCCCAGTCCAAATAGAGTGTATAATAGTGCTTTAGTGTCTTTTGCTCCTTGCTCTTCAGTAGACTTGCTTTGGGCTACTTCTTCAAATAAAGTACTGCAGTGTTCTGGTTATTTCAGACCCAGGATAAAAACTAGGCCTCATCGTGCTTGACCATGCAAATGTGGCCTTGTTGTGTCCTTCCCAAAAAGTCTTGAGATGTTCCAATGAGGAATAAGAAAGGAAATTTTAAAAGTTTAGCAAGAAGATCTTGCTGGCTCAGCACTTAATCCTCATCAGGCTGTATGGCACTATGACAATGTACTGGTCTTTGGAGAGCTCACACTCTGCAATCACGTCAGTCATCAAGGTGCATTCAATGAACTCTCTTTTTGTTTTCCTTAGGAAAGGGAGTTAATGTAGAGTGAAGCAGAACCTGAACCTGAATTTGTAAAGTTTGGAAAAAAAAAGAAAAAGATGTGAATCTTAAGATAGTATTTGAATATAATGATTATGAGTTCAACTAAAAATGCATATTAAAAGCTGTTAAAATTCAAGCAGATGAAAATTTCTAGGAGTGAAAACACCCAGGATGCTCAAAGAGAGCAAACAAGCCAGGCTCTAATCAAACTCAGTCCTGGCCAATCCTAACACACCCCTGAGCTCATGGAGGGGGGCTTCATTTCTTAGTCACATTTTATGTAATTGTGCATGGTGCCATGGCAGAGAATAGCAGAGGGATTTTCCCAGTTTTAAGTTGGCAAAGTTATTTGTGCTACCTTTACCTTTTACCTTTTACAAAATCAAATTAAATCCAGTGTTACCTGTTTAATTAGATGGCAATTTAATGGAAAAGCAATTGCTAAACCACCCCGGATTCTGCGATTTAAAAAAAAGTCCACTAGAAATCTAGCATTATCTCTTGTATGAAATTATATTCTTCTATGAAATCGAATAAAATACTGTTGTTAATTGTTTAATTATATGTCTGCTCAACTGGTTTATTTAAAAACTAGAGCAGCCTGATAAAGGTTCTAATCTGGCCCACCGAATTGCTTGACCAAAATTTTTCACTCCTTTAATTTTTGACTGTTTTCATGTGTTTCCTTACTTAGTTACTCATATGCACTTGTGCTGCATAACATCAGAGCACATGCCTTCATAATGAGACAACCACTTTCATCTTATCTAAATAAATAAGGAATAATCTTGGAGTTCGCCATCCACTTCAGCATTGGACTTGTGTGAGCGAGTGGTGAAAGGCCTTAGTTTAGCTCTGTCTACCTTAAGAGATGCAGGTCTTCAGAAAGCTACTCTAACCCCAGCCACAGCTCTTCTGGAGACTTTGAGTTGCTTCTTATTTTTGCAGCAAACCCCAGCAGCCTTCATTGTGTTTTTTGTCTGAAAAGTGGTCTCTTACGTAATATGCTGCTTTCTTTAATGACATACAAAATATTTCTGTAACATTTAATTTTGTGCTAGAAAACTAATGTTTGGGAATCTAAAATGTTTTTGTGCTGACTTGATAATGTAGAAGTCATAAAATAAAAAATAAAAAATCTATAAAGTTTATACTAAAAAAATAGGGTGCCTTAAACTTTTGCACAGTACTGTGTGTACTAATGTGATATTCTTCAGTTACTCTCACTGAGAGTTTTATCTGGAAATATTTTTACAACATTCCCATTTTCTATTTGCACTGCATTTTTTGTTTCATTTCATTGAGTCTGAAAGCATCACAATTTTAACTAAAATCATTCTACATTGTATTATTACAGAAAAACTCTTATGTACATAGGCAACATAGACTTAAAATAGGAAGCCTCTTTTAATGTACAAATTATGAAACAATAAGTCAGACGTTTATAAGATTATCTGTAAAACCTTGTCAATTTTGTTCACCATTTGTCTGGACAAGTAATAATAGTCTGGGTATCATCATTTCTACTTCTACCTTATATATATATATATATATATATTTATATATATATATATATATATATATATATATATATATATATGATACAAAGGTATATTTATAGTCTTGATAAGTAGCAGGGAGGGAGGAACTGACTTAAAAATGCACTGGGGAAAAAGACCATTGGTTTGCACAGACAAAGAGAGGACACTGCTATGGACCTTGACAGAATAGTTCGAATAGCTGAAAAACAGATACGCAAGGTTCTTGGCAAAGAGGACCCAGGTATGTGAGTTTCACCTTACATAGACTTAAAAACAAAGGCATTTAAAAGTCCATGAGAGCAGGATGTGTGCTGGCTAGTGTTGGTCAGGGTTGGGTTTTGATACTGCACTTTAAATCTGTTTTTTATGGACCTGTACTTGAGTTTTTCTTTTACTTCATTCTTTTGACATTTACTTACTGTGAGGTAAGTGGGGTTTTTAGCATCAAACAGCTTCAATGAGTTGATCTAAATTCTTAACAAATGTAAGTTTAAATGACTAAAAAAATGAGATACCCATGAGATAACCATCACTGCAATCAGTCTGCTGTTGGGTCATTACATATCAATTCAACCAGAGGTGGTTGTACCTTTAGTACATAAAGTTTGGTAGAAAGGACTGACAAATCTCAAATATTGTGGTGATCTACAATATGCAATGCATAGAAAATAATGAAAATAATTTTTGTTTCTTTGTTTTGTTTTAACAAATTAATGTTTCTTTACTTTTTGGTGGCTTCATTTTAATGATCTTACAAAGCTGTGCTCTTGTAAATATTTTAGATTTAGGCCAGAGTTAATGTACTTCTCTGGTAGTCCAGCCAATAGCAGGGCTGTATCTGACTTCTTCTTCTTCTTCTTCTTCTTCTTCTTCTTCTTCTTTATTTATTTATTTTGAAATATATCATTTAAAATGGCTAGAAAATTGGGGAGTAAAAAGTCCTTCTGAAGAACTTTTCAGATGTCATAGAAAGTTCAGTATTAGAGACTTGAAACCTGCTGGACTATTACAGAATTTGGTTCTGACAACACTATCGCAATTGTGGACAACACATTTTGCTTTTATTCTTAGTTATCAGGTTTCAAAGAAAAATCAATTTTACTACTCATGACTAGTATTTTGAAATAATTATAGAAAATTCTCTTTACTGTATATATTGTTTTTCTTCTTCTTGTATCTTGTATTGTGCTAAGTGTGCTAAGCACTCATTCTTAATCACAAATAAGCACCCCCCAGACAAATTGGTTAATTTCGGTTAAAAAAATAAAATCTTAGCCTGGAATAAGTTTTGGAATTTGGATTAATTGGCATGTAATTACCCTGTTACGTACACTTTGTATTCAATACAAAAACCATTTGTATTGTAATTGCTAGCTATTTACATTTAACTAATTTGTATTGTCAGAATTATCATGCTAGCTAACATTTGAGAGATTAGGAATAAAGCTGTTGTTATTTTGTGTCAGCTAGTGTTTTCCTACATTGCTTGATTCCTTGGCAAAGAGGCACTAGTTTACCAATCACTAGTGTGATTTCTTTCTGTTCTTTGGTGAACCCTTTTGTGTATTTTTACTTTCATACATTAATTCAATCAAGAGTTTATACTTTTCTATCTTAACCTGAGTATATTTTTAGAGGAGTAATTGCACTTTTATTGAGTACAGAATTTTGATACTTTTGAGACAGAGGTTTCCTAATTTATTAGCAACATTTATCTTACTCTGACAATGTAGGATGCATGAGTAAGAGCTGTCAATTTTGTCATTTATTTTTCGCACAAAGTCACTTGTCACTTTTCACTTGTCCAAGTGAAGCAATGCAAGCTTGGAATCTGTTTTCAGATCCTATGCTACTTTCCAAAGTCTCAAAGTAATGCCTATATCAACTCTGCTTTCACTTTTTGCTGCTTTGTACATCTTTTAAGATAAATTATGGTTTTACTTTGGTCATGCGTCCTCTATAGGGAATTTGTGAAATGTCAAGTGAGTACAATCAGCGGGTTTCTATAGCCAGTCAGTGCTGTACTTTTAGTGTTATCAGACAATATACTCAGGTATTGTGCCACAGTTTCTGTTAATGGCCAAATATTGCATATTTTGGACTAGTGGCTAGCATGTGGCACCCTCATCCCTGAAGTCTGGGTTTGATTCCTGGTCAGGGAAACAACCCTAGCCACTGGGGGGTTACATGATCCAGTGCACTCTCAGTGCCGGTCCAAAGCCCAGAAATGGGGAGGGTTGCGTGAGGAAGGGTATCCGACATAAACCTGTGCCAGATTCAAAATATGCAGACAGGTGGCTGTGGCGATGCCGAAAGGGAGCAGAAGAAAGAGGACAAAAAAATAATTAAATGCAATGACTTCACCCATGTATTTAGAACCCTTTTTTGAACAAATTACTCATGACTTGCTGACAGTCTTGTCTAATGCTCTCACTTTCCAAGCCAGTTTGTGAACACCTTGATTTTTAAGGGCAACACCAGGTGTCAGAACAAAAAGTTTAGTCACTTGTGTTTAAAGAACATACAGTACTGTGCAAAAGTTTTAGGCACATGCAAAGAAATGCATGAAATGCAAAAGTTTCTACACACACAAAAATAAAATAAAATACCGCAAAGAGCAGTAAACAGTAGTAAATGAAACAAAGCAAATATTTGGTGTGACAAAAAAAATAAAAATAAAAATAGTAGCCTCCGGTACAATTTGTGCAGTTTTATAAGGAAATGAGCTGGTAAGTTTTATTGAGCGTCTTGCAGAACCAGCCACAGTTCTTCTGGAGACTTTGACTGTCGCACTTGCTTCTTATTTTTGCAGCAAAACCCAGCAGCCTTCATTGTGTTTTTTGTCTGAAAAGTGTCTCTTACATAATATGCTGTTTTCTTTAATGACATACAAACATTTTTCTGTAACATTTAATTTTGTGCTAGAAAACTAATGTATGGGAATCTAAAATGTTTTTTTGTACTGACTTGATAGTGTAGAAGTTATAAAATGAAAAATCTAAAAGATGCCTAATGCCTAAATCGTTTGCACAGTACTGTATATTCCAAGGTTATTGGGGGGAAATGACTGTGGATCACATAACTTTGCACCAGACTGAGAAGTTGTTATGTTGTGAAAATCAAAAGGTAGGACAGTATCCTCAGTGTATTATAGGTTAAAGAGAACTTGCCTTTAGGTATGTTGTATTTAAGTATATGAGAATGACCAATTATCAAATATTACTTTTATTACTGAGATTGATCATTGCATAACATTCATGTGTTCACAGTATATATATATTTTTTGTAGGTACATAGTTTTACTGAAGTGAAAAATGCCTTAGAAGGATACATGGTTGGTGTAATTATACAGTGAGGTGTAATTATAATTATAATTAAATCAGCATGTTTTAATAATGTTAGCAATTAAATGGTAATTTTTAGTCCAGTAGGAGTAGTCTCATTAGTGTCTCTCTCTCTAGTGTGTGTGTGTGTGTGTGTGTGTGTGTGTGTGTGTGTGTGCGTGTTTATTTTGATAGTATCATTACTTACACCAGACAAAGGCCAGGTCGCCAATATATTTGTCATGCATAACCGTGACATAAGCTTTTTTCCTGCAGACTTGATTGTACCTGTCTCTCACCTTTATTTTGCCCTGTTTGCAACTGCGTGATCAGCTTTATAAAATTGATTATATTTCATTGTGGGGTAAGCAACATTTTAATCTCTGATGCTGTTTATTTGAGGGTACTAACTTACTGACAACAACTTATTTAAAGGTAAGGATGTGAGCTAAAAGTACCAGGTGATTTATGCTTTCACTAAATGAACAAAATGTTAATTCGTTTCATGAAGGTACCACAAAAGGTAATATGAATTGAGGCCACAATTAAACTTCACAATGAATTTCTCCCAGGTACTATGCCGGATTATGAATCAGGCATAACAGGGAAGTGACATGATGTTTCTCACAGTAAATCAATTAATGACAACGAGCTAGCCCCGACAAAGAAAACACAACCCAGAACCACACTGGACATGTTTATATATAAATATGTGTGATGTGTCTATCGATTTGGTTAGTAATTGGTTGGTTGGTCCTGTATTTTCATTATTCCAGTGAGAATTTAGCATCTGTTTGCTGCACCAACATCACAGGGGGACATTGCCAGTGCAGTTACAATGGCATTTTATATAAGAGAAAAAAATTCTGTAATCTCAAACATAAGGGATAATGATCAGAGAGCAGTAAGTTTTTTTCAGTGATGTTCAATGTCATATTGATGAGAATTTCAAAATAGAACTAGTGGAGACATCAAATGCTGAGTTAGAGCAGAGGCTTGGCTCAGCTAGTTATTGATCTACTGTAGATGACAATCACAATGGCATGAAAGGTGAAGCTTTGGAACCTGCATTGGCTTCTTTAGGTAGAGGTGAAGCAAAGACTAATTCCCACTAGTGCAAATGAAATGTATTTGTGAAATGGAATTCTGGGTAACGCCAGAAATCATTAAAAAGTGGAAATAAACCAAGATGTATTTGAAAGAAGTTTAAACCAAGAAAGTGACCTCTGAATTAAATTTAAAAACAAAACAACAAAAAAAAAAAAAAACACCATATGGCCAAATGTATGTGGACGCCTGGCCATCACACACATGTGGGCCTTCCTTCAAACTGTTGCCACAAAGGTGTAAGCACAGAATTCTTTAAAATGTCTTTGTTTGCAGTAGCATTAAGATTTCCCTTCACTGGAACCAAGAGGCCAAGCCCAAACCTGTTCTTGCATGACAATGCACCTGTGCACAAAGCAAGATTTGCAAAGTCATTGTTTGCCAAGGTTGCTGTGGATGAATTTGAATGGTCTACGTAGAACCCTGACCTCAATTCCATTGATCACTTTTGGGATGACTTGGAATGCTCACTGCATGCCAGGCCAACTCACTCAACTTCACTAATGCACTTGGGCACAAATCTGCACATCCACATTCTAAAATCTATTGGAAAGCCTTCCCAGAATAGTTGAGGTTATTATAACAGCAATGGGGGGGGCTAAATGTGACTGGTCAGGTGTCCATATACAATCGTGGGTAAAACAAAGTACACCCTCCTTCAATTCTGTGTTTTTATTTATCAGGACCAAAATTCTGTGGTCCTCACCGACTTCTATAGACATATAACAAATAACCTCAAAAAAAAAATTTCAATATAGTCATTTTTTACAAAAAGTAATCCAATAGTCAAAAACAAGGTGGGAAAAATAAGTATACTCTATAATTCAGTAGCATGTTCATTGTTTTGGAGAAATTTTGGCCCGCTCTTCTTTACAGCATTGCTTCAGTTCAGTGTTGTTTGACGGCATTAGTTTATGCACAGCTCTCTTAATATCCTGCAACAGCATCTCAATGGGGCTGAAGTCTGGACTTTGACTTGGCCATTTCAACATCTTTCTTCTTAGCCATTCAGATGTCGATTTGCTGGTGGGCTGTTACAGCACCAGAAGTAAGCTGGACACAGTTGCGGTCAAAAACTTCGTCAGTTTATTCAGCACACATGTGGAAAGGACACAGGGCAAACAACAGGTTTATAGAAGGCTTCGAGTCTTCACAGGATAACGTGATCAAGTTTAAACACACTCTCAAAAGTGTTAGCGCTAGCAGTAAAAAAAAAAAGGACACACTTTACTACGGAAAAATCAAACGGAGAAAACAGCATCCAACAGAGAACCCATACAACAAAATAGCGGTGACTAAATAAAGTGTGCTAGCTATTTGCGCTAACAAAAAATCAAACACTTGTGCAAGCAAACCTATCACAGAGATGTGTAAAATAGAGAGAGGGCTTAAGAGGAAGTCGGAGTCCAAGGTACTTAGCTTAGTTTCAAATGCCGTGAGAATCAGTCCAGAATGAAGTAGCTCAGTTGATTTGGAAGAAACAAACGATACTTCGCGTTCGACCTGTAACATAAGATTCCTTAAATAGAGTGTTAGTGAAATGGAAGACAGGTGCGCGGGATTAGAAAGCGGGTGATTGTGACCGAGGTAGTGTGTGGGTGTTGTAGTCCCTGGCGGCCATGTTTGTAGGCCGCCGAGCTTGCTGGGAAGTGTAGTGTGGAGTGTGTGGATGAGAATTCTGGTAATGGAAGTCGCGCTTTTTGCGCGACCTAACAGTGGGCTTGGGAACATTACCCTGTAGCATGGCTCAATTTTGGACCAGCTTAAGCTGCTGGACAGATGGCCTCACATTTGTTTCAAGAATATTCTAGTATAAAGTGTTTATCATTATCTCAATGACCACAGGTTTCCCAGATCCTGTGGCTGCAAAGGAAGCCCTGATCATCACCCCTTCACCACCATGGTTGACAGTTGGTATGAGGTGTTTGTGATAATGTGCTGTGTTTGGTTTTCACCAAACATGGCACTGTGCATGAAGACCAAACCTCTCCACCTTAGTCTCATCAGTCAAATGGATATTGTTCCAGAACATTGTGGTATGTTCAGATTCAGTTTTGCAAACTTAAGTCATGCTGCCATATTCTTTCTGGAGAGAAGGGGCTTTTCCTAGTCATCCTTCCATGAAAGCCATGCTTGTTCAGTCTTGTTCTGACTGTGCTGTCATTAACATAAACATTTAATGTGTTTACAGAGGCTTATACATGATGTAGCTCTTGGGTTTTTCTTTATACAGTATATCTGAACATTAAATGGTCTGATCTTAGACTGAATTTGCTGGGATGTCCCCTGTCTTGAAGGCTCTCCATTTGTAAACAATCATTCTCACTGTAGAATGGTGAATTTCAAATTCTTTGGAGATGACCTTATAACCCTTCCCATATTGATGAGCAGCAACAATTATGTCTCTGAGGTCATGGCTGATGTCCTTTCTTCTTGGCATGAGGCGGACACACACCTGAGTGCTCCAGAACACAAAATTGCCAAAAGTTTTGCTTTTATAGTGTTAGTTAAACTTCTTGATGATTAACTATTCTTGTACATTTCATTATAAACACCTGGCTGCTAATTACTCTATTAATGATTGTGGAAGTAGGATGGGTGACCTTATTATTTCCCATCTGGCTTCTGAATATTAGTTTCCTTTTTTTTTTTTTTTTTTTTTTAATTGACTACATATTGAAATCTGTAGTGTTTTGTTGTTGTTGTTGTTTGTGTCACCTGAGGTTATTTGTTTGTTTGTAGAAGTTGGTGAGGACCACATAATTGTTATTTAGGGCCTGATAAATAAAAACATAGAATTGAAAGAGGGTGTACTTTCTTTTTCCAAATGTACGACTGTACATTTGGCCATATAATATATATTTTGGACATCACTGATCACTGACCAACCAACAGATTTAAGAACTATGGGACCTAGATACAATGAAAGGTAGAATGTCCCAAAGTACACATACAGTTACTCTCCTATTTATGGTTAGTGTAACAGATCTGGAGGACAATATGCAGATGCAAATGAAGGTCACTTATGCTGAAAATAGTGTACATGTCCCCCAGGTAGCCACAGCTTATCCAGGCTGAGCTACAACTGGTCCAGCCATGCTGTACTTGCAAGTCGTACTCATAATAAGTTCAAGCTCAAGTTCAATTTATTTGTATAGTGCTTTTAACAATGGACACTGTCCCAAAGCAGCTTTACAGAAATATATAAATTCAGGACATAGATTTTAAATTTATGAATTTATCCCCAATGAGCAAACCAGTGGCGACGGTGGCAAGGAAAAACTCCCTGAGACGATATGAGGAAGAAACCTTGAGAGGAACCAGACTCAAAAGGGAACCCATCCTCATCTGGGTAACACCGGATAGTGCAATTATAAATAAATAAATCCCTTCTATAAATGTACCAGTACTACATGGTCAAATAGCAGTTGTGAAACCATGAAAATTCATTACAGTTTTTATATAAAGTCTGTTTGTTGAACTTCACCACTGTTCACTGATGGAGACTTGAGTGCCAAACCGCCTGTGGCAACCACAGTCCCAGCCACCACAGCACAACTGTTCACATGAACCGAGGTCCAAAGCCATCTTTATGGTTTTTAAGTGGTACCATCCTCAGTAATCTCAATGATCTTTAGGCTGCACCATGTGGGGCCATCTTCAGCAGCAGCATGTAACTTCCAATTGATGAGATCTCCAACCAGAAGTAGGGCATCAGGATGGATCAGGCAGGTCCAGAGAGCAGAAGGGGTCAGGATCACTGGCATCTCAGGAGTATCAATCATGTGTAGCTTGACAGAGAGAGAGAGAGAGAGGGAGAGGGAGAGAGAGAGAATTAGGTATGCTTATTGTCTCGGAATGGTTAAGGACAGTGTACTTTGCGTGAGTGAAAGCAGGTACTCCGGCAAGACTAGCTATGACAGCATAACAAAAAAGGAGAGCCAGAAGGTAACACAGACATGAGGGCTCCCTGGGACATAAGGCGGCCACCATCAACGAACCTGGGTGAATGCGGGGGGGCGACAGCATCCAAACATCCCAGTTCACCACAACACACTATGCCCATGAGACCTCTAGATCTGCTCCTTTACCTAAGGAAAAAACTATTCACAAAAGGCTTGACTAAACAAATATGTTTTCAGCCTGGACTTAAACACTGAGACTGTGTCTGAGTCCCGAACACTAATTGGAAGGCTGTTCCATAACTGCCGGGCTTTGTAAGAGAAAGCTCTTCCCCCTTCTGTAAACTTCACTATTCGAGGTACCAACAAATAGCCTGCATCTTTTGATCCATTTAGCCATTTAGCGCTTTATAAGTCAATAGTAGTATTTTATAATCAATGCGAAATTTCACTGGGAGCCAATGCAGTGTGGATAAGACAGGGGTGATGTGGTCATATCTTCTGGTTCTAGTAAGGACTCTTGCAGCTGCATTCTGGACTAACTGGAGTTTGTTTATGCACCTACTGGAACATCCAGACAGTAAGGCATTACAATAATCCAACCAAGATGTGACGAAAGCATGGACTAATTTTTCTGCATCATGTAGTGACAATATATTGCTTATCTTAGCAATATTTCTGAGGTGAAAGAAGGCTATCCTAGTAATATTATCTACGTGGGCATCAAAGGAAAGACTGGAGTCAATAATCACAACAAGGTCTTTTACTGCTGCACATGATGAAACAGAAAGGCCATCCAGAGTTACTATGTAATCAGAAAACATACTTCTAGCTGCATGTGGTCCTAGTATAAGTTCTTCTGTCTTGTCAGAATTTAGTAAGAAGTTAATAAGCATCCACTGTCTAATGTCTTTAACACATTCCTCGACTTTATTAAACTGGTGTCTGTCATCTGGCTTTGCTGAAACATACAACTGGTTGTCATCAGCATAACAGTGGAAGCTAATTCCATGTTTACGAATAATTTGACCCAGAGGTAGCATATATAAAGAAAAAAGCAGTGGGCCTAAAACAGAACCTTGCGGAAAACCAAACTTTACCTCAGTATGTATAGAGAATTCACCATTTATATCTACGAACTGATAACGATCAGTCAAATAAGACCTGAGCCAGGAGAGGACTGTTCCCTTAATGCCAACAACGTTTTCTAGTCTATCAAGGAGAATAGTATGATCAATTGTATCGAAAGCTGCACTAAGGTCAAGCAACGCAAGCATGGAGACACAACCCTGATCAGAGGCCAGCAGTAGGTCATTTACCACTTTAATCAGTGCTGTCTCTGTGCTATGATGAGGCCTAAATCCTGACTGATATATTTCATGAATGTTATTCCTATTCAGGTATGAGCATAGCTGCTGTGCTACAACTTTTCTAAGATCTTAGAGATAAAGGGGAGATTTGATATTGGCCTATAGCTGGACAATTGACAGGGGTCGAGGTCAGGTTTTTTAATCAGGGGTTTGATAAGTGCTAGTTTAAATGATTTAAGTACATAGCCAGTGCTAAGGGAAGAGTTGATTATTTTTAGAAGGGCTTTGATTATTTCTGGAATAATATGTTTGAAGAAACATGTAGGTAAGGGATCTAGTATACAAGTTGATGATTTTGATGAAGAAATTAATTAAATAAGTTCGGTCTCTCTAAGGGGAGTAAAGCACTCAAATCGTTGATCTGATATTGCTATATTATTATCTACAGGGTTTGTTAGACTGTCTGGTTTTAAATTAATAGTCTGAATTTTTTGTCTAATATTTTAAATTTTGCCAATAAAAAACACTCATGAAATCATCGCTGCTATATAATGATTGTGTGGCTGTTTCTGTGGTGGTTTTATTCCTAGTTAATTTTGCTATAGTATTAAATAAGAAACTAGGATTATTTTTATTATCTTCAATTAAAGTAGAAAGATAGACTGATCTAGCAGCACTAAGAGATTTCCTATAGTTCAGGAGGCTCTCCTTCCATGCTGTTTGAAATACTACCAATTTGGTTTGACGCCATTTACGTTCTAATTGTTGAGTGATCTGTTTTAAGGTACGTGTGTGATCATTATACCAGGGTGCTAGCTTTTTCTCTCTAATTATTTTTCTTTTAAGTGGAGCTACTTTATCTAACGTGTAGCGGAACATTGACTCTAAGCATTCAGTCGCCTGATCAAGTTCCTTGGGATCAGACGGTGATCGAATCACAGTTGATATCTCTGGGAGGTTATTGATAAAACTCTGTGCAGTAGCTGACGTGAATGTACGTTTGACACAGTAGCGTGGCAAGGTGCATATATTATGATCAATGTGCAGTTTACACGAGATGAGATAATGATCTGAGATGGCTTCAGACTGCGGAAATGTGACTATATATTCTATATTTAATCTGTATGTTAGTATAATGTCAAGAGTGTGACCACCATTATGAATGGGTCCTATTACATTCTGATTGACCCCTACTGAATCTAAAATAGACACAACCGCTGTTCTCAGAGGATGTTCAGGGTTATCAAAATGAATATTAAAGTCACCAACAATTAATTTTATCTAGAGAAACAGCCAGGTTCAAGATAAAATCTGCAAATTCATGAAGGAATTCAGAATATGGCCCTGGGGGTCTGTAAATAATAATAAGTGGAATCGACTCGGTAGACTTATTTTTTTTGGTTACATATGTTATACTAGTATGAAGAACTTCAAAGGAATTGAACTTATGGCTAAGTTTTTGTGTGACGCATGATTTTCATTATAGATAAGTACAACACCTCCTCCTCTGCCAGTTAGACGGGGCTGATGTATATAACTGTATCCAGGAGGACTGGCTTCATTTAGTGCTACGTACTCGTTTGGTTTAATCCATGTTTCTGTTAAACACATTATATTAAACTCCTGATCAGTAATGGTTTCATTAACAATAAGTGCTTTAGACATAAGAGATCTAATATTTAACAGTCCTAGCTTCAGATCAAAGGTGCTGGCTGTGCATTCAGTATGGTCTAATTTTATGTTAATTAGGTTACTCAAACAAAGTTTCCGAAAATTTCTATATATTTCTTCAGCTCGGGGAACAGACACAGTCTCTATAGGATAAACTTCAGATGTCGTATTTTCATTTAAGTAATTTGTTCATTGACTATCATAGCTGTTATTGTTATTTAAAGTTGTACTTACGAGTCATATGGTGTGTAGTGTCTTGGAGATGTTGAGGAGATCCGCTCCGAGTCTGCTGGGGTGCAGGCCATCAGCGCGGAACAATCTAGGACACTTCCAGAAAAGATTCCAGTTATTTATAAAGAGCAGTTTCTGTTCATTACACCATGACATTAACCATTCGTTTAAAGCGAAAAGTCTACTGAACCTTTCAAGTCCACGTCTGTATATGGGGAGAGGTCCAGACACGATGATCTTCGTCGTGGGCGATGTGTTGCGTACCGTCTCTATCAGGCTGCCGGAGTCCCTCTTCAGGATTTCCGTCTGCCACAGCCTGATGTCGTTGACCCCCGCTTGCAGCACGACAGCTCCGGTGTTCTTGGCATCCTTCAGGATCGCAGGTACCTGCGCAGTGACATGAAGAACAGGAGTGCCAGAAAAACAGTGGGTGCCAACCTTACCTTTAGTTGAGGTGATGCGGACGTTTCAAACAATGGAGGTCCTCACTGGGGAGAGGTCCTCGCCCGGGGTCTGGCCCACACCTTCCACTGCTGGTGCACCCAAGGTCCGTGGTGTGTCGGCGCCGGAGTGAAGGAGACCTGGGCTGGTTGCGTCCTGGGTGCATGGCCCCTGTGCAGAGAAACGCACAGAGTAGAGGTGGTGGGAGTGATTGTATCACGTCGCAAACTTACCGTGCTTTTGTGAGTGTCAGCGCGAGATGTCTCTAGCGCGGCTCTCTGTTCACACAGCTGGGCCTGCTTCTTTAGTAGGTCGCGGATCTGCTTCTCCACGGCCTCCAACTCCAACTGCACCGTGTGCAATTCGAACGTGTCCTCGCCTGCACTCAAAGGTAAAGAAACAACCTACATGTTCGCTATTTTAAACATCAGTGTTCGAGTGAGAATGTAAGTAAGACTAGCTACAACAAATGGAAACAATAGTGCAAAATTATTAATAAAAAATAAAGGAACAGTATAATTTAAACGCCACCACCAATAACAGGCAGCATCATCCTTATTCCTTAGCAGAGGAACCAGAGAAGCTGTTACTATAGATTTGAAATACAATATTGCATTTTGCTTATGTAGCACATGATTGATATCAATGACTTGATATTTGTGGATGCGTGGGTTCAAGATTACATCTCTGTGAATTGTAGTGTGCCTTCTTCACACAGAAAACATCTAATCAAGGTGCCACATTGTCACTCCACTCATCCATCCATCCAATCATCCATCCATCTGTCCGTCCATCCCTCCATCTGTCCCTCTGTCCATCCATCCATGCATCCATGCATCCATCAGTGTTTTTGTGGATTCAAGCTGATGCTGTATCTCTTTTCCTTTGATAGCCAACTATCCTTGTCTTATGGACTGTGACTGCTGCACAAACAAAATGTCCATTTAAACTTGATACTGTGTGACAATTGTGCCCTTAGCATTTGGAAACATAACACCAGTTTCAACATTCAGAGGACCTCTAGCTAACCTCCAGGACTTGTACCTCTTATTGCTTTTAATGTATGTGATGTGGGATGTGCAACACACTGCCTGAATGAGTGGGCTAAGTTCTGGATGGTGTTCAGTTGTGCAGATCAATGTTAGCTGGCCACAAGCCAGCCAGCATCCTGCCTCAACAAACCTGTAATAGAATAAGCATTGACAGTCAGCCTGTGTCTCTGGCTGCGAGCCAGATAGAACTGTATTAGTGACAGAGAGGGAGGAATATAAGGAGGAAGGGAGAGAGAACATGAAAATAATTTGATTACCATCATGGCTAGAGTGGCATGACTACAAAGTCCACCACTGCAGATCATGCTTGAGGACAGAGGTGTGCTCATGTATTAATAAAAGTTTTATAGGTGCAATTTTCATGTTTTATTTTTGTATCTGTTTTAGTTTATGTTAGTTCAGTTCATTAGGTCAATAAAATATTTTACTTATTTAGCATATTAGTAACAACTGCACAAAGTGGTAATCAAGCTAATCAAGGGTGTTTAGGTTTATGGCCTTGTCTTACATACTTGCCTTACACCTAGTTTCTCATTCAGTTACTTCACTACATATTTCATTCTGACTGTCTGCTCAGTGGGAATCAAATTTAATGCCCACTGTGGGCCTCAGTTAATGATAGGATGCCCAGTTGGGCTTTAAATTTTAATTAAAACTTAACTGTCTAGGAGTTCCTTGAGGAGGAATAACAGGAAACTCCAGTGAAATGTCAAAAGCTACAAGAAAGCATTAGTGCAGATGTCACAAGGATACAAAAGACAATGAAGAAAAGAGAAATATATAAGATAAGAGGATATATGTTGCATAATGTGATATTGATTTTGTAGCATTTATAATATTGAAAACCTTTTATAAATTGCTGTAGCCCACACATGAATGAGTGGTCAGTGAAGGATTGATGGAAGGTGCAGTGCATAATGGCAGCTGTAGATATGTCTCAGTGAGCATGATGTGTGATACAGTTGTATGATAAGGCTGAATGATGAATCTTCTAATGGTGAATGAATTCTAATGAATTCTTCTAATGGTGGTGTGAGGAGAGGATATTTAAGAGAAAGTTTATGGTGTTGATTTTTTTTATGGGGTCAAGAGGTCAGTGAAAGGCACACACATCAGTGTGTGTGTGTGTGTGTGTGTGGGGGGGGGGGCTGTTAAGGGGTGTAAGGTCATAAAAGCTACAAAGGACATTATATTGCACCTTGCAGGTATTTGCAATTTAGTTTTAGCTTTTCAAGGTCACATTATTGCAATGAGAAACTCAAGAACCAAGAAATATACATCAAATAAACATACATTTTATTTATACAGGGAACAGGCTCAGAAGGCCAGGTCAGACTTTTCCATCCCAAGTCACAGATTCCAGCTCTTCCTGCAGATCCCTGGGGTCTCCATCCAGTGGAAAGTGCTTCATAAAGCTCTTGTGGGAGCTGACCAGAAGACATTCTTCTAAGGTGCCAACCATCTCAACTGGCCCCTCTCAAGTCAGAGGAGCAGTGGTTCTACTCTGAGGCTCTCCCGATTATCAAGCTTGTAACCACAGCTATTGACCACAGGTGGTAGGACAGTAGATTGGGTGGTAAACAGAGAGATTTGTCCAGAGATCTGGGGCAGTGCCTTTGGAATGGCAAACTGGGAAAGTGATCCCTATTTTTAAATGTCTCTATTTTATTTTTAAAGGGTAGTCACACTCCTCAGCCTCCCAGGAAAAGTATACCAGGGTTCTGTAGAGGACATTCCAGCTGATTATTGATTCAGGAGGAACAGTGTGGGGCCAGGAAACAGCAGATCAGCTCTTTACTTTTGCACAGCTTTGTGAGGTGTGTTGGGAATATCTTTATCCAATCTACATGTGTTTTGTGGATTTGGAGAAGGCCTATGATCGTGTGCCTCAACATTTGTTTTGGGAGCTACTGCAGGAGCATGGGGTTTATGGGTCAATGCTTTGTTTGATCCAGTTTCTGTATGAATGCAGTGAGAATTGTGTCAGCATACTTGCCATTAAGTTGAACTTGTTTACGGTTCCACTCCTGTTTATGGTTTTCATAGACATGATATCAAGATGCAGATAATGCTGGAGAGGTCTCTAGTATGGGGTACAGAGATAACTTCCCTGTTATTTGCACTGATGTTTTGTTGCTGAATGTGAAGTGGCTGGGATGAAACTCAGCATCTCCAAGTCCAAGGGCAGAGGTGGCTCAGTGGTTAAGACTGGGTTACTGTTCTGGTTGGGGGTTCAAGCCCCTGAACCTCTAGGTTCAAGGCAATCCTGTAAAAAATAAACCCTCAATGATCCATAAGTGTACTTTACAGTGGAGATACAATACTGTGCAAAAGTCTTAGGCAGATGCAGAGAAATACTGTAAAGCAAAGATACCTTCAAAAATAATTATATTAATTTTTCTACATTAAAATATTACTATAAAGAGCAGTAAACATTAATAAACTAAAGTCAATATTTGTTGTGACAACCCTAGTCTCAGGTCCACTTTGTGCAGTTTTTCTTCTGAAGACTCTGAGTGGCTCTCTCTCTCTCTCTCTCTCTCTCTCTCTCTCTCTCTCTCTCTCTCTCTCTCTCTCTCTCTCTCTCTCTCTCTCCTCCTTCTATATGCCTTTGGAGTTAGAGAAAGATCTGGAGCTTGGTTGTTATGTAATGCAACATTAAAGCCAGAGGAATGCTCATTGGACTTATTGGGACCAATGTGTTGACCCAACTGTGTGTGGAAGAAGTAAGGAACATAATCTGATACAAAATAAATTATATATACATTATATTTTCAATTAAATGCATTATATGTATTTTGTGATATTGCATCCCATGGTATTATAAGCACAGTTTGCATAATTGATTTCTTTGATTTTATTTCATCGTTAGTCACCACTGTTTTTCACCACTTGTGATCACTCATGCTGAGACAATTTGCTTATTCATTCCATTCATTCATATTATTAAATGATTGTTCACCAGTGCAGTGATTTTGGCACCTTGAGATTTTCTTAATCTGGTCATTCATTTGTCGAGGCCACCAAAGGTGTCAGACATGTTACTGGGCTTTTCTGTCAGTCAAACCAGGCCTTTCGCCATATTTCATCATATGACATCTGAATTATTCATAGATGCCAGTCTCTCTCTCTCTCTCTCTCTCTCTCTCTCTCTCTCTCTCTCTCTCTCTCTCTCTCTCTCTCTCTCTCTCTGATCTGATGCTCCAATAAGCGAAGAAAACATTCTTTTAACTAAAGATTTCTAGTGAGAGTGGTGAATTTGACAACCTTTTTCTATAGTTGGAATGGATATGCAGTTTTATGTGTTGTTTTTTGTCTTTAAGTGGACAGTTTCATGTGATTAAAGTGTACTGTATTTGCTAGAACAAGGCAAGATTGTTGTTCTCAAGACCAAGCAGCTTGAGATCAGGTTGTTTTTGTCAGACATTAATAACAATTAACAGTGAACTTGTAATTTGAAAAAAGTTCTACTGAAGCAGTTGTATCAGTCTAATGATGGGACATAGCAACCATATGAGTGTGCTGTGGAAGCTCACATGAATTGTAAATGATGTGAATGTTGTGGGAGCTCTTATGAAACTCTTCATGATTGGCTATATTTTTGTTAGTTTTGAAGCAACAGCTAATTTTGGAAAGTCCATTTTGTTTATACAGTGTTCTTTCTGAGCACTGTAAACTTATAAACTATAGGTTTTCCTTAATCTGTGTCTTTTTTTTTTTAAACATATCTCAATCACAAGTACAGTTATAGACATTTAAAAAAGTTCAAGTTTACAAGTCAAATGTAGCAAAAGCCATAAGTATTTAACATTGCTTAATTTTTTTGTAAAAGCAATTGTGTATTATGCATTTAAAAATAATAATATCTTCATAAAATAAATCTTATTCGAGAGGAAAGAGAATGAAGGTGGGAGGTTTTGAATACGTTGCCTGCATGTTGAATGCATTGACTGCATGTGCATTATAAACAGTTTGACTTACATATGATTGAGACTTTAGACCAAGTCTGATTTCAATTCATATGGTTAGCCATTGTGCCATTTAGTGTTCAAGCCAATAAAGTAGGCCCACCACTTCTTTTAAAATGAGTACTCAAAAGTAGGCTGCTTTTCCTGCATAATTACTAAATTAAAGTCTTATATTACAGCAATACAGCAGAAGAACACACAGTGTTATCTTTTAATTCACCTTGATACTTATTTATGCTGTACAGAAAATATTTACATGATTTATGGCCAAAAGGGTTTACAATAGTTATTACACATGATGGTTGGGAGGAGAGAATGTGTCAGGTTTGTGACCCCATTGTGGTATACTGCAGATTACCTTTTAAAACTTAACTTTAACAACACTATTTTCACACTAAAGATCCCTATTAATTTGATTTCAAAAGAAAATCATAAAAACAATATAAACAAAAAAAGCAAAAATAAATCATACAAATAGTCTATAGAATTCTACAAAACCTGGTCAAAGTTTACTTGATGGCCAATACAGTGGGTATAGAAAATAATCACCCCCCTTTAAAATTAAATATTTTGTTGCTTTTCAGCCTGAAATGAAGACAGACACAGTTTTTGTTTTATCCAGCTGTATTTACTCAGTGCAACATATAACATTCAAGTGAAAGATATAACACCAACATGTCAGAAAAAAAATAATAAAATGAAAAAACAGAATCATTGAGTTGGAAAAAGTATCACCCCCTTCGGTTCAGTTAAATCTGATGGTAACCGTTTGCAGACTGCAGTCTTCAAGTCATTCCACAGATTTTCAATGGGGTTTAAGTCTGGGCTCTGACTAGGCCATGCAAGGACATTCTCCTTTTTCTCCTTCAACCACTGTGTGGTCAGTTTTGCTGTGTGCTTTGGGTCAATGTCATGTTGGAAGGTAAACCTTCTTCCCATTGACAACTTTCTGGCACAGGGCAGCAGATTTTCCTCAAGAATTTGACAGTATTTTGCCCCATCCATTTTCCTTCTATCCTGACAAGTGCTCCAGTCCCTTCTGCACAGAAACAACCCCATAACAGGATATTACCACCTCCATGCTTTACTGTAGGAATGGTGTTATTTGGATGGTGAGCTGTATTGGATTTCCACCAGACATATTGTTTGGTGTTGAGGCCAAATAATTAATCTGACCATAACACCTTTTTCCATGTGGCCTCAGAATCTTCAAAGTACATTTTGGCAAAGCTTAGTCGTGGGTGGCTTTTTTCTTGCAACCCTCCCATACAAGCCACATTTGTGGAGAATTTGTGATATTGTTGTCACATGCACACAATTACCACTCTTTGTCATAAATTCCTGCAACTGCTTCAGAGTTGCTGTAGGCCTCTTGGTAGCCTCTCTGACCAGTTTCCTCCGCTCTTTCATCCAGTTTGGAGCAACATCCTGATCCAGGGAGGGTCTGTGTTGTACCAAATAACTTCCGCTTCTTAGTAATAGACTTCACTGTGCTTCTAGGCATTGATAAAGACTTTGAAATTTTTTTGTATCCATCTCCTGACTTGTGCCTGTCCACAATTTTATCCTGGACATCTTCTGACAATGCCTTGCCACCCATAGTTGATTGTTTGCTTCAGTTGCACTACAGAATGCTCCAGGAGAGCTCTTTTCATGCTGAACTAATCAAAATGACCACAGTTGAAAGTCAAATGGCTTTGTGTGCTATTGAGAAGGTGATTTGCTACACCTGATTGAGTTTACAAGTCATTTTTAGGAGGGGGGTGATCCTTTTTCCAACTCAGTGATTCTGTTTTTTTTTTGTTTGTTTTTTTCTGACATTTGGTGTTATATCTTTCACTTGGATGTTATAAGTTGCACTGAGTAAATACAGCTGGATAAAACAAAAACTGTGTCTGTCTTCATTTCATGATGAAAAGCAACAAAATGTGATTATTTTAAAGGAGGGTGATTCTTTTCTATACCCACTGTATATGACATCTGCCATGACTCTCAGTCATCTGAGTCAATTTTAGGGCTCATCATTGAAAATGTCAGGTTCCCTGTCATCCATGGCATCTTTTTGGAGCCTCATATGGAAGGACCACATTAGACTACAGATCATTGCAACAAAAACCTTATCACTATCAGTGACTTCTATGAAGGAACAAAAATACTCCATAATACAGCTCCATAAAAATTGTCTGCACAATGTATAGAAAGACACTTACAGAAGGTGGCCAAATGTGCAGTCCATGTTTTATGCAAAGGCTTTTAAACATGGCTTGACCATAGCCTCAGAACATTCTGTCTGATCCTGACACCGGTGGTCTATGGTATTTGGAAATGGCAAATTTCATTATTCATTAATGGTCAACCATGACCAGTTCTGTGCCACTCTTAGGCCACACCTCTGAAATTTGTCTGAACATAATACTGCGCCCCAGGGCGTTTGCATCTGTTTATACAGAGGAAGTCAAATCAAGTAGTCGGTGTGTCTTAGTCAGGTTTACAGGTGTGTTTTCCATAAACTTTGTCTTTCTATTTGGTATTTTCAAGTGGTGAATTTTTGTTTGTTTGTTTTTATGTAGTCAGTAAGTATATTTGTTTAGATACTTCAGTTATTTGTTGCACCTACTCAAATCATGTACAGCCGTGGCCAAAAGTTTTGAGAATGACACAAATATTAATTTTCACAAAGTCTACTGCTTCAGTTTTTATGATGGCAATTTGCATATGCTCCAGAATGTTATGAAGAGTGATCAGATAAATTGCAATTAATTTCAAAGTCCCTCTTTGCCATGAAAATGAACTTAATCCCAAAAAAACATGTCCACTGCATTTCAGCCCTTCCACAAAAGGACCAGCTGACATCATGTCAGTGATTCTCTGGTTAATACAGATGAGAGTGTTAACGAGGACAAGGCTGGAGATCACTCTGTCATGCTGATTGAGTTAGAATAACAGACTGGAAGCTTTAAAAGGAGGGTGGTGCTTGAAATTATTGTTCTTCCTCTGTTAACTATGGTTACCTGCAAGGAAACACATGCAGCCATCATTGCTTTGCACAAAAAGGGATTCACAGGCAAGGATATTGCTGCTAGTAAGATTGCACCTAAATCAACCATTTATCGGATCATCAAGACCTTCAAGGAGAGAGGTTGAACTGTTGTGAAGAAGGCTTCAGGGCGCCCAAGAAAGTCCAGCAAGCGCCAGGACCGTCTCCTAAAGTTGATTCAGCTGCGGGATCAGGGCACCACCAGTGCAGAGCTTGCTCAGGAATGGCAGCAGGCAGGTGTGAGTGCGTCTGCACGCACAGTAAGGCAAAGACTTTTGGAGGATGGCCTGGTGTCAAGAAGGGCAGCAAAGAAGCCTCTTCTCTCCAGGAAAAACATCAGGGACAGACTGCTATTCTGCAAAAAGTACAGGGATTGGACTGCTGAGGACTGGGGTAATGTCATTTTCTCTGATGAATCCCCTTTCCAATTGTTTGGGGCATCTGGAAAAAAGCTTGTCTGGAGAAGAAAAGGTGAGTGCTACCATCAGTCCTGTGGCATGCCAACAGTAAAGCATCCTGAGACCACTCATGTGTGGGGTTGCTTCTCAGCCAAGGGAGTGGGCTCACTCACAATTTTGCCTAAGAACACAGCCATGAATAAAGAATGGTACAAAAACATCCTCAGAGAGCAACTTCTCCCAACCATCCAAGAACAGTTTGGTGATGAACAATGCCTTTCCAGCATGATGGGGCACCTTTCCACAAGACAAAAGTGATAACGAAGTGGCTCGGGGAACAAAACATCGACATTTTGGGTCCATGGCCAGGAAACTCCCCAGACCTTAATCCCATTGAGAATTTGTGGTCAATCCTCAAGAGGCGGGTGGACAAACAAAAACCCACAAACTCTGACAAACTCCAAGCATTGATTATGCAAGAATGGGCTGCCATCAGTCAGGATGTGGCCCAGAAGTTGATTGACAGCATGCCAGGGCGAATTGCAGAGGTCTTGAAAAAGAAGGGCCAACACTGCAAATATTGACTCTTTGCATAAACTTCATGTAATTGTCAATAAAAGCCACTGACGCTTATGAAATGCTTGTGATTATACTTCAGTAACAGTTAGTAACATCTGACAAAAAGATCTAAAAACACTGAAGCAGTAGACTTTGTGAAAATTAATATTTGTGTCATTCTCAAAACTTTTGGCCACGGCTGTACACGCTGCGACTCTAGTGCAATATCAAAACTGAGTCAGTTTTGCAATTTTAACTGATGTGCTGGCTAATGTATGAGATTTTTGGTATTGGTGTAACTGTAACATCCAAAGGTGACAGTGAATGAGCAACAGTTAAAAATAGTGGTCCAAAGACAACACACAACCTAGAACACGGGTTGCTAATTGGCAGACTGCGGTCCGGATGTGGACCGGCAAAGTATTTCAGCGGATTCAACCATGCACTTGAAAAATACTGTAGCAGAATTAGTCATCATTCATGTGGCAATCATATGCATGCATATACATTTTTGTGGCAAGCTCAAAAAGTTCAATTTTGGTATCAGATCAGACAATTTTTTCTGCATGTTTGCTGAGTCTCCAACATGCCTGTTAGCAAACTTCAGATAGGATTTCATATGGCTTTTTTCAGTTATAAGTTTCTTCTTGCCACCCTTCCTTAAAGTCCAGTTTTGTGGAGTATCTAGGCTATGTCACAGGCTCTCTGAATCATTGAAATATTGGAAAAAAATGAGATGATGGGTTTTTTCTCTCCATGAAAAAGTTGGTGAGCACAGTGGTTTAGATTTGCAGTAGCCTTCCTTTCAACTTGAGCCAGTCTGGCCATTCTCCTCTGACCTCTCTCGTCAACAAGGTATTTCTGCCCAAAGAACTGCTGACGACTGGATGTTTTTTGTTTGTCATACCATTCTGTACATGAACATCCAAGGAAATCAGCATTCTGAAATACTCCTGTCTGACACAAGCCTTCCTGTCACCAACAGCCATGCCATGGTCCCCATTTTGTGATTTGACGTGAACATTAACTGAAGCACTTGACCTGTATCTGCATGTTTTTTGCATTGATTGATTTATGCCACATGATTGGCTGATTGGATAATTGCATGAACGAGCAAATGTACAGGTATTCCTAATAAATTGGCTGATGAGCATATATGTACATAATTAAAAGTATTAATACTTATGGTATATATGGCAAATATATAAAGTATTCTCTTCAAGCCGGGACAAACACATTATTATGTTATTGTGCCTTGGAAAATGGAGCTGTAAAGTAGTGTGTTTTATGAAGGCCATATTTTTTTATCCATTCTCTCTTTCTGTAAGCATTAGCTCATCATTCCCCCTGTGAATGGAGCTGCAGAGAGCGAGAACAAGTGAGAGACAGAGAGAGCCCTCCTTGTTTATGAATGCATTGCTGCACTTATCATATTGTAACTGCTGACGCTCCTCTGCAGTACAGTGACAATGGCTGATCAGTGACTCTCTGTGCATGTGTGGGGTACCAATGTAACAAAACAAGTGATTCTTTAGTAGTTAATGTTTTGGTGCTGAGACTGGAAGATTCATACCTTTGAAAAACAGATAGTTTTGAGTCAAGATCATTGCTGCGTCAGCTCACATTCTGCAGGTGATTGCCTCTCCAACTTACTCTTTTCTGGGATTTGGGAGTTCCACTCAAGCCGTGTTGCTTAGCAACAGGTCTAGTACGGGTGCGGTTGGGGGGGTGTATATTACCACTGCAGAGGGACTCTCCTTTCACTCCGTCAATTAGGCCATAGGAGGAAGGGCCAAGGAGAGACTCAGCAAATCAGCAAACGTATGCATGAGCATCATTCCTGTCACCTACATATGAGCAGAAGTGTGCAAACCTGGTGAGAGGAATGAAGAGTCTAGCCTGAAAATCAGCTCAGCTCAGTGACAGAGGGTCTGCTTTTAGTCTTTCTGTTCTCTTCACTACTTAGCAGTGGATGCTTCATTGACCTAAGCCATCCATTTTTATATCTTAGCAGTAAATATATTAGAATATTAGAAATTCTCAAATATTAGCAATATAAAAATCTACATGCATATAGACTGAACAAAATCATTTTGCATACTAGGGAAATCGCTGTTTTTACCAAAAAACAAAAACAAACATTTTGTTACTCTGAGGTCAATGTTTCTTTCAATTTGAAAAATGTTAATTAAATGATTTTAATGATTTTTTTTGTATTGTTTCACACATTTTTTCTGTGCATTATGAAACACATTGCTAGTAGGCCCTATTGCACCGTTTTACCATTTATGCCCTATAGATGGCTCTCCTTTTACTCTGCATTAATACTGAACCAAAAAATCTATAATTTCTTACATTATTCCCCCCTCTACAGTATCTCAGTCTGCATTCTTTTAGATCTTCTGTCTGTTTTCTGAATTGCTTACTTATCTTCTGTCTTCTTTCCCTCACATTCTTCTCTCTCACTCTGTGACTTAATTAATGATACACTTATGTGGATATGGTGGCTCAGCAATGTAAATGTATTCAATATTGCGGAAATCTTAATCCAATATGTTCTCAGGTGTCTATTTTATATTATATATACCATCTGCCCAACTTCATGTGTATATATATATATATATATATATATATATATATATATATATATATATATATATATATATTGCCCTCTCAGTTTTAAGCTTTGTCTCATACACATGATAGAGCACTGCTAGACTTAGAATTATGTAGTAATCCACCCTCCACTCTGCTCTTAGAGCAGAATAAAATAATCTTAATGCTTCCCTGCCTGTGTGTTGTCATTGGTTCATTTATCACCCTGAACCACAGCTCCACACTGTGGACAACTTGCTGTAATGCTACTTATGAAGCAGCAAAGTATTTCCATATTCATGGGTACCAGTTTCTTACCAGTATATATATATATATATATATATATATATATATATATATATATATATATATATATATATATATATATATATATATACAGTGCCCTTCACTAATATTGGCACCCTTGGTAAATAAGAGCGAAGAAGCCTTTGAAAAATTGTCTTTATTATTTAACCTTTTGATATTTTGTTAAAAAAAAAACAGAAAAATACTCTGCTCTCATGGATATCAAACAACTGCAAACACAACCCAGGTTTATCAAAAAAAAAAATCTTTGTTAAATATATGTGTGCAGCAGTTATTGGCACTCCATGAATTCATATGAGAAAAACATATCTGAAGGATATTCCCATTGATATTTTACATTTTTTTAGTACACCTGGGTGACTAGGAACAGGAAATTGTTCAACCATGACTTCCTGTTTCACAGGGGTATAAATATAAGGTAACACATAGGCCAAATTACTTAGTCATTCATAACAATGGGTAAGACCAAGGAATATAGCTGTGATGTACGGCAAAAGGTTGTTCACAAAATGAGAAGTGGCTATAAGAAAATAGCAAAAGCATTTAAAATGCCCATTCCCACCATCAGGGCAATAATTAAGAAGTTCCAGTCAACTGAAAATGTTATGAATCAACCTGGAATTGGATGTGGATCTATATTGTCTCAACACACTGTGAAGAGGATGGTTCGAGTGGCCAAAAAATCTCCAAGGATCACAGCTGGAGAATTGCAGAAGTTAGTTGCGTCTTGGGGTCAGAAAGTCTCCAAAACTACAATCCAAAGTCACCTACATCACCACAAGTTGGAAGGGTTTCAAGAAAAAAACTCTACTCTTATCCAAAAATAAATTCAAGCATCTTCAGTTTGCCAGACACTACTGGAACTTCAAATGGGATCGGGTTCTATGGTCAGATGAAACCAAAATAGAGCGTTTTGGCAATAAACACCAGAGGTGGTTTTGGCGCACACAGAGAGGTAGCCATATGGAAAAATACCTCATGTCCAGGGTTAAATATGGTGGTGGCTCTTTAATGTTTTGGGCTGTTTTTCTGCCAGAGGACCTGGACATTTTGTTAGGATACAAGGCATCATGGACTATCAAATATCAACAGATATTAAATGAAAACCTGACTGCCTCTGCCAGAAAGCTTAAAATGGACTGTGGCTGGATCTCTCAGCAGGTCAATGATCCAAAACATACATCAAAATCAACATAAAAATGGTTTACTGACCACAAAATCAAGGTCCTTCCATGGCCATCCCAGTCCCCTGACTTGAAACCCATAGAAAACCTGTGGGGTGAACTGAAGAGGAGAGTCCACCAACGTGGACCTGTGTATGGAAGACTGGTCTCAGATCCCTTGGCATGTATTCTCCATTAAAACTCAGAGCTGTTAAGATTTTGGATGATCTTCTTTTCCTTTCGGCTGTTGCCTTCAGGGGTCGCCACAGCGAATCATCTGCCTCCATCTAGCCCTATCCCCTGCATCCTCTTCTGTCAGACTGACTACCTTCATGTCCTCCTTCACTACATCCATAAACCTCCTCTTTGGTCTTCCTCTCGGCCTCCTGCCTGGCAGCTCTAACCTCAGCATCCTTTTACCGATATATTCACTCTTCCTCCTCTGAACATGTCCAAACCATTTCAACCTGGCCTCTCTAACTTTGTCTCCAAAACATCTCACATGTGCTGTCCCCCTGATGTACTCATTCCTGATCCTATCCATCCTTGTCACTCCCAAAGAGAACCTCAACATCTTCAGCTCTGCTACCTCTAACTCTTCCTCCTGTCTTTTCCTCAGTGCAACTGTCTCCAAACCATACAACATCGCTGGTCTCACTACTGTCCTGTACACCTTTCCTTTCATTCTTGCTGGTACTCTTTTATCACACAACAGACCTGACACTTTTCTCCACCCATTCCAACCTGCCTGCACACGCTTCTTCACCGCTTTTCCACACTCCCCGTTGCTCTAGACTGTTGACCCTAAGTACTTAAAATCCTGCACCTTCTTTATCTCTTCTCCCTGTAACCTCACTGTTCCACTTGGATCCCTCTCATTCACACACATGTATTCTGTCTTGCTGCGACTAACCTTCATTCTGTTTCTCTCCAGAGCAAACCTCCACCTCTCTAGAGTTTCCTCCACCTGCTCCCTGCTCTCACTACAGATCACAATGTCATCCGCAAACATCATAGTCCACGGAGTTTCCTGTCTGACCTCATCTGTCAGCCTGTCCATCACCACCGCAAACAAGAAGGGGCTCAGAGCCGATCCTTGATGCAGTCCCACCTTCACCGTGAACTCCTCTGTCACACCTACCGCACACCTTACCATTGTCCTACTGCTCTCATACATATCCTGCACCACTCTAACATACTTCTCTGCCACTCCAGACCGCCTCATACAATACCAGAGCTCCTCTCTTGGCACCCTGTCATACGCTTTCTCTAAATCTACAAAGACACAATGCAGCTCTTTCTGACCCTCTCTGTACTTCTCCATCAACATTCTCAAAGCAAATATTGCATCTGTAGTGCTCTTTCTTGGCTTGAAACCATACTGCTGCTCACAAATGCTCACTTCTCCCCTTAGCCTTGCTTCCACTACTCTTTCCCACAACTTCATTGTATGGCTCATCAGCTTAATACCTCTGTAGTTTCCACAACTCTGCACATCCCCTTGTTCTTAAAAATCGGCACCAAAACACTTCTTCTCCATTCCTCAGGCATCCTCTCACTCTCTAAGACCTCGTTGAACAACCTAGTTAAAAAGTCTACTGCCATCTCTCCTAGACACTTCCATGCCTCCACTGGTATGTCATCAGGACCCACCACCTTTCCTCTCTTCATCCTCTTCAAAGCTCTCCTAACTTCACCCTTGCTAATCCTTTCTACTTCCTGCTCAACAATATTTGCCTCTACTACTCTTCTCTCTCTGTCATTTTCCTCATTCATCAGTTCCTCAAAGTACTCCTTCCATCTTTCCCTCACCCTCCTGTCACCTGTCAACACATTTCCATCTCTATCTTTAATCACTCTAACCTGCTGCACATCCTTACCATCTCTATCCCTCTGCCTCGCCAACTGATACAAATTCCTCTCACCTTCCTTACTATCTAACCTTGCATACATGTCCTCATAAGCTTTCTGTTTGGCCTTTGCCACCTCTATCTTAACCTCACGCTGCATCTCCCTATATTTCTGTCTACTTTCCTCCATCCTCTTACTGTCCCACTTCTTCCTAGCTAATCGCTTCTTCTGGATACTCTCCTGAACTTCCTCATTCCACCGCCAAGTCTCCTTGTCTTCTTTCCTCCTTCCAGATGACACACCTAGCACCTTCCTACCTGTCTCCCTGATCACTTTGGCTGTAGTAGTCCAGTCATCTGGAAGCACCTCCTGAACACCTAAAGCCTGTCTCAACTCCTCCCTGAAAACCGCACAGCACTCTTCCTTTTCCAACTTCCACCACTTTGTCTTCTGCTCTGCCTGTGCTCTCTTCATGTTCCTCACCACCAGAGTCATCTTACACACCACCATCCTATGCTGTCTAGCTACACTCTCTTCTACCACTATTATGCAATCACTAATCTCCATCAGATTATAGTGTCTACATAAGATATAGTCCACCTGTGTGCTCCTGCCACCACTCTTATATGTCACCCTGTGTTCCTGCCTCTTCTGAAAGTACATGTTCACCACAGCCATCTCCATACTTTTAGCAAAGTCTACCAACCTCTGTCCTTCTGGGTTCCTTACCTGAAGACCAAACCTGCCCATCACTTCCTCATCCCCACTATTCCCTTCACCAACATGTCCATTAAATTCTGCCCCTATCACCACTCTCTCACATCTGGGAACACTCTGCATCACTTCCTCAAGCTCGCTCCAGAATCTGTCTTTCTCCTCTTGCTCACAACCTACTTGTGGAGCGTAAACACTAATAGCATTCAACATCACACCTTCAATTTCCAGCTTCAGACTCATCAACCTATCTGACACTCTCTTTACCTCCAGAACATTCTTCACAAACTCCTCCTTCAGGATCACTCCTACTCCATTTCTCTTCCTGTCCACCCCATGATAAAACAGTTTAAACCCTGCTCAAATGCTTCTAGCCTTGCTCCCTTTCCACCTGGACTCCTGGACACACAGAAGTGTCGACTTTTGTCCTCTGCATCATATCTACCAGCTCTCTGCCTTTACCTATCATCGGACCAACATTCAAAGTCCCTACTTTCAGTCCTAAACTCCTGCCTTTCCTCTTCTCTCTCTGCCTACGGACACGCCTTCCTCCTCTAACACACCTTCCTCCTCTCCTTCTTCGACCAATAGTAGCCCAATTTCCACCAGTGCCCTGTAGGTCAACGGCACCGATGGCGGTCGTTGTTAACCCGGGCCCCGACCGATCCGGTATGGAAGTCATGTTAGTGATTCGCATATTGAATTTGGCAAAAGTTTTACGTCGGATGCCCTTCCTGACACAACCCTCTCTATTTATCCGGGCTTGGGACCGGTACAAAAAGTACACTGGCTTGTGACCTCCTGTGGCTAGATTCTATTAAGATTTTGGATGATACCAACATCTAATCATCACATCACAAGCTCTATATGTGTTGCTCCTGGGGTAGCAGTGGACCTGACCCGTTCTGCCCTGCTTCGGAAGTTCTCGTCGCTTGGAGGCCACTCGCTGTTGCTGAGGATGGCCCCATATAGACAGCCTGGGGACATACTTGGAAGCTGTGAATATGGCATTGGACTGCAATTGATGTGGGCAGTTTTTGGCATGCGGTCCTGGTACTGGGTTTGTAGTGATGGTTTTGGGACCGAAATTGCCACAAACAAATGCACAAACAGACTTTGCGCTCAGGTCTCCATTGGTGGACAGTTCATGACTAGAATAGACTTCATGTTGAGACTGTGGTTAATTTCCAGATTACACAGTTGCACTTTTGTTTTATCATGTAGCACACAGTTATAGAAGGCAATTACTTATAATTACACTATCCGGTGTCACCCAGATGAGGATGGGTTCCCTTTTGAGTCTGATTCCTCTCAAGGTTTCTTCCTCATGTCGTCTCAGGGAGTTTTTCCTTGCCACCATCGCCACTGGCTTGCTCATTTGGGATAAATTTATCAATTAAAAATTTAGATCCGAAATTTATATATTTCTGTAAAGCTGCTTTGAGACACTGTCCACTGATAAAAGCGCTATACAAATAAAACTGAATTGAATTTAATTGAATTGAACTGTTATCTTGGCAAAGGGAGGTAACACAAAGTATTGCACACCTATATTTAACAAAGATATATATATTTTTATAAACCTATGTTTTGTTTGCAGTTATTTGATATCCATGAGAGCAGAGTATTTTTGTAAATTTTCTGAACAAAAGATCAAAGGTTTAAACAATAAAGACAGCCTTCTTTGCTATACACTGCCTATATACAGTGCCTATAGAAAATCATCATACCCCTTTGAAATAGTCACTTTTTTTGTCTTACAGCCTGAAATCAAAACCCATTAAAAATATATTTTTTTGTTCCAGCTTTATTTACACATTCTGCCTTACAACATTGAAGTAACGTAAAAAGGCAACAGTTTGGAAACGTAAAAAAAAAAAAAGAAAATTAGAATAACAGAGTTGGAAAAGTGATCAGTCCCATGATTTAATACTTCATAGAGCCTGGATATGTCTCTATTAGCTTTGCACAATTATATTTGCCCATTCTTCCTTGCAGAATTGTTTGAGTTCAGTCACATTTTGTGGTGAGTGGTGATTGACTGCTGTCTTCAAGTCCATCCACAGAATTTCAATTGGATTTAGGTCAGAGCTCTGACTTGGCCACTCAAGGACATTCACCTTCCTATCCTTAAGCCACTGTGTAGTTTTTTTGGTGGTGCATTTAGGGTCGTTGTCATGCTGGAAGGTGAACCATCTGCCCATCTTCAGCTGTCTAGCAGAGGGCTGCAGGTTTTCCTCAAGAATTTGGGTGTACTTGGCAGCATCCATTTTCCCTTCAATCCTGACCAACTGCCCAGTCCCCAATGAAGAGAAACACCCCCACAGCATAATGTTTCCACCACCATGCTTCACAGCAGGTATGATGTGTTTTGGGTGGTGTGCTGTGTTTGGTTTTCGCCAAACATAACGCAGTTCAGTCCAAAAAGTTCAATATATATATATATATATATATATATATATATATATATATATTTCATTCACTTCATGGCAATGGTATCCCCTAATGGCTGTGGCCTCTTTCAGAAGAATATCCCTTGCTTGCATTGACTGCATCAAGCAGGCGAACCACTGACATCACCAAATGTTTAACACATTTAGATGTAAATATCAGGAAATGAAAGCTGAAATTCTGATTTCATTCATCTTTTGATCTTAAACCCAAATGTATTCAGTGTAAAGCAAAAACAAAAGAATTGGCTTTGCTGTTCCAATACTTTAAGAGGGGACTATATTATATACCCCTTAGGCATGTGCAATATTGAGTCAGTACAAAAAACATTTTATTTCCAAACATCACTTTCCCAACAAAAAGTTTAAAGGTTACAGAACATGTTTGTATGTCAGAAAAATAAAGCAACATATTAGGTGAGAGACCACTTTTCAGACATTCTCAGTGTTCTCTGTGAGGGGACCTGGTGTTACTGGCTTCATTCATGAAAACTGGAATGATGGGGTTAGGCTGCTGTGACATGGCAGGTCCAGTTTGTACATAATTTCATTCACTCTTTGTAGGATCTTGAATGGGCCATTGTAGCAGTGAGACCCCTCCTTAATGTGAATGTCCTTGGTGGATAACCAAACTTGGTCACCTGGTTCTTAGTGGGGAGTCTCCCCTCTGTGTCGATCTGTGATCTCTTTGGTTTCCTGGGCCCTGTGTTTGAGCTGTTGGTGAGCTTGATCCCACACCTGCTCACTCTGTCTGCACCATTCATTGACTGCGGGTGAGTTGGTTGGGTTAGCATTCCACGGAAACAGTAGTGGCTGGTATCCCAGGATGCACCAGCAGGGAGTTAACTTAGTGGCTGAGTGCCAGAGGGAGTTCTGCGCATATTCTTGCCAGGGAAAGAATTGGGCCCAGTCCTCCTGATTATCCATGCAGAATGTGCATAAGAAGAATCCTATCTTCTGATTGGCTCGTTCCACTTGGAAATTAGCCTGGGGATGGAACCCTCCCCTTACATGTGATGTGAAATGAGCATCCCGGGCACTCACAATGTCCTCTGTGATGCCAAAGTACCTGAACACATGATTGAATATGAGCTCTGCTATTTCAAATGCTGACAGCAGGCCGGGTAGGGGAAGCAGACGAATGGACTTGAGAAATGGTCAATAATCGCCATGATGACTGTGCTGTCCTGTGATGAGGGGAGATCTGTGACGAGGTCGATGGCTAGATGTGACCATGCTCTCTGTTGTGTAGGCAGCAGGAGGAGTTTTCCAGGTGTGAGGTACTTTGGCTTGGGCACAGGTGGAGCAGGAGGAGATAAACCTGTGAATATCTCAGGCCACCAGTACTTCCTTGGACTTGGAGGAGTTGGTGGGTGTGAGCCCAAGTGACCTTGTGCTTTACCACCGGGCAGGGCATGGGAGTTCTCACCTCTGGTGTGTTTTCGATCTCTCGATCGAGGTCCCATGTGATAGCCCCTACAAAGCATGACTGTGGGAGAATGCACTCTTCAGATTTATCATTGGGAGGGGCTGGATATAATCGAGAGAGAGCATCTGCTTTGGGGTTCTTTGATCCAGCTCAATATGACTTGAATGTGAACCTAGCGCACATCAGAGCCTAGCTTGCATGGCGTGAGTTTAATCTCTTGACTGTATTAATATACTCACGTGTTTTAAGGTCTGTGAAAATGCTGAATGGGTGAAGCACCCCCTCCAGCCAGTGACAGCATACTTTTGGGGGTCAGTTTGACTGTGTGGAGCTCTCAGTTGCTGATGTTGTAATTACATTCTGACAGATACAGCTTCCGGGAGAAGAAGGCCTGTAGTAAAGTTCTCTCTTGATAACTGGGCTCACTGTGGGGCATTGATTAGAATGCACAGGTTCCCATTTTACTGCTTTATTTCAGAATTCATCTTAACATGTGGATCAAGGTGTGGCTACTATAGAAAGAAAAATAACAATATTGAAATTACAGCTGATATTAAGAACATTAAGCACTAATATGCCTTTGTAACAATTATAACAGGCATAATTATTATTAATAATTAATAGATAAATAGATAAACAAGTGCAAATAATTACAGAGGTTCCAATAATAATTCTGAACCACACCTCAGACCAGCTGATAACAAACAACTTTCAAGATATACAAACTAACATCAATATCCATAACGGATACAACAATATAACAATTTATATTATTGATATAATATTAAAGATTCAATTGACAACAATAAAGTGTTCTGAATACAGAATCATCCAACTGACTTAATAACTGACAAATGACATGAGTGTAATCCTCATGCATAAACTGTAACCCCATTTCCATAAAAGTTGGGATTTGTTCTAAAATGCAATAAAAACAAAAATCTGTGATTTGTCAAGTCTCTTGAAATTTTAATTAACTGACAAAAGTACAAAGAAAAGATATTCAATGTTTTCACTGACCAACTTAATTGTATTTTGTAAATATAAACAAATTTAGAATTTGATGCCTTCAACACAGTTGGGACAGAGGCAAAATAAGACCGAAAAGTTTATAGAATATTGGCATAAAAGGAGCATCCACCAAAAGCTCAGACGTTGCAAGCAAGGATGGATTGTGGCTCATCACTTTGTGCCAAACTTCATGAGAGAATTGTGTAACGAATCAAGCATTACTAGCATTATTCTTTTCCACCAGAATAATGAAATGGATCAACTTTAAACATGAAAAACGAAACAGAAGCGCACGCTTGGATTTGAAGCACCTTTTTAAAGAAGACGAGTTTTAAAGCATGCCCGCCTTATCTACCAGAATGTGTAGTAACTCGGATGAATCTGCAACATTTAAAAATATTCTCCACCAGTTACAATTTATGTAACAAACTAAAAGATGTTTTAACACGTTTAAATGTATTCTCCAATTTATATAAGGAATTAGCTCGACTGACGTTAAATATATCTATATATCTAATCAACGTGTGTTGTGACCAGTTATAAATATACATTAGCCATGAAAGGGAATTCATGTATGTGCACATATACATATAGATAATTAACTACAACGGATTATAATTAATTATGACTATGTATGTGGTCTAGATCAGCTTTATGAACTCTAAAGAGGGAGTTTATCCTTCTGGCCAGGAAGAATTAACCCACGAAGTTTGTTATTAAAGATTAGAGCGGGTAATTGAGATCTTATGCAGCGCTTAATTGATTCATCACGTGACAAAACAGAGAAAATCGAGCATGGTGATAATAGATTTTAATAACTAGATGTAACTATGGATACACACGACTAACTCTAAGCAAACATATATATGTACATCTATATACAAGGAAATAAAAGGTATAGAGAGAAAGTAATGAAGTAAAAGGGAAGCAGACAAAAACACAACTAATTAGCCCTTTTCAAAAACCAGCAACGAACTTAATTCTCCTGTAACACAGGGGTCCAGTCTTAAACGCAGATATAGGTTCATTAACTATACTTGCATAGCCTCAGTTTGAAAATTCGCGCGAGGTCGTGTAGAGTTCGCTGGTTCGTTGCGCCGTTTGAAAAGGCCGTCAGCCATGAAGCGGTTGCATCTTTTGTCCGGGAGGGAGAGATCCTGGCTTCCTCTTCCCGGAAGAGTGTAGAAATGAAGTTGAAGAGTGACGAAGAGAAGACTGAAGACTGAGAAGAGGAAAGAGTGTGGTGTTGTTTTAAAGACAACACCAACACACACGCTTCTTTGGGCTATGGGCCAATCAGGAAGTTGGATTTGCATGTCCAGATGAACTCTCTTTGTCTGGTCTCGGACCCTAATTTAAATGTCCAGGGAGGAGCCGGTTTATACCGTATTATATATGAAATTACGAGAAACTATGAAATATTGTATCCCATTGCAATATGATATGCATAATCAATCAGGGAATCTCGAGACGATTAACTACATACCAAATTCGATGGACTTGTAAAGAATATTACAAATAAAACATGGTTACAGACATTTAAATTATATCCTAAATTAAAACTCTCTAACATCATTAAGGTTAGGTTACATGAACACACAATATATGCAAACATGACAACATCACACTATTTGGACATCGAATAATTACATATAATTACACGTTACATTGAAAAGAGAGAGATTTCTCCATTGTGTGTGTAAGGTAAGCTTGTGTGTGTGTGTGTGTGTGTGTGTGTGTGTGCGTGTGTAGGTAGCTTGTGTGTGTGTGTGTGTGTGTGTGTGTGTGTGTGTGTGTGTGTGTCCAAAGGTATCTGGTCAAGAGGTTAGAGTGGTCATTAAACAGATAGGGATTTACAGCTCAAAAGAAACAAAAGAAACTTCTGTGCTAAGCCCAGGTTGATTCAGAAATCAGTTTGATACCGTCATACGTTACAATTTTCAGTCAGTTCAAAAAGAACATTGCTCAATGCAAGATTGCAAAGAATTTAGGTCTTTCACCATCTACAGTGCATAATATTGTGAAAAGATTCAGGGAATTTGGAAAAATTGCATAAAGGGCAAGGCTGGAAACCACTGTTGAATCATCATGCTACTGTGATAAATATAACCACATGGGCTCGGGAGTACTTCGGAAAACCATTGTCACTTAACACAGTCTGCTGCTGTATCCAGAAATGCAACCCGAAACTCTATTACGCAAGGAGGAAGGCACACATCAGCTCTATGCAGAAACTCCACCGAGTTCTCTGGGCCAGAGCTCATCTCAGATGGACTGAAAGGCTATGGAAGCATATGCTGTGGACAGATGAGTCCATGTTTCTGCTTGTTTTCAGAAAAAAATGAATGTTCTCCATTGCAAATTCCATTCTCCAAGTTCTCCATGCCAAAGATGAAAAAGGCCAACCAGACTGTTATAAGCAAAAGGTGTAAAAGCCAGCATCTGTGATGGTATGGGGGTGCATCAGTGCCCACAGCATGGGTTACTTGCATATGTGTGAAGGTACCATTGACACGGAGGCGTATATTGGGATTTTAGAGAGACATATATGCCATCAAGGCAACGTCTTTTCCCAGGAAGTCCATGGTTATTTCAGCAGGACAATGCCAGACCTCATTCTGCATGTGCTACAACAGCGTGGCTTTGTAGACATAGAGTGCATGTGCTTGACTAGCCTACCAGCAGTCCAGATCTGTCTCCTATGGTGCATAATGAAGAGGAGAATCAGACAATGGCGACCAAGGACTGTTGAGCAGCTGAGGTCTAGTATCAAGCAAGAATGGGCAAAAATTCCACTTGCAAAACTGCAACAATTAGTATCCTCAGTTCCCAAACGATTAAAAAGTGTAATTAAAAGGAAGGGTGATGTAACACAATGGTAAACATGCCTCTGTCCCAACTTTTTTTGAGTGTGTTGAAGGCATCAAATTCTAAATTTGTTTATATTTACAAAATACAATTAAGTTGGTCAGTGAAAACATTGAATATCTTTTCTTTGCACTTTTGTCAGTTAATTAAAGTTTGAAGAGACTTGACAAATCACAGATTTTTGTTTTTTATTGCATTTTAGAAAAAATCCCAACTTTTATGGAAATGGGATTGTACATAAGGACGTCGACTTACACATTGATGCATGCACATTGTCCACATAATCAAAGAATATAGATGAAATTCTTTTCACTGTATTTAGGCTTCAAATCCCTTTTAAAATGACTGCCATCATGTGCCCATGCACTCAAAGAGGAAATTGTGTAACAGATATTTAAGAGCAGTCAGTACCATCCTTTGCTGGTCATTCTCTTCATAACAAGGCTACTGGGTGGAGCTTCGGTTTCTCCACAAACCAATTTGAGAGGACAGCCCCCATCCCTGTCTCAGAGGTGTCTACCTCCACTATGAAAGGCTTAGAGGGGTCTGGATGCTTCAGGATGGTGGCTGAGATGAATGCTGCCTTGAGGTGTTCGAAAGCTTGGTCTGCCTACCTGTCTGACATAGGTGATGTGTATTTCCTTGTCTGGTGAATAGATCAGGATGTTATCAATGTATTCAATGACAAATTTCCCCAGCATACCCTGTAGGACATCGCTGATCAAACATTGGAACACTGCTGGTGATAACAATAGCCCATACGTCATTTCTATCATAGCCAGCATTAACCTTCTCAGCAATTTGACCAAGAGACGGCTGCAGTTGCGGGTAATGCTTTAATTAAAGATTTTTTTTAAACCCACATAATGGCTTAATCATAGTCAAAAACAGGCAGAAGATCAGGCAATATACAAACAGGATATCCAAGTCAAAGACAAAATCACAAAAACCAGGGAAACAAGCCAGATAAAAAAAATAGGCTAGATAGTTTGCAACATGGCAACAGGAGATTATGTTTTGAGATTAGCAAAACTAATTTTACTTCATACAAAAATATGTCAACAAATGTTTTAATGTGTAATAAAGTGTAATGATGGCAGAGAACAGGAAGCTAGGCTATAAACTCTCAATGCTATACCCATAAGACAGCCTCTCTCTTTCTCTTAAACCTCTCTCTCTCTTTTTTTACAATTCCATTTCTAATCGCTGCTTTGAGCCTTGTGACCAGACATACTAAGTCACTGACCACACTCTATTCTATAAGAAATTCCTCTGTGGTGTACTTAATCTCTTATAGTTAGCTTGTATGGGGGAGTCTGGAAGCAGACTGCCAACAATAGATAAGAAGCCTTTTTTGCAGAGTTGCTGTTGT
Source organism: Cranoglanis bouderius (assembly GCA_023630585.1). Taxonomy (NCBI): domain Eukaryota; kingdom Metazoa; phylum Chordata; class Actinopteri; order Siluriformes; family Cranoglanididae; genus Cranoglanis; species Cranoglanis bouderius. The sequence goes on from CM042552.1 coordinate 13,123,501, forward strand.
TGTTGTTTTTTTAAAGTAAATGAACAATAGAACTTGGAGACACATGATTTCCCTTAACTGGAACAAAGGGGTCTAGCCCAAACAAAGGGGTGCAACTCCATATTAATGCCATGCCCTTGGAATAGGATGTTCAACAAGCACAAATGGGTGTCATGGTCAAGTGTTCACATACAGTGGTGCTTGAAAGTTTGTGAACCCTTTAGAATGTTCTATATATCTGCATAAATATGACCTAAAAGATCATCAGATTTTCAAACAAGTCCTAAAAGTAGACAAAGAGAACCCAATTAAACAAATAATACAAAAATATTGTACTTGGTCATTTATATATTGAGGAAAATGATTCAATATTTCCTATATGTGAGTGGCAAAAGTATGTGAACCTCTAGGATTAGCAATTAATTTGAAGGTGAAATTAGAGTTAGGTGTTTTCAATCAATGGGATCACAATCAGGTGTGAGTGCCCTGTTTTATTTAAAGAACAGGGATCTATCAAAGTCTGATCTTCACAACACATGTTTGTGGAAGTGTATCATGGCACAAACAAAGGAGATTTCTGAGGACCTCAGAAAAAGAGTTGTTGATGCTCATCAGGCTGAAAAAGGTTACAAAACCATCTCTAAAGTGTTTGGACTCCACCAATCCACAGTCAGACAGAAATGGAGGAAATACAAGACTATATTTACCCTCCCCAGGAGTGGTCAACCGACAAAGATCACTCCAAGAGCAAAACGTGTAATAGTTTGTGAGGTCACAAAGGAGCCCAGGGTAACTTCTAAGCAACTAAAGGCCTCTCTCACACTGGCTAATGTTAATGTTCATGAGTCCACCATCAGGAGAACACGGAACAACAATGTTGTGCATGGCAGGGTTGCAAGGAGAATGCCACTGCTCTCCAAAAAGAACATTGCTGCCCTTCTGCAGTTTTCTAAAGATCATGTAGACAAGCCAGAAGGCTATCTGCTTGTTAAGTTGTGATGTAATGAGCTTCTGACAATACTGTTTCCAGGTCCAAGCTTCTACTGCGTTGGCTGACGCTCTCGTATTTTCAACATGCCGCAGTGCTGTGTTCCTTGTTGTTTCAATAGATCTGAGTCCAAAAAACTATAAGGCTTAGGATCATGATTTTTCTGTAGTACTACAGTGAGTGTATTTTAGCAGCCTTTGGTAAATACGATTCATCTTCACATAATACAATGGCTTTAAACCACATAACATTAAGCAAATAATTCAAACCACACAACAACTGCAAATGTATAATCTCAGACACTCTTTGGCTGAAATTTTGTCCATTTTCTGTGTCTTCGCCCTCTTTCACATGGACTCCACTTCGGTGCTGGACACATTTTTCTCCATCCAAATCAATAAAGCTGCCATATGATATGATGGCATATGATGGCACTTGTCTCTGCTGATTGTGTACTCACAGGTGCTGTTTAACTCTCACCCTAACATTTCTAAAAGACATTGCCAGTGTTGTGTTTATATTAGCCCAACGATACTTCTGTAGCTAGCCAGTGGGTGGCAGATCATTATATGTCAACTAGCCTAACTTCATTATCCCTCCAAAAGCTGGCTGGTACATATTTAATTGTTCATCTTCGTTTACATCATAGCAGTTAGAGCAGACCTGTACAATGTTGTTTTTTTACAAATACTTTTAATAAGCCAGATCATGGCATATCATCTTTAAATGTCAACTTTTGCTGTTCGCTTTTGGGGTCTGAAGGAGCGTTTGGACCCGGAAATGGCTTTACATCACGCATGACATTAGACTTAAATAGCGGATTGGAAAAATGTTTTGTAGACGGATAAGACCAAATTAGAACGTTTTGGTTAAAATGAGACATGTTATGTTTGGAAAAAGGAAAACACTGCATTCCAGCATAAGAACTGTAGCGGCCCCCTTTGGTGTCGAAAGAAAGAGGCAGAGATTTTCTAACGGGTGCTCTTGATTTATTCAGCTTGGATGCAATACACTTCAACGTTGAAGATGCCTTGTCTTGTGTTGAATCATTTCCATGCATCACAATCTTTTACAGCATTGTGTTTAACATAGTGACTCACTTCATTGCATTCATATCACTTCATAGCATCTCACAGCAACGTAAAGCACAGTAAAACTATAAGGAAAGACAAATAACAAAGAATAAACAAATGTAAATATTAAAAGGTAATAACTCAAAACAATACATATTCCAATGTGAAATAAAATGTTCACAGCATAAAATGCAAATGTTTAGTAGGCCCAGGATGATTTTCCATGTGCAGAGTTTAATCAACAATATTATGATGGGATAAGAAATCAAATAAGTATGAAAACTGATGTACCTCATGCCGCTTACCAAAGTGATGCTAAATGTTTGAAACTTAAATCATTTTTAGAGCTCTTTTACTCTCAAACTCCTGTAACAGACAGAAACTCCTCTGTGTGCTGCATGTGTCCACTTTACGTTCGTTGCGCCCATTAATGGTGACATAAAGAAAAGCAACTAGAAGGGGGGGGGGGGGCATTACAAGAACCTTATCCCATCTGTGAAACATTGTGGTAGTAGGATAACGGTTTGGGCTTGTTTTTGCTGCATCTGGGCCAGGACGACTTGCCATCATTGATGGAACAATGAATTCTGAATTATACTACTGAATTCTACAGGAAAATGTCAGAACATCTGTCCGTGAATTGAATCTCAAGAGAAAGTGGGTCATGCAGCAAGACAACGACCCCAAACACACAAGTCATTCTACCAAAGAATGGTAAAGAAGAATAAAGTTAATGTTTTGGAATGGCCAAGTCAAAGTCCTGACCTTAATCCAAAATAAATGTTGTGGAAAGACCCGAAGCAAGCAGCTCATGCAAGGCAACCCACCAACATCCCAGAACTGAAACTGTTCTGTACTGAAGAATGGGCTAAAATTCCTCCAAGCCGATGTGAAGGACTGATCAACAGTTACCGGAAATGTTTAGTTGCAGTTATTGCTGCACAAGGGGGTCACATCAGATATTGAATGCAAAGGTTCACATACTTTTGCCACTCACAGATATGTAATATTTGATCATTGTATATTTCAAGTAATATTTTTGTCTAATTTGTTTAATTGGGTTCTCTTTGTCTACTTTGAGGACTTGTGTGAAAATCTGATGATGTTTTAGTTCATATTTATGCAGAAATATAGAAAGTTCTAAAGGGTTCACAACTTTCACTTTCAAGCACCACTGTACTTCTTGCCTTATAGTGTACATTACAAAACATTATACCTCAATTTTCTCTCATTTTTGCTGGGCAGTTAGTCTAGTGAATTTGTCACCCCAACCATATAGACATACACCATACACTTTTGATATTTTACTTTGAACAGTGTATCCCTAGGCAATAAATTATATTTAATTACAATATTAACAAACATTCAGTCATTCAGTTAATGTTTTTCATCACTTAATTTCATCATAATTATATAGCTATGGCCATTCTGAACAATAAAAATTATAGTCAATAAAGGTGGAGCTATGTGTAGCTATAAAATGAACTAATGGAGCTATATTTATTTAAGTATTATTTGAAAATACTGTATAATCTAAACTATCAGACATAATGTGTTACTTATTCTCATCAATACTTTATTTAAACCTAGTTGAAAGATGACTCTGGCTGATTTTATGTTTACCAAAAAATAATCATAAAAAATATTTTGGATATGTTATTCATTGAACTTGCTACAAACTGAACATAGGTGTTTTTGTGCTACAACAAGAAAGTATGGACTATAAAAAAATAATTTTACTAATTGTAAGTACTTGTTAAGGAGCATAAATATGTTATTTCATTTTATAGGCTGAATAAAGCATATAATACCATCCTACTTCATCTAACATGTTCAGATAAAGATCCACAGTGACGTAAACATTTTTATAGAAGTAAGATTTTTGCATATTTTAGTCAGTCAACAGAAATACTTGTGATCATGTAATACAACTTACATAACAGTTTGTAAGTTTTCACTGAACTTACCATGTGCTTGCACTGAACAGCCTGCCTTTAAATATTGACCACAACACCTGTGATGATGGCAGACCAATCAGAATAATTGTTTTAGTGTTTAAGCAGCTTTAGCAGTTGGTTCTTTGTCTTCACTAAGCATGTTGTTCAAAGGCTTATTTGTCTTACTTTACCTTATATCCCATATTACCTGACTTGACCCTATCTAGCCTCTAGGGCCATGGTGCAATATATAACAAAGATTAGTTTGATCAGTTGGTCAAAACTACACATAATGAAATGGTGGGACACTTAAGCCAAGAGCAATGAACCAAGCGAATCTATTATATTATTAGTTTTATCTTCTCAACTTTGTTGGCATTATGTCATATTATTTGGACTACTCATATATTTGAGTGTCTTAGTTCTTGTAGCCTGTATCATAACCAACTGTTGCAAGCTGTTGTGACAGAAGAAAACTAGTGCTTCATATTCCCCTCTAGTGGATCTCTTGCATTATAGCATCAGAATACCAAAACAGGCCTTTACTCATAATAAGCTATTGAACAGTTAAAGAATATTAAGCATTCAGGCAAATGACACAAACATATCTAGAAAGTGAACTGACATTCCCTCCTTTAGGTAACAGTGTGAAATGTTTGTATGATTGTAGTGACATGGCTTGTGTGCTACATTCTGGTGGGGAAAAATGTTCATTAAATGTTCATTAAATAGATAGTCATTGGTTCTAGCCTTTTAAAAAGATAGCTAGCTTTTCACTGAAAGGAAAGGAAAGGACACCATCAGTTGTAGGGTTCTACGTTGAATATTTAAGGGTTTCCATAGAGTGGCAAATGAAATGGCTTCTAAATGGGAAGTTTTTCTCCCCAGAGAGACAAACTAAAAAAAAACTTTCGTATTCCAGATTTAACCTCTGTGTTAGAGTGTAGTTTTGTGTTGTATGATGAAGTGCAAAAAGATTTTCTTCTTCTTCATACATAGAGTTTCGTCATAGTGCTTGAGCCACCGGGAGCTATCCAAGGTCCCTAATCTGCCTGCAGGACAACCGTAATCCCGCTTGAAGACAACACCAAGCTTTTGGTGAGAAAATCACGCAATTATCGTTATTTGAGCCACAGATTCGAAGGAAGGCACTACGTTGGGGGACTTAAGAAATAATTAAAAACAATTCAGAATGCCGCAATGTGATTTGACCTTTGACAATTGCTTTAGAATAATTGTAAGGGTAAAATAATTGGTTTTATTTGCACATGCATTAGTTTAGATTAGCATTGCTTAGTTATTTGCTGTCTCCAACATAACACACACACACACACACACACACACACACACACACACACACACACACACACACACACACACACACACACAATTCGCACCCACGCGCATTGATTGCATATTCACGACAGACCTGCAGTGCGTCTGCTTTCCGCCAGCATGTCTACACGCCATGACAAGATAGAGAGGAGCTGCTGTCATTTTTAAACACGCAGCATTTACATAGACGGCCCAAACAGTAGATGGCTCTCTTGAGTTTTATCTTGTTTGACTATTGCAAGGAACGTGAATTCTTATAAATTATATGTTACTGTTCACCTGTACTGTTAATACAGTAAATAGCTGCAGTTAATTGGCGTAGAAGAAAAGAAAAGAAAAAAAAGACGTAAAAAATATGTGCATCAAAACATCGTTTAAGGATGTGTAGTCTGTTGCTGAAGTTTGCAATCCTGATTTTGTTTGTTGGGCTGTGTGTGTGTGTGTGTGTGTGTGTGTGTGTGAAGCGTGACATTTTCCACGTTCATTCTGACGTTCTGATCAATGGTCCAGCTGAATAGACTAACCTCGCCTATGATAAGAATTCTCCCATCTGATGACATGATACGAATATTGTCGAATATTCTAGGCCTAGACGATGTCACTTTTTTCCGTAATATGCGAATGTGCACATTTGGCATAACATCTCGATTTTAATACACTTAATTTTACCTAAGAGACAAAAAGTGGAAACCACTGCCATGAAATCGATCCAGCTCCCCACATGTCCACCAGGGATACGTCTTTGGGGGGAACAAATCTCGCCACTATGTCACCTGAGAAAAAGTTATTAGTTAAGCATGCATCAGGTTATTACCCCTACTGTCCGCAATCACACCACCCCCAAACACACACACATACACATGTACACGGTGTATACTTCCTTTCGTCTCCCTCACTTTTTGCATAGTCATTTTCATAGTGTACTTGGTGCGCGTGCGAATGAGGCGATCATACTGCCACACCCGGCAAGACACACACACACACACACACACACACGCGGACATTAAAAGTCCCCGACACTGAGACCCAACAATCTTCACCTGTGCTTCGTGTCAGTGTCAGGAGAGGGAGCGGAATAAGAGGAGAGTGCTAAGAGAAAATCTTGATATAACGCTTTCCTGTCCTGGAGATAACAGGTCTGGTGGGATCCTTAGCGCTCACATGTCATTCGTTTCGAGGTAAAAAAAAAAAAAAAAAAAAAATGTGGAGGCGCGGAGGTTCATCCAAGAAGTCGGTCAGAGTCGTGTTTGCAGAAGAGCTTTTAGCGAAGTGTGGATGACGGCGCACGCAGGTTATGTGGACTCGCGGAGGAGATAAACACGTCGACGTGTGGCGCTTGGACTTTTCCCGCCAGCCTTTATGCCCTGACCCCTAAAAAAAAGTCGCTGTTTTTTTTTTTTGGTTTGTTTGTTTGTTTGTTTTTTTAGCTTCGGTAATGAACGGGGACAAAAGCGGGACTCAGAGGGACAGAAAGAGAGAAGAAGAAGCAAATCTCTCCGTGTCGTTTTGCTCTGCGCGTTCGGAGGTGAACCCGTTCCGGTTTTTGCCATCTGCGTTTTTAGGAGGTTGTGGTGGTGGAGTGTGTGTATTTTTTTCATTTGTTTTTTGAGACATGGCAGCGGCAATCGCCAGCGGTCTGATTCGCCAAAAGCGACAAGCGCGCGAGCAGCACCTGCACAGACCGGCGACTCACCGACGCAGGAAAAGCCCGAATAAAAGCAAGGGGATCTGTAACAGTAACCTAGTCGACATCTTCTCCAAAGTGCGAATCTTTGGCCTCAAGAAGAGGAGACTACGGAGACAAGGTGTGAGCAAAATCAATAAAGGGCGCCTTTTTCTCGCGAAGCTGTTGCGTCTCGGGCACAAAGCCACTTGTGTTTAATTAGACTTTAGAGCATCGTCGTATGGCACTGAAAGATTCGCCTTATCCGCTTACAGATTAGATCAGCTAATTAGGTTATACGTGAGAAGGGAATATATTGTTTCGATTAAATTACACATACTGATCTTAGTCGGAATACGAGTAGATCCCTTCAGGTTTTATCTGACACTTCTTGTTTTTAAATATACTGCTGATATTTTATTCATGGTTACACTTTTCCCCTGCACATAGTGTGTCTGCAAACATCTTTTGGACAAGAAGATCCAGTTTTAAGTAAGATTTAAGTAACTCTTACATATGACAGGCTGATTAAAGGCCGAGATGCATTATCTCCTGTTCTGTGAGTATGATTTTAAGATGAAGTTTTTATTATTCATAAGCCAAAGTCTTTATTTCTGGCCTGATGAACACTGCATTTGAAATGTTGCTTAGTTCTGATTGATTGCTCTGTAAGCTCTTAGAATGATCTGAATTGGTGATCTCTACCAGAGCTGTTTTTGCTTTCACACTCACATGGTGGTCTAAAACAAAGGTGTTTCTTGTAGTGCCGATTAAAAATTTCTGTTCCTAAATTTGCTGCTTGGTGGTTATAAACAAAATTGGAGGGTGTGGTTATGACACACATGATTACAGGTGACATTCACTACTGCTTCTAGTGGACTGGAGTGGAGATTACATTAATTAAATGTAATGTATTTGTTGAGAGTGCATTAAACATCTGCCTATGATATACTGGTGCTTAGCAAATCAAATCAAGTGTTTTTTTGTTTTTTTTTGTAACCATGACAAAGTGTATAAAGCCATATTTTATCTTTCAAATAATATGTTCATGATGTAGTGTATGGAGAGTGCATGATACTGAATTATCAGCATCAAATTAACACTGCCACAGTGATAAGTTAGAGCAACTGTAATATTTTGTAATATTTTACAATGTCTGTATTATACTGTCTCAACTTCCTTTCTTAGATTTATTATACGCATTTCTTTTTTCTTCTGATGAGGTATATTGTGGCCTGTTGCTTTAAAATCCAGTTTTATTATCTTTAGGTAGATCTGTGGCCTGCATATTGGTACATCACAGGAAGATCTTATAAAGCCACAGCAGATGGAAGCTTTGGCACATTGTGGGTGGTTTTGGTTTTTGTGTCTATATCAAGAGGTGTGTGTGTGTGTGTGTGTGTGTGTGTGTGTGTGTGTGTGTGTGTGTGTGTGTGTGTATCTAAGTGTTTGTCAGGGTGGAATATCATACTGTGAATAATAGACATGACTGGCATGCGTGTGTGTGTGGAGCCTGGGGGAGAAGTAATGACAGGGACAGGAAGTCATATTATATCAGGTGACAGCCATTTTGTTAAACTCTGACCGTAGTAGCCTTTACCCTTGGGTTTGCACAGAAGTGCTTAATGGAACAAGACTGTGTGTTGGATCTTGTCACAGAGTTTGACTGAGTTTTGAGTATATATATATATATATATATATATATATATATATATATATAATTTTTTTCTTTTGCACAGAAAGATCTGGGTTTATGTGTTGTGTTTGTGTTATGGAGGCTTTATAGGAAGCCATTAATTTTCTACCCACTTGAGATTTATCAAGTCAGTTTAACTGCATCTATGACAACCTGTCGAAAGCAAGGCAGGCACTATACACAAGGAGACACCTCATCATCGCTCTCTCTCTCTCTCTCTCTCTCTCTCTCTCTCTCTCTCTCTCTCTCTCTCTCACACACACACACACACACACACACACACACACACACATACACACACACCCTTCCATCCATAAACAAACAACCTCTGAAAATATTTTGGATTTCAGTGCTGTCTTTTTCTTACATGCCATGCTTTTGAACATTTTTTGAGTTTGAAAATAGTTTGCAGTGCCAAGTAAGTCCTAAATTTCAAAATTTCCCTCCAGAGACATGCACATCAACACGTGTGCTTGTTGGCTATACCTGCTGGTATACTTTTTGTATACTTATGGTATATTTTTCCATCAACAGATTTTTCAGTGAGAACGGCTGTAAGTTGAAATTGTGGTTTTACTAAGAGAAATACACAATGAAAGCTACAATGATAAAACATTTTTTGTTTTTTAAATAATACTCAATTGATATTTAAAATTAAATGCTTAAATGCACTGCAATGCACTGCCTGGCATTAAAGGGATCTAGTCCCTGACCCACAATTGTTAAATTACAACTTGTTGCTTTATGCAAGGGTGACATACCAATTGAATTATATTTTAGTGGCTTTCACATAGATGGAGACGTGAAAAAGGCATGTGGTGTTATAGCCTGCACATTCGAAAGACAGAAATGAGACATACAGTATTGTTGATAGCAGAAAACAAAAATATTTCTATCTTGATTATGGCATATCATTCTTATACATTGCAAATGTATATCTTTGTTTATTAATATTTTCTCTTTCATTACTACTGCTAATAAAAAACAATCAGTTATATTGTCATATACAGTTACTGTTTTGTGTATTTGTACACCACCCATCCCACTCTAGTGCAAAAATTCTAAATCCACACTTTCTAAATCCAAAACTAATAAATTTTGTCAAATTATATTTCTCAAATAGGTCCATCCGTCTTTTGAAATATTAGGAAAAATATATTGTGAGCATTGTGCATGTCAGAGGTGATAATTATTAGAGTGAGGGGAGCAACCATTTGTTAGAATTTGCATAGCAACAATATATGCAATACATGGTGAAGAGCAGTGTAAAGGGGTTGGTTTAAAATTAAGAAATTATCAGTAAGTGTGGTTAGATTAAATATAATGAAACTTCTCTCATTCCATTTAAAACCTGAGAGCTAGTCAGCAAATGACAAATTTCCTGTACAAATTTCATGTAGATATGTAAGTGGTAGAAATAACCACTGGCTGGCAACAGAACTAACAACAAATAGATTTGTTTGCATCTTCTTTTGTGTCTTTTGTTGGTGTGAGTCTCTAGTATAGTATTTAGTGTTGAAAGTATTGTTTACTGGCAAAAGTTAGACATTCTATTTATTCATACATTCATCTTCAGTAAAGGCTTTGTATTGGTCACAGCCAATCCAGGGAGCACTGGGCACCACGCACACACACTCATTTACACCTAGGGACAATTTTGCCTAGACAATCCACCAACCTGAATGTTTTTGGATGGTGGGAGGAAACCAGAGAACCTAGAGGAAATCCGAACATGGCGAGAACATGGAAAACTCTACATAGACAGTAACACAAGCTCAGGATTAATAAAATTGTTTCTATTAATTATAAGATGTTCCACATGCAATAATGTGTCAGCTGTTTGTCATGTTTAGTAGCTACAATGAGGTTTGTTATGGATAAAATTATTTTACTTGGTGAAATAGATTTCCATTCTTGTGACAGCAGGTTTTGATTGTTGTGCATTCTGTTGCCAGCAGACACTTTCATGTCTGACCACGTAAATCTTTAACCCTTTAACAGTGGGATGTAGCTGTGATTTACGTGGTCAGACACTTTCATGTCTGACCACGTATATCACAACTACATCCCACTGTTAAAGGGTTAAAGATTTAATGCAGGTTTGCACAGACATTCCATTAGATGGTTGGGTGTTATGACATGCTTAGCAGTATGCAAGCAGTGTAGAGACAAAATGGTCAAGAACTACTGGACCTCCCTGATCTTGCATGACAGGGTGAGAGCAACTTATCAAAAGCATAATGTTTATTATGTTGATACTTAACTATTTAAAAATATTTCAACATGAGAAATATGTCTTATTTGGCTGTTTGCCAAATAAGACATGCACCTGAATATATTGCATACAGTACATGCATCATTTTGAAATTGTCATATAGGTAAGGATCTAGTAAACTTAACAAAAAAGATAAACACAAAATAATAAAGAAAACGTTGGTAGTCTGCAAGCGCCTAGCTGCTGTGTCTGCACACGCCGCCGTTATAGTTTAATTATATTTAATCTAACCACACTTACTGATAAAACCATGCAGGTTTTGTGTGTCTATTTTGCTAAATATTGATTATATTGTTTTACAATTGTGAACAAGTGCCCTCCACTAATATTGGCACCCTTGGTAAATATGAGCAAAGAAGGCTGTTAAAAATTGTCTTTATTAACCTTTTGACCTTTTGTTAAAAAAAAAAAAAAAATCACAAAATGTACTCTGCTCTCATGGATATCAAACAATTGCAAACAAAACATAGGTTTATATAAAAAAAATCTTTATTAAATATAGGTGTGCAACAATTATTGGCACCCTTTTAGTCAATACTTTGTGCTACCTCCCTTTGCCAAGATAACAGCTCTCAGTCTTCTCCTGTAATGCCTGAGGAGGTTGGAGAATACATGGCAAGGGATCTGAGATACAGATCCCTTGCCATGTATTCTCCATACTGAATCTCTCCAGATCTCTCAAATTTTGAGGTCCATGCTGGTGGACTCTCCTCTTCAGTTCACCCCACAGGTTTTCAATGGTTTTCAAGTCAGGGGACTGGGATGGCCATGGCAGGACCTTGATTTTGTGGTCAGTAAACCATTTTTGTGTTGATTTTGATGTATGTTTTGGATCATTGTCCTGCTGGAAGAACCAACCACAGCCCATTTTAAGCTTTCTGGCAGAGGCAGTCAGGTTTTCATTTAATATCTGTTGCTATTTGATAGAGTCCATGATGCCATGTATCCTAACAAAATGTCCAGATCCCCTGGCAGAAAAACAACCCCAAAACATTAAAGAGTCACCACCATATTTAACCGTGGGCATGAGGTACTTTTCCATATGGCTACCTCTCTGTGCGTGCCAAAACCACCTCTGGTGTTTATTGCCAAAAAGCATCTGACCATAGAACCCGATCCCATTTGAAGTTCCAGTAGTTTCTGGCAAACTGAAGACGCTTGAGTTTGTTTTTGGATGAGAGTAGAGGCTTTTTTCTTGAAACCCTTCCAGACAACTTGTGGTTATGTAGGTGACTTCGGATTGTAGTTTTGGAGACATTCTGACCCCAAGGTGCAACTAATTCTGCAATTCTCCAGCTGTGATCCTTGGAGATATTTTGCCCACTCGAACCATCCTCTTCACAATGCGTTGAGACAATATAGACACACATCCAATTCCAGGTTGATTCATAACATTTCCAGTTGACTGGAACTTCTTAATTATTGCCCTGATGGTGGAAATGGACATTTTCAATATTTTCTTATAGCCACTTTCCATTTTGTGAAGCTCAACAACCTTATGCCGCACATCACAGCTTGGTCTTACCCATTGTTATGAATGACTAAGGGAATTTGGCCTATGTGTTACCTCATATTTATACTCCTGTGGCTGAATAATTTCCTGTTCCTAGTCACCCAGGTGTACTTAAAAAATTTAAAATATCAATGGGAATATACTTATACTATATACTAATATATTTTTCTCATATGAATTCATGGGGTGCCAATAATTGTTGCACACCTATATTTAACAAAGATTTTTTTATAAGCCTGTGTTGTGTTTGCAGTTGTTTGAATTTTTTAAACAAAAGATTAAACAATAGGTTAAACAATAAAGACAATTTTTCACAGGCTTCTTTGCGCATATTTACCAAGGGTGCCAATATTAGTGGAGAGCACTGTAGATGTATTAGGTATTGTCACATATTGTCTAGCGGTACTACTGTTAAGTCAAATGATACAGTATAAGATGGCTTAAGTATAAGCAGTTGGCCATGCAATGCTTAATAGTAAATAGAACATGGAGTTAAAGATCTATTTGATAGAATCCGAAGATAATTGATCAGCTATACTGTTCAGTAATAGAGTAGACTATTAATAAAATAAAACTAAATTGAACAACCTCTAGATTCCTAAGCATTATGCCATGATGTGTTTACTCTAGCTTACTCTGGTACTGGAATTCTGAAAGCATTTATGCTCGTGTAGTAACTTTTCTATTTTATTTATATCACATTACTGTTGAATTCTCAGTAAGGTGTTGATTAATTTTCTGTTACAGCAGCTCTGACAATAATGCTGGCTGTAAATAAAATAACAGATAAATAAGTAATACATTTTTAAAATTGTAAGCATTGGCAACTTGCTTAAAGTAAATCACTTCGGGATGGTAACAGATATACTCCTGTTGATTATTTTCTTATAGCATATCCCATCATGTTTAATTCTTTGCGTATAAACCATAAGTGCAGGATTGGAAGTAGCTACATAATGTATCAATGTATTCAATGTATGTCAATGCATTTTAATACATGTTTTTTTAAGTCTTTGAACATAAATATTCATTTTATTCTAAGATGTAACAATAAGTGCTTGATTGCAATTTGAGCCAAAACCACACATGAACAATGTATTAAATGTCATCAGCAACATATTGTCAGTTTGAGTTGATGAGGAGGCATGCTTTCCCATGTCGGAGGAAGAGAGGCAGCTTTAATGTGTGAATGTCTCATTTGTACACCACCGCATTTCTGTTCAGGAACTACAGCAACAACTCCCATTTGCTCATGCCACCTCGGTCCCACCTCGTCTCTTTCTATATGTATCAGTTTCATCCCACCCTTCTCTTTCAATCCTTTTTCAACTGTGCCTCAAAAATGGCTTGATAAAGGTTTAGTAGTCTGTTACTGATACCAATATTTCATTTTATAATCTAATGTAAGTGGATTAGAAAAAAATTATTGAAGATTTTTAATCATACCCATCAAATACAGAAACCAATTTATAATCCGAAATTCTACACATTTAGTGGCCCCAATATAATTATATCCAATATATTTAAATGCAAAATCATCTAATAATAGCACTTCCCCTCAGAGAGATTACAAAACAAAGTTACAATTAGACCACACAAATTCATTTAACTGTTTAGTTCTAAATGTGTTTCATATGATATCATAATTATGAAATACAAATGCATTTATTTAATTAAGCTATGCTAAAGATAAATCATATATATGGTATGTATGAGAAAATGGTACCACATCAGTTAATAAGGCTGTCACCAATTATATTGTCAGTGGGCTCTATTTATCATCTCCCTTCAGCTGTGAGAATTTTAATCTAGTGTCTTATCAGCACAAGATCTGTGAAAAAAACACACACACACACAGAACACTTGGAGTTCTCTTTAAAATGTCGGTGGTCGCCAATTACATTGTGTGACACTGCATGTCTCTGAAACCTTGCCATTTCCTCTGGCATCACTAGAAGGTCGTCTGAAGGGCATCAGTATCAGAGGGCTCTTGTTTGCTCGCTCACTCATAAATGCTGCCTGAACCAAGCAAAAGCTAGATTAGTTTGTGGGCTTGTAGTTTTCTGATGATGAGTGAAAATATAATGGAGAATTAGTAGCAGATGTTGTAAATGTTTTTACTAATTAAAATAGTCTTTATTATTCTAGAGAATTATTGAAAAATTGATTACCAGTGTTACATTGTATTTTGATAAAGGTATGTGGTAAATGTGGTAATATCTGAAATTGTGAAATGGCATTATTGTGATATTAATGTGCTAGATAATGATGTATCAGAAACATTATTCAGTGTTCACTTTGAAATTACCTAGAATTTTTTTTAAAATAAGGATGCATACTTATATGAACAAACATACCAGGTGAAAATCTTGATTTGTTTTTCATTGTTTTAATAAAGTTATTTCAAGTCCACATAAAAATATCCTAGCAGTGTCCCTAACCAAAGAACATTTGACCTCATACTATAGTTATGTTATTTAATGTCAAATTATATAAATGTGAAGTTATAATGAGATGCTGTGATTTTTTGAAGAAAAAAAAATTGAGTCATATAATGTGTAGTTATCACACTATGAAATTCACATTATGAAACACTATTTCACCCTTAGTATAGTGAAATATTGACCATAGTTTTGCAGTGTGGTCTCCCACATGCACTGATCGCTCCAAACATGACAAGATATTTCAAGTCTGAAACAGAATGTTGAAAAGGGTCCTCTTGTTCCTGCATCATTGGACTGTTGAACTGCAAACAAAGCTGTGTCTGTATCTGTTCACATTTCATGATCAGCTCTGACATGATAGGAGAAGGCACTCTCAAGAAAATTGTTTCTTTTGTCCTAAAAGACGGACACAATCCCACACACTTAGGAAGATGCAGAAGAACACTCGAGATGAAGAGATTCCCCAGGATAACCAAAACATATTTGTTGAAAAAATCGACAAGAAGTGTCTTTTGTAGAGGACAGGAAATGGGAATCCCTGATATGGTCTCCCTGGCAACAGTCCGGATGAGGGAAATCCTAGACAGGAAGAATGTCTCCATAGTAACAGACTGTGGGTGAGGGAGGGGCTGTGTAAAGGAGCAAGGAAACTCTCCATGGCAACAGAGCCAAAGTGTGACATTGGAATGATTCAAGATTCCTGAGGATTTTAGTGGATATAATCATAAAAAAGAAACATAAGAATCCATTAGTTCATCATTACATCCCTGGCATTGCATTCATTATGGCTCACTGTAATGTAATGTAATTTATCTTTAAATCGTTATCATGTCCTTAGCAGATAGTGAGTCCTCATCATTTCTTACATTAAACAAGATAGAAAGGAGATATACCCTTAAAACTTAGTCTAAACACACACACACACACACACACACACACACACACACACACAGGTATGGTCTAGATAGAGTGTGGTTGATCACAGCATGTGGCACTAAAGGCAGTCTGGTGGAAGGAAAGAGAGGGAGAAGTTGCTCTCTAATTTATGTGAGGAATGTTCCTGTACATCTGAAAGTGGGTCACTGCCATCTGGAGTGTGTAATAGTATGGGTGTGTACAGTAGGTGTTTGGGTTGTGTCAAAGACACATTTATTTAAAAGGGATTCCCTCACCTACATAATCCAGAGAGGAAAAACTGTGAGTTGAAGATAACAAAAACGTTTTTTTTTTTTTTTTTTCCATAGCTCTGGAAGGACTTCTGTCCTAAACTATTGCTGACACTATACCACTATGTGGAGTGCTATATTGTGTTATCTTGAAAAAATATATCAGTTTTTGACCATAGTAAAAGGGTTTTTGCCTGTTTTCATCATATAAGACAGACCCCCTACCTTTATTCATAAAATGTCATATAAATAAGACTACCCTACTTGAAAAAAATCTGTAGAGTAGTATTTGTACTAGGGATTCTGATTTTAAATGCACCCATTAGGCTACACACACACACACACACACACACACACACACACACCATCTTTGTGAGGACCTTTCAGTGACATAATTATTAATGTAATATAGCTAATTAATGTTATGACTACACCTAAACCTAACATCAATACAGAAAAGGAACCCAAGGGAGCAGCCCACAAATTGTAGCACCTGGCTTTCACCAAGTGTCCCTAGAACAACAATTGGAATGGTGTGTTGGATCATTTACGCTTTGCAAGTGTTTTGAAAAGGTGCTCTTGTGAATATTGATGGCATCATTAGTACCAGAATTTTTTATTCCAAAACCTTGTTGCCTCTGCAGGGTGTTTCAACAACATATATCCAAAATTACACTGAATGGTTACAGGATCACAAAATAATATCAGCCTCTGGATTCAAATCTTACTGAAAACCTGTGGTGTGAATTGAAAATTATTACTTAAAAACCAATTATTAATTACCAAAGGGTTAAGCTAAAATTGTTGCCCATTTAATGTTGTTTAATACTAATTCTTGCTCATTTTCTTGAAGGGTGCCAATAATTCTGGAGCTGAATAAATAACCCATAACATATAACTCTAAAGCAGACATCCTTGTAAGGGCAAGTACAACACAATCCATTGCCATTGCCACATCAATGTGACACACTGTATAATGTATATATCCATCCATATATCCATTTCTAATACCATATGTCCTGCTATTGGTTGCACCTATAACTCCTACTCCTATTGACTTTAGGGCTATAATGCCTCCCATTTATAAAGTGCCATTTAGAGAAACTGATAATAAATATCGCAATACATGATAGATGATATAAGACAGTTTGTCGAATGGAATACTCACAGGAGGTCCGTCCTGCAACATGATACTAAATCTTCTGATATCTGACTCTGTATAATGTGATATTTATTTTGAGTGAAATACTCACAGGGGATTTATCCTGCATCATGACTCTAAATCTTCTGAAATTTGACAGTGTGGTGTGATATTTATCTTCTTTTGTTTTCTCTTTTTGTCTATCTCTTTCTCCCTGTCTCAGATCCCCAGCTCAAGGGCATTGTGACCAGGTTATATTGCAGGCAAGGTTACTACTTGCAGATGAGCCCAGATGGATGTTTGGATGGGACAAAAGATGACAGCACTAACTCCTGTGAGTTCACTTTACAAATATCTGTACTACACTTTTGCTCCATAAATGATAGGTTGACAGTCTGCCATATAACTGTAGAATAAATGTTCATATGGATCTACTGCCCTTTCAGTCACAAGAGCACTAGTGAGGTCAGATGAAAAGGCCTGGTGTGCAGTCAGCATTCCAGTTCATCCCAAAGGTGTTCAGTGGGGTTGAGGTCAGGGCTCTGTGCAGGCCACTTGAGTTCTTCCATTCCAATCTTGGCAAACCATGACTTCATGGACCTTGCTTTGTGCACAGGGGAATTGCCATGCTGGAACAGGTTTGGGCTCCTTAATTCCAGTGAAGGGAAATTGTAACTTTAGAGCATACAACCACATTTCCATAAAAGTTTAAAATGCAATGAAAACAAAAATCTGTGATTTGTCAAGTCTCTTGAAAAGACATTCAATGTTTTCACTGACCAACTTAGTTGTATTTTGTAAATATAAACAAATTTAGAATTTCATGCATTCAACACATTCAAAAAAGTTGGGACAGAGGCATGTTTACCACTGTATTACATCACCCTTCCTTTTAATTACACTGTTTAATCGTTTGGGAACTGAGGATACTAATTGTTGCAGTTTTGCAAGTGGAATTGTTGCCCATTCTTGCTTGATATAAGACTTCAGCTGCTCAACAGTCCTTGGTCGCCATTGTCTGATTCTCGTCTTCATGATGCGCCATAGGAGACAGATCTGGACTGCTGGCACATACAGTACTGTGCAAAAGTTTTAGGCACATGCAAAGAAATGCTGTAGTGCAAAGATTCCTTCAAAATAATGGAGTTAAATGTTTCGACATTTTAAAAAAATACTGTAAAGAGCAGTGAACAGTAGTAAATGAAACATATATATATATATATATATATATATATATATATATATATATATATATATACACACAGAGTGGGTATATATATATATATATATATATATATATATATATATATATATATATATATATATATATATATATATATATATATATATATATATATATATACAGTGGGTATAGAAAAGAATCACCCCCCTTTAAAATAATCACATTTTGTTGCTTTTCAGCCTGAAATGCAGATGGACACAGTTTTTGATTTATCCAGCTGTATTTACTCAGTGCAACTTATAACATCCAAGTGAAAGATATAACACCAGCATGTCAGAGAAAAATGTATATTAAAAAAAAACAAAAAAAAAAACAGAATCACTGAGTTGGAAAAAGGATCACCCCCCTCCTAAAAATGACTTGTAAACCCAATAAGGTGTAGCTAATCACCTTCTCAATGACACACAAAGCCATTTGACTTTCAACTGTGATCAGCTGTGATTTTGATTAGCTCAGCATGAAATGAGCTTTCCTGGAGCATTTTCAGTAGTGCATCTGAAGCAAACAATCAACTATGGGTGGCAAGGCACTGTCAAAAGATCTCTGGGATAAAGTTATGGACAGGCACAAGTCAGGAAATGGATACAAAAAAAATTTCAAGGCTTTAACAATGCTTAGAAGCACAGAGTAGAAGGTTTATGGGAAGAAGGTTTATCTTCCAACATGACAATGACCCAAAGCACACAGCAAAACTGACCACACAGTGGTTGAAGGAGAAAAAGGTGAATGTCCTTCCATGGCCTAGTCAGAGCCCAGACTTAAACCCCATTGAAAATCTGTGGAATGACTTGAAGACTGCAGTCCACAAACAGTCACCATCAAATATAACTGAACTTGAGCATTTCTGCAAAGAAGAGTGGGCAAATATTGCAAAGTCTAGATGTGCAAAGTTAGTAGAGACATATCCCAACAGACTAAAGGCTGTAATTAAAAAAATAAGGCAAATTAAAGCAAGGGGGTGATCCTTTTTCCAACTCAGTGATTGTTTTTTAATTTATTTTTTATTTTTTTTCTGACATGTTGGTGTTATATCTTTCACTTGGATGTTATAAGTTGCACTGAGTAAATACAGCTGTATGAAACAAAACCTGTGTCTGTCTTCATTTCAGGCTGAAAAGCAACAAAGCAGCGATTCTTTTCTATACCCACTGTATACAGTTGCAATCCAAATTATTCAGGCCCCATTGCAAATCAGGTTTATTGTCAAAATTTACAGACTTTCAGCTTTTTGCAATGAACACATCAAACAATTGAAATAGTTCAACACAACAAATGCTTCAAGTGGTTTCCCCAAATTCAACTGAAAATGCAACTTATAATGACTTCTCCAGTCTCAAAAATATTCAACCCCTTCATGGCTGTTACGACCCGTAGGGTGAAGGAGATGAGCAGGATGCATTCGCAGGGGAAAGTGTTCAGTTTATTAGGCACACTTGAAAAATAATAATGAACATAAATGTATATAAACACATCAACGTTAAATTAACGCTCGGAAGGAGATCTGGAAATCCCTGGAACAAACTATACGATACCAAACTGGAAGGGTGATCTGGAAGTCACTGGAACAAATCGCACGGCTAAACTTTAATACACTAGACTATGCTTTATTAACGCTCGAAAGGTGATCTGGAAATCATGGAAACAAATCGCACGGTTACACACATAAACCTGGAAATAATGCAAAACTATCCTAATACTCCGCCCCGAAGCAGAGACGGAGTGGCGTATTTAAACACATACTAATCACTTGTCGAAATCCAAAACAGCTGAACCCCCTCCATAAACAAATGAGGGGGCGGAGACATGACACGAACCAAAACAAATGCACATGGGGGAACATAGGAGGCGGAGACATGACGTGAATCACAACAAGAGCACATGGGAGAACATAAACAAAACGTGAGTTCATGAATGAATTGTCCATCGGAGAGTTTTTGAATAGCGCTGGAAAGCGCGTAGTGGAATGCGGAAGCATGCCACTCGTCACTCTTTGCAGCGTAACAAGGGCTGGAGAAGAGGAAACCTAACAGAGCCCCCCCCCCAAGGCGCGGCTCCCGAAGCGCCGCAAGTTCTATCCACTTTGGTGGACCTGGGCCCCTGGGCAGGATCCTAACCTCTGCCCTCCAGGACCTGAGGCTGGTTATGTCCAGTGTCCCGTAACCCGAGCAGAGCGTGTCAGGTTTTCCTTGAGAACTTGGACGAGAACTTGGACGAATGCCTGGTCTGGATTTCGGAGCTGCGCGTGACCTGGTGCTGGGCCTGGATCTCGGAGCTGCGTGTGACCTGGTGCTTGACCCAGGGCTCAACCTGGTGCTTGACCCGGAGCTCGACCTGGTGCTTGACCCGGAGCTCGACCTCGAGCCAGGATCGGAGTCTGCTCTGGAACCAGGATCGGAGTCTGCTCTGGAACCAGGATCGGATTCTGCTCTGGAACCAGGATCGGAGTCAGCTCTGGCACCTGGATCAGAGACAGGCTTGGAAACAGACTCAGAGAAAGGCTTGGAAACAGAGTCGGAGAAAGGTTTGGAAACAGACTTTGAGACAGACTTGGAAACAGACGTGGAAACAGACTTCGAGAAAGACATGGAAACAGACTTCGAGAAAGACGTGGAAACAGACTTCGAGACTGGACAGAGATCTAGGTTAGACCCAAAACCATAGACAAAATCAAAAACTTGGTTGGAGACAGCATTGGAGATTGGGCTGGAGACAGAGGAAGGGACAGAGGAGGAGACACGGCTGGAGACAGAGGAGGAGACAGGGCTGGAGACAGAGGAGGAGACAGAGGAGTGAGCTGGGTTAGAAGGGGAGCTGGGAGTTAAATCAGCCTCTGAACTGAGAAAGAGAGCAAACACCCATCCAGAAATCAAACCTATGCAGCTAGCATCGAAATCAGGAACTGAACTAGGAACTGGGCTAGGAACATGGTCGGAACCTGGACTAGGACTTGGGCTTGGAACTGGACTAGGAACAGGTTCGGAACCTGGACTTGGACAAGGAACTAGACTGGAACTGGGAACGGGAGCAGGACTGGGAACCGGACTGAGAACAGGATTGGGAGCAGGACTGAGAACAGGCTCAGAGATTGGCCTTGGAATAGGGCAAAAATCTGGACTTGGACATGGACTAGGACATGGACTTGGACATGGACTGGGATTAGGGCAGGAACCTGGACATGGACTGGGATTAGGGCAGGAACCTGGACATGGACCTCAGACATGGACAAGGCAGGAGTGGAGGTTTCTTCTCGAACCTCTGATGAGAACATGGCTTGGGCGGAGGTTTCCTCGTGGACCTCCGGTGTAAGCAGGCCAGGAGAGGAGGTTTCCTCTTGAATCTCTGGCTGGAGCTCGGGGCTGGAGGTCGCCACATTAACCTCCCTGAGCAGCTTCGCTGTGGAGACCTTCTGCTGGGCCTCTTGCTGGAGCTCGGGGCTGGAGGTTGCCACGTTAACCTCCTGTGGTAGCTCCGTGGAGGAGACTTCCTGCTTGGTCTCTGGCTGGAGCTCTGAGGGAGCCCTACTGTGGAACCGCTTATGCACCCGCCAGCTGCCCTTGAAGCAGCCTTGGGAGCAGAAGTAGCTGCTCCTGACTCCCTGGTTCCTGCAGGTGGGACACTGCAGGATGGCTGGTCGGGTGCATCCCTCGGTGGCACACTCCTGGGTTTGGGGATGAGAGGTATAGGCCGCCACGTTAGCCCGTTTATCCTCGTAGTGCTCCAGGAATGTTTTACTAGGTCGGTCGCCCAGATGATCCTTCCCTAAAAATGTCCTGAGGTCGGGTTGGAAGTCTGGGCTTCCGAACACCTGGACCAGTAGATCCACAAAGCCCGAAACTGTTTGGAGCTGCGGGGATCTACTGGTTAGGTGACGCTTCGCCCATTGGCGAGCGGAGCCGACCAGACAAGAGAGGAGCTTCTTCGTCGGGTTTGGGGTCCTCCAAGCTCAAAAAATAAAGTTGTGCCTGCAAAATGTAGCATTGTGGCCAAGTGGAAAAACCATCATATTCATCGGGGGGATAGATGAAAGTCCACTGAGGAAAAAACACAGAGTTAATAGCAGGCATTTCAATTGTAGCGTGGCAGGGCGTGGCGTGGCGTTGCTTTCCCCGCTGCATCCATTTTCTGGCGGAGTATTCTGTTACGACCCGTAGGTTGAAGGAGATGAGCAGGATGCATTCGCAGGGGAAAGTGTTCAGTTTATTAGGCACACTTGAAAAATAATAATGAACATAAATGTATATAAACACATCAACATTAAATTAACGCTCGGAAGGAGATCTGGAAATCCCCGGAACAAACTGTACAATACCAAACTGGAAGGGTGATCTGGAAATCACTGGAACAAATCGCACAGCTAAACTTTAATACACTAGACTATGCTTTACTAATGCTCGAAAGGTGATCTGGAAATCATGGAAACAAATCGCACGGTTACACACATAAACCTGGAAATAATGCAAAACTATCCTAATACTCCGCCCCGAAGCGGAGACGGAGTGGCGTATTTAAACACATATTAATCACTTGTCCAAATCCAAAACAGCTGAACCCCCTCCATAAACAAATGAGGAGGCGGAGACATGACACGAACCAAAACAAACGCACATGGGGGAACATAGGAGGCGGAGATATGACGTGAATCACAACAAGAGCACATGGGAGAACATAAACAAAACGTGAGTTCATGAATGAATTGTCCATCGGAGAGTTTTTGGAAAGCACGCAGTGGAATGCGGAAGCACGCCACTCGTCACTCTTTGCAGCGTAACGAGGGCTGGAGAAGAGGAAACCTAACAATGGCAAGCATCTTTAGTACTTAGTAGGACACCCTTTTGCTGTTATGACCTGCTGCAAACGAGATGCATAGCCAGACACCAGCTTCTGGCAACGTTCCTGAGGAATCTTAGCCCATTCCTCATGAGCAATGGGCTCCAGTTCAGTAATATTCTTGGGTTTGCGTGCTGCAACCGCCTTCTTCAAATCCCACCAGAGATTTTCTATGGGGTTCAAGTTAGGTGACTGTGATGGCCCTGTAGAATCTTCCAGGACTTCTGCTGCAACCAAGCCTTGGTGGAATTTGAGGTATGCTTGAGATCATTGTCCTGTTGGAGGGTCCAATGACGCCCAAGCTTCAGCTTCCTCACAGACGGCATGACGTTTTCTCCTAGGATTTCCTGACACTTAAATGAATCCATCTTGCCTTCCACACGCTGCAGGTTTCCAGTGCCAGGGGATACAAAGCAGCCCCAGAGCATCACAGAGCCACCACCATGCTTGACTGTGGAGAGAGTGTACTTTCTTCATTCTTCTTTCTCCAGACATACCGATGATCCATCGTTCCGAAAAGTTCCAGGTTTGTCTCATCGCTCCACAGAACAGAATCCCAAAACTTCTGTGGCTTATTTGTATGATTTTGAGCTGACCTTTCTTGTACTTTTGGGTCAGTAGTGGTGTACATATTGGAGTTCTGGCAAGGAAACCTTCTGCGTTTAGTACAAGCCATACTGTGCTCACTGAAACCTCAGTGCCTGTTGCCACCAAGTCTTGCTGTAGGTCTTTTGCAGTCCTTTTGTAGGTCTTTGGTAGGTATTTTGCACTTGAGTGTTTTTCACAACCTGCCTTCTCAAAAATCTGGTTTCAGCCGTTGATATCTTCCTTTTTCTGCCCCTTTTTCATGTATTTTCTGCCCCTAGCCAGTTCAGGTATTTCATGTGTTCCAGCTTAAGCACACCTGGTGCAACTAATGAAGCCCTTGATCAGTTGCATCAAGTGTGCTTCAGACAAAAACTGTTTTGCATATTTGTGCTGTTGTGAGGGATTCTATTCAGGGGGTTGAATAATTTTGAGACTGAAGAAGTCATTTTAAATTGCATTTTCAGTTGAATTTGTGGAAACCACTTGAAGCATTCGTTGTGTTGAACTATTTCAATTGCTTTTGTTTGATTTGTATTGGCACCCATGGTAAATATGAGCAAAGAAGCCTGTGAAAAATTGTCTTTATTGTTTAACCTTTTGTCTTTTGTTAAAATAATTCACAAAAATAGTCTGCTCTCACTACACGCTCCAACCAGAAGCCATGGATGACTGCGGGGGTGCAGGCACTGCTCAGGACCCGAGACTCCACCTTCAGGGAAGGTGACAAGGCAGACCTAAGAACAGCAAGAGCCAAACTGTCCCAGGCCATCAGAGAGGCAAAGCACGCACACGCTCAGAAAGTCCACAGGCACTTCAAGGATAGTGGCAACACGCGGTGCATGTGGCAGGGCATCCAGACCATCAGCAACTACAGGACAACATTACCTGCCTGTGACAGTGATGCCACCCTTCCAGATGCGCTGAACAAAATCTACGCTCGGTTTGAGGCGCAGAATGATGTGACGGCGAGGAAGACCACCCCTCCTCCTAACAACAAGGTGCTGTGTCTAACCATGTCTGATGTGAGGAAAACTCTACGCAGAGTCAACCCACAGAAAGCTGCTGGACCAGACAACATTCCTGGAAGAGTGCTCAGAGAATGTGCAGACCAGCTGGTCGGATGTTCTCACTGACATCTTCAACATCTCCCTGAGCAGCGCCATCGTTCCAACGTGCTTCAAGGGCACCACCATTGTCCCCGTACTGAAGAAGTCTTCAGTGTCCTGCCTCAACGACTACCACCCCGTTGCACTCGCACCCATCATCATGAAGTGCTTTGAGAGGCTCGTCATGAGGCACATCAAGACCCTGCTACCCCCCTCACTGGATCCCCTGCAATTCACATATCGTCCCAACTGCTCAACAGACGATGCTATCTCCACCACCCTACATCTGGCCCTCACCCACCTGGACAAAAAGGACACCTATGTTTGAATGCTGTTCATAGACTTCAGTTCAGCATTCAACACAATAATTCCTCAGCACCTGATTGGAAAGGTGAACCTGCTGGGCTTGAACACCTCCCCCAACTCCCTGCAACTGGATTCTGGATTCCTGACTGGGAGACCTCATTCAGTCTGGATCGGGAACAGCATCTCCAGCACCACCACACTGAGCACTAGTGCTCCCCAGGGCTGTGTGCTCATTCCACTGCTGTTCACTCTGCTGACTCACGATTGTGTAGCAATACACAGCTCCAATTACATCATCAAGTTTGCCGATGACATGACCGTGGTGGGTCTCATCAGCAAGAACGACGAGTCAGCATACAGAGAGGAGGTACAGCAGCTAACGGACTGGTGCAGAGCCAACAACCTGTCTTTGAATGTGGACAAAACAAAAGAGATGGTTGTTGACTTCAGGAGAGCACAGAGCGACCACTCTCCCCTGAACATCGACGGCTCCTCCGTGGAGATCGTCAAGAGCACCAAATTCCTTGGTGTTCACCTGGCGGAGAACCTCACCTGGTCCCTCAACACCAGCTCCATCACTAAGAAAGCCCAGCAGCATCTGTATTTTCTGAGAAGGCTGAAAAAGCCCATCTCCCTCCCCCCATCATCAACACATTCTACAAAGGAACTATCGAGAGCATCCTGAGCAGCTGCATCACTGCCTGGTTCGGAAATTGCACCGTATCGGTTCGCAAGACCCTGCAGCGGGTACTGAGGACAGCTGAGAAGATCATCAGGGTCTCTCTTCCCACCATTACAGACATTTACACGACACGCTGCATTCGCAAAGCCACCAGTATTGTGGATGATCCCACACACCCCTCACACAAACTCTTCACCCTACTGCCATCTGGAAAAAGGTATTGAAGCATTCGGGCCCTCATGGCCAGACTGTGTAACAGTTTCTTCCACCAAGCCATCAGACTCCTCAATACTCAAAGACTAGACTGACACCCACACACACACACATACACACACACACACACACACACACACTCTCATAATGAACTGAACACCATCCCACTCCCCATGCAATTTTTGCACGTTTCGTAACGGCCACCTGTACTTTTGCTGCTAAACTTATAAAAATATTATGTTTAATTTCTTGTCACCATCATACACTTTTACCTGCCTGCTACCGCAATAACTGCTATGTCCATATATGGTATAAGCTAATCTGCTGAATACTATGTCATAGTATGTTATGTTTAGATTCATAGCATCTTTTAATTATATTGTTATTCTTCTGCACTATCTTTTTGCGCTACCTGTATACTTGACACTTTCATACTAGAACTGTGTACTGGTCGGCGCGACACTGTTACTTACTGTGCCCATTGTCCTGTTTTAGGAGTTACTGTACTGTCTTGTGTTGTTTGCACGTGAACTTTATGTAGAATGTGTAGATCTTTAGTTCTGTGTCGTCTCATGTGGTTTAGTGTGTTGTTTTATGTAGCACCATGGTCCTGGTTGAACGTTGTTTCATTTTACTGTGTTGTACCAGCTATATATGGTTGAAATAACAATAAAACCACTTGAACTTGAACTTGATATAAAAAATGCAAAATAATAGGATATGCTGGATCAAGTGTTTTATAAGCTGTCAAACATGATTAATGTGATAAATACAACTACGACTATTTATGCACCAATATAGTAGACTCTTCGTAGATTTTATTTTAATGCTTGCTATCTTCTCATTAGTATGTTCTTTTTTTTTTTTCAATTTAAGATTTTCTCATGATTTTATTTTACATCATATTACATTTGACAACAAAGAAAAAGAACAATGGTATGTGCTTCTTATTTGCACATTTTCACTTGCTTAAAGGCATGTACTTGTTTATAAAGGTGGTGTTCTATATGCTATTGAAAAACCCAATCTTGGACACTTTTACTCAAAAAAAAAAAAAAATCTGGCAACCTTGATGGTAGTTTTAGTAATTTAAATGGGATGCCCAGAAAATCAACTTAAATCTTTGCATAATGCCTAACCCATCTCTGAATTTGGAACTTTCCTGCCCTAAATAATTACATAACTTTTGAACTTAAGTCGTCAACTCCAACATTGAGTACCGGTTTAAATGCCTGTTATGGACAAATGCTTAATATTGATTTCTTGGTTACTTTTCTGCTTCAACAGCTTGGTGATACAAGTAAGAAAAGCATATTTTGCATTTCATTCTGTTGTTTATCTTTTCAGCAATGTTCAACCTCATCCCAGTGGGCCTTCGAATTGTTGCTATCCAGTCTGTGAAGACAGGATTATACATTGCTATGAATGCAGAGGGCCATCTGTACACATCGGTGAGTGAAGCATCTTCTTTGCCTTTTTGCTTCATTCTTGTGCTGTGCTTTATACTGTTCAAAGATCCTAAAGGACAATTCTGCTGTGCATTGTGCACGGTTTGCAAACAGTGTGTTTAGTAATCACAATTTCTGCAGGAATTTGAAGATTGTAATAAAAGCTCTTAATGAGTGGTGAGATATACGGGCAACTGAAGAACACACACACACACACACACACACACACACACACACACACACACACACACACACACACACACACCATTTGTTCAAAGAATAAATGCACTTCCTATAATATCTACCAAAGTTGGAAACACATCTTCGACTCCTCCATGCAAAATATTTCAAGCTCTTTTACAGTCTTAGGTTCAAACATGTGGACTTCTGTCTTTAATTCAGACCCCTGGTTTTCAATATGGCTTTGGGTCAAAGGTGTTTGTGTCACATGACAATGTCTGTATGGATTTGGATGTAGGTTTTAGATAATTTAGATCCATCTACAGACATTTTTAACCTCTTGGCACAGACAACTAGGCTGTGGGTTAAAATATCCAGGTACATAATGGAATTCTTGATGTCATTAGTTGTGGTTCTAATCCATTATTGGACTAACACTGTGTGGAGACTTATACTGTATTTGATCAACAACAGAGCTTCTGTAGAGAGCAATTAAAAATAGATTTCTTTCAAGGAAACAATTTGCTTTCATTATTCTTTAGGGGTGTCAATAAGTTTGCCACGTGTGTTTTGAGAGCTAATACTATTTAAATATTAAATACTATAATTTCAGAAATAAACAAAGTCTTAAGATTGTGACATTGGGTAGAGGACAGTTATGTTGTTTCTGTGACTGAGTGGAAAATCACTGTGTGTAATGTTTATATTCAGTTCAATGAATTTTTTTATACTGCACTTTTAACAATGTACATTTAAATTTGTCCAATCAATTTTGTGCATTCTCTTGGTGGATGAAAATATTTTTTGAGTTGACTGTACTTACAAAGTGTGCTATTGGATATTCACTGTATATATGTCTTTGTTACTTAGTCCTATAAATGGTTTGCAAGTATTGTCTAGATCTAATATCGAAAAAAAAAAAAAACTGAAAAAAAAACTGAAAAAAACAAAGTGATATATGGTTGTAACGTCTGAACGTATCAAACTGATTTCTGAATCAGCCTGGATTTAGCAAAGAAATTTCTCTGTCTCCTTGAGCTGTGAATCCTTTTCTAACCTCCTCACCAGATGCCATCGGAATGCGACACGACCCCCCCTCTTCAGACACACACACACACACACACACACACACACACACACACACACACAAAGCACACACCCGTGCACACACACAATGTAAGAATTTCTTTTGAATGTAACATGTAATTATATGTAATTATTCGATGCCTAAATAGTGTGATGTTATCTTGTTTGCATATATTGTGTGTTCATGTGACCTAACCATAATGATTTTAGATAGTTTTAACTTAGGATATTATTTTAAATGTCTGTAACCATGTTTACTTGTAATATTCTTTATAAGTCCATTGAATTTGGTATGAGGTTAATCATCTAGAGATACCCTGATTGATTATGCATATCATATTGCAATGGGATACATTATTTCATGCTTTTTCTTAATTTCACATGTAATACAGTTTAAACCGGCTCCTCCCTAGACATGCAAATTCGGGTCTGAGACCAGACAAAGAGAGTTCATCCCGCCAACAAATCCAACTTCATGATTGGCCCATAGCCCAAAGAGGCGTGTGTGTTGGTGTTGTCTTTAAAACAACACCACGCTTTGAAACACTCTCTTCAGTCTCTCTTCACTCACACTCTTCAACTTCACTTCTACACTCTTTCTGGCTTCTCTCCCCCGGGGCCACGTGCCCCGGGAAGAGGAAGCCAGGATCTCTCTCTCCCAGACAAAGGATGCAACCGCCTCACGGCCCACGCCTTTTCAAACGGCACAATGAACCAGCGAACTCTACACGACCTCGCACGAACTTTCAAACCGAAGCCATGCAAGTATAGTTAATGGATCTATATCTGCGTTTAAGATTGTACCCCTGTTTACAGGAGATTTAAGTTCGTTGCTGGTTTTGAAAAAGGCTAATTAGTTGTGTTTATGTCTGCCATTCCCTTTTATTTCATTACTTTCTCTCTATGCCTTTTCTTTCCTTGTATATAGATGTACATATGTATGTTTTGCTTAGAAATAGTCGTGTGTATCCATAGTTACATCTAGTTATTAAAATCTATTATCCCACGCTTGATTTGTCTCTGTTTGGTCACGTGATGAGTCAGTTAAACGCTGCGAGTCTCACTACATGCTCTGGAAACGGAGATTTCCTTCCTGGCCAGAAGGATAAACTCCCTCTTTAGAGTTCATAATTCCAAACTAGACTACAGCTAACCCTAAAAGCTGATATAGACCACATACATAGTCATAATTAATTATAATCCATTGTAGTTAATTATCTACATGTATATGTGCACATACACGAATTCCCTTTCATGGCTGATTTATAACTGGTCACAACACGCGTTGATTAGATATATAGATATATTTCACGCCATTCGAGCTAATTCCTTATATAAATTGGAGAATACATTTAAACGTGTTAAACATCTTTTAATTCGTTATGTAAATTGTAACTAGTGGAGAATATTTTTAGACGTTGCAGATTCATCCGATTTACTACACATTCTGGTAGATAATGCGGGCACGCTTTAAAACTCGTCTCCTTTAAAAAGGTGCTTTGAATCCAAGCGTGCGCTTCTGTTTCGTTTTTCTTGTTTAAAGTTGATCCATTACATTATTCTGGTGGAAAAGAATAATGCTAGTAATGATTGATTCGTTACATGGTACTTCTTTTAATTTTTTCACAAAACATATGTAACACTGTATATAAGTAGTCCAATATAGACACTCTATAAACCAGGGGCGGAACCTGGCCTGGATTTTTTCTTTAGCCCCGAATAATTCTCCACTTGGAGCGGTTTGTCACTACATAACTGAACGTCAGTAAAAGAAGACGGCAGTGTTGTAATGTTGTATCTTTAGTGAACAGAGTGTCGGATTTTATCTTCAGTGAACAGAGGCTAGACCAATCACACAGAGTTTACAGGAAAATACGTGGAAATACTCGTGTCTCATTGGCTGACAGTCTCAATTCTGCCAAACACTAGCTCACACAGTCAGTTAGTGTGAGGGGACAAATGGATAAATCCAACTCACATGCATGGAAACATTTAGAAGCATGTTTTTTTTTAAGTGTTTTAATGGACAAGAATCTGGGCTCAGCCCTGCTGAATCTGGGCTAACGCCCCTGCTATAAACCATCCATAGAACATTAACAACCTGTCAGCCTATCAACTAATTCTAAACAACATGCCAACAATTTATGGTTGTTGATATTTGGTGGATATTCTGTACACATTCCATAGACTATTGACTTATTTCTTTTTATTTTCCCTTTATTTATATGGTTCAGTTTATAGCTCTAGATTAGACGTTTAGTCATCTATAAAGTTGTCCTTAGTTTGATCTATAAAGTTGTCCTTAGTCCTATCACAATTTCAAATTCATGTGGACACACACAATTAATAGATTTTGAGACATTGAAGGGTAGTTAAACATCATTTGACATATGATAATTAGTTGATAGGCTGCTTCATGAGTCTACAGATGGTTTCTAGACTGTCTTCATTGGATTATCTAAACAAAGTGTTGGCATACATTCACCCAATTTTATTGGATGATTTGGGAAGTAGTCATGCCTATTAATTTTAGTTTCTTACTTTGACTAATATGGCATAAAGTTTTAGCCAATGACACTAATTACATTTAGTAGATAAAACTGCACAGCAGTGAAATGTACCATAAAATAAAACTGTATAAACTTTTTCAATATTTATTAAAAAAATAATGCTGCAACCAGTAAAATAATGTTTTATATAATGTATGGCAAATGCAGCCTACCTCCACAGCCTACACCCATTCAGAATAAAAAAGTGAAATATTTAAAAAATACTTTTCATCAGTAATAACCAATGCTGTCACTTGTCTGACAATTTTGTAATTTTTAAATACATTATTTACCTGCACTGATCATATTTGCAATTATTTTTCTTTATCCATGTCTATCAGGTGTCATTTATCTGCCATCTGTTTAATACAGTACTGTGCAAAAGCTTTAGGCATATGCAAAGAAATGCTGTAGAGCAAAGATGCCTTCAAACCAACGAAATGAAATGTTTCTACATTAATAAAAAAAAATTATAAAAATACCACAAAGAGCAGTAAACAGTAGTAAAGTCAATATTTGGTGTGACACAAAAATATACATCAAATAAAAATAGTAGTCTCTGGTAAAATTTGTGCAGTTTTATAAGGAAATTAGCTGGCAAGTTTTATTGAGCATCTTGCAGAACCAGCCACCGTTCTTTGACTTTCGCACTTGCTTCTTAATTTTTTGTATTATTTTGCAAATATTTTTCTGTAACATTTAATTTTGTGCTAGAAAGCTAATGTTTGGGAATCTAAAATGTTTTTTTTGTACTGACTTGATAATGTAGAAGTCAAAAAATAATCTATAATATTAAAAATTTTTATAAAAAATCTATAACAAAGTTTGTAAAAAATAAATAAATAAATAAATAAAAATAAAAAATAGGGTGCCTAAAACTTTTGCACAGTACTGTACCGTATATCTGATATTTTACACTATACTGTATAACCATGTTATTGTATTTTACTTGCCTTTTTCAAACCAATTTCCAAACCAATCAAAGCAAAATTGCCTAAAATATGAGCTGTCATTCTGGGATAAAGGCATGTGGTGTTTTCTTTCATTTTCTTCTTGATAAAAAGGCAACAAAGAGGGAGCAGTAGATAAGAAAAAGTCACAAGGAAGAAAAGATGTGGAATGCCATTGAATTCTCTGCTGTTTGCACCTGAATCTTTTCTTTCTGTCTCCAAGGAAGGCTCATAAAAATGTGTGAGAGCCATCAACCTGACAAGAATATAAATTATCCTCAACCCTGACAGAATGGTCTTATCCCACAGAGTTTAAACTGTTTACCTCATTTTCCTGTCTAAAATGCACATTACTCTCCACATTTGTCCTTTGAAAGCAAAAAGTAGATTTTTTTCAGTTAAAATATATATTTATAATTGCTTTGAAAGGGTTTAAGATGGACTGAAAAGGAAACTCCTCATATGCAGAATAACCACTTTGATGGTGCTCA
This sequence comes from Cranoglanis bouderius, assembly GCA_023630585.1. Lineage (NCBI taxonomy): Eukaryota > Metazoa > Chordata > Actinopteri > Siluriformes > Cranoglanididae > Cranoglanis > Cranoglanis bouderius. The sequence continues at coordinate 13,156,380 of CM042552.1, forward strand.
GAAAACTAGCATTCTTTTGCTAAGGAAAAGCCAACCTTACATCATCTGTATACTGAAGAAGAGTTGATCCCTAGCTGTGACAATCCTTTAAAAATCAAATCACCTTTAGAGCCTGTTCAGATACAGACAGGGTTTGTGTCTTTCAGGAATAGTTCAGAGTGAGATTTATGATTATATTGTTAAATGAATATAGTGATTTTACACTATAAAGTATGTTGACACCAGTCTACCACACCCATATGTGGGACTTCTCCAAACTACTGCCACAAAATTGGAAGCACACAATTGTATAGGATGTCTCTGATGTATGATGTAGCATTACAATTTACCTTCACAAGAACTTTGGGTCCCAAACCTGTTTCAGCATGACAGTGGCACAAAGCGAAGTCCATGAAGACATGGTTTGAGAAAATTGGAGTGGAAGTGGAAGAGTCAAGTGGCCTGCACAGAGCTGTGACCTCAACCCCACTGAATATCTTTGGGATAGGAACACCAACTACATGGCAAGCCTCCTTGCCCAACATCAGCACCTGACCTCACTAATGCTCTTGTGGTTGAATGGGCAAATCATCACAGCTACTCTCTAAAATCTAGGGGAAAGCCTTCCCAGAAGAGTGGAGGTTATTATAACAGCAATGGTGGGGGGTAAATCTGGAATGGGATGAAAAAACAAAAAAAGCACAGTGTCAGGTATATATATATATATATATATATACCTGACACTGTGCTTTTTTTTTGTTTTTTCTTCCCACAGGCACATGCAAAGAAATGCTGTAGAGCAAAAATGCCGTGAAAATAATTAAATAAAATGTTTCTACACTGAAAAAAAAAAATATACCGTAAAGAGCAGTAAACAGTAGTAAGCGAAAGTCAATATTTGGTGTGACAAAAAATTTTAAAATAGTAGTCTCTGGTACAATTTCTGCAGTTTTATAAGGAAATTATCTGATAAGTTTTGAGCATCTTGCAGAAACAGCCACAGTTCTTCTGGAGACTGACTTTCGCACTTGCTTCTTATTTTTGCAGCAAAACCCAGCAGCTTTCATTGTGTTTTTTGTCTGAAAAGTGGTCTCTTACGTAATATGCTGCTTTCTTTAATGGCATACAAACATTTTGTGCTAGAAAACTAATATTTGGGAATCTAAAATGTTTTTTGTACTGGCTTGATAATGTTAGAAGTCATAAAATAAAAACAATCTATAACAAAGTTTGTACTAAAAAAAGGGTGCCTAAAAATTTTGCACAGTACTGTACTATATATATATATATATATATATATATATATATATATATATATATATATATATATATATATATATATATATATATATATTTATTTTTTTTTTTTTTTTTCTATACCCACAGTGGGTATAGAAAAGAATCACCCCCTTTAAAATAAGCACATTTTGTTGCTTTTCTGCCTGAAATGAAGACAGATGCAGTTTTTGTTTTATCCAGCTGTATTTACTCAGTGCAACTTAGTGAAAGATAACACCAACATGTCAGAAAAAAATTTAGGAATCTCAGAATCGCTGAGTTGGAAAAAGGATCACCACCTTGCTTTAATTTGCCTTAATTTTTAAATTACAGCCTTTAATCTGTTGGGATATGTCTCTACTAACTTTGCACATCTAGACTTTACAAAGTTTTGCTGTGTGTTTTGGGTCATTGTCATGTTGGAAGGTAAACCTTCTTCCCATTGACAACTTTCTGGCAGAGGGCAGCAGATTTTCCTCAAGAATTTGATGATATTTTGCCCCATCCATTTCCTTCTATCCTGACAAGTGCTCCAGTCCCTGCTGCAGAGAAACACCCCCATAACAGGATATTACCACCTCTATGCTTTACTGTAGGAATGGTGTTATTTGGATGGTATGCTGTATTGGATTTCCGCCAGACATATCGTTTGGTGTTGAGACCAAATAATTCATCTGACCATAACACCTTTTTCCATGTGGCCTCAGAATCTTCAAGGTGCATTTTGGCAAAACTCAGTCATGGGTGGCTTTTTCTTGCAACCTTCCCATACAAGCCACATTTGTGGAGAATTTGTGATATTGTTGTCACATGCACACAATGACCACTCTTTGTCATAAATTCCTGCAACTGCTTCGGAGTTGCTGTAGGCCTCTTGGTAGCCTCTCTGACTAGTTTCCTCCTGGGTCTTTCATCCAGTTTGGAGCGACGTCCTGATCCAGGGAGGGTCTGTTGTACCAAATTTGGGGGGGGGGGGCTCTGTTAGAGTTTCCCTTCGTTCTCCGAGTCTCCGGTGGACTCGAACACTTCCGCATTCCACTGTGCGCTTTCCAGCGCTATTCAAAAACTCTCCGATAGACATTCCATTCATAAAGACTCTCGTGTTGTTTACCTATGCCATGTGCGTTTTGTTTTCGTTCACGTCATGTCTCCGCCTCCTGTGTTTCCCCATGTGTGTTTGTTATTGTATTGCGTCATGTCTCTGCCCCGTTTCCTCATTGGTTCTCTGTCTAATGTGATTATCATGTCCAGGTGTCTTTGATTGTGGGTATTGTTTGGTGTGTGTTTAAAAACCCTTGTTTGTGTCCGCTTGGGCGCGGAGTATTAGTTTAGTTAGTTTATCTTAGTATAAGTTTGTCATAGTTAATCATAGTCTTGGTTTTTCATAGTATTGTTATTCATAGTTCAGTTTGTTAGTATTTAGATGTGTTTAACCGTGCGCTTTGTTCCAATGTTTCCCAGATAACTAATCTTGTTTACTACAGCCTGGATTACAGTTTGTTTTGCTCATAGTATGGATTCTTTTGTTTATAATAAACTCTTGTACATTTACTGACGTCTCCCCAGCGCATGCATCCTGACTCCCTCTTCCGACCAACACGTCTGTGTTTCGTAACAGAATACTCCGCCAAACATGGATGCAGCGGGGAAATCTTGGGCCGGCCACACTGAATTTTTCGTTCCTCCCTTCGAATCAGTGTCCTTTGAACAATGGACTTTCATTATTATCCCGGAGGCATATGATGGCTTCTCCATGTGGCCTCAATGTTTTTTATGGAAGGCCCAAATGTATTTTCTCAGTGTAAAGGATCCCTTGCCCACCGAAGAACAGTGGTTAAGGTTCCTCCTGTCCCGCCTGGTCGGTTCTGCCCGTCAGTGGGCAGAGCTTCACCTTGCCAGTGGGTCCACCTGGATCTCTTCGGTTTCCGGCTTTGTGGATCTACTGATTCAGGTATTTGGCAGCCCAGAATTCATGCCCGACCTCAGGACATTCTTGGGGAAGGACCGTCTGGGTCATCGGTCCAGCCAGTTATTCCTGGAGTATTACGAGAGGAAGCAGGCTAATATGGCGGCCTGCACCTCTCAACCCTGGACCCAGGAATGCGCTACCAAGGGCTGCACCCGGCAGGCCAGTCTACAGTGCCCCACCTGTAAAAATCAGGGAACTAGGAGCTATTACTTCTGCTCCCAGGACTGCTTTAAGGACAGCTGGCGAGCACACAAACGGCTCCACAGGCGGGCAACCCCAGAGCTCCAACCGGAGGCCCAGCAGAAGGTCTCCACAGCGGAGCTGCCCCTGGAGGTTAACGTGGCAACCTCCAGCCCCGAGCTCCAGCAGGAGGCCCAGAAGGAGGTCTCCACAGTGGAGCTGCCCCTGGAGGTTAACGTGGTGACCTCCAGCCCCGAGCTCCAGCAGGAGGCCCAGCAGGAGGTCTCCACAGCGGAGCTGCCCCTGGAGGTTAACATGGCGACCTCCAGCCCCGAGCTCCAGCAGGAGGCCCAGCAGGAGGTCTCCACAGCGGAGCTGCCCCTGGAGGTTAACGTGGTGACCTCCAGCCCTGAGCTCCAGCAGGAGGCCCAGCAGGAGGTCTCCACAGCGGAGCTGCCCCTGGAGGTTAACGTGGCGACCTCCAGCCCTGAGCTCCAGCAGGAGGCCCAGCAGGAGGTCTCCTCAGAGGAGCTGCCTCTGGAGGTTAACAAGGCGACCTCCAGCCGGAGACCCAGCAGAAGGTCTCCACAGCGGAGCTACTCTGGAGGTTAACAAGGCGACCTCCAGCCACGAGCTCCAGCCGGAGACCCAGCAGAAGGTCTCCACAGCGGAGCTGCTCAAGGAGGTTAACGTGGTGACCTCCAGCCCCGAGCTCCAGTTGGAGGCCCAGCAGAAGGTCTCCACAGCGGAGCTGCTCAGGGAGGTTAACGGGGCGACCTCCAGCCCCGAGCTCCAGTTGGAGGCCCAGCAGAAGGTCTCCACAGCGGAGCTGCTCAAGGAGGTTAACAAGGCGACCTCCAGCCCCGACAAGCAGCAGTCAGAGGTTCGAGAAGAAACCTCCACTACTGCCCTGTCCATGTCTAAGGTCTATGGGATGACCTCTTCTCAAGCTAGTCCATGTCCAAGTTCAGTTCCTAGTCCAAGTCCAGGTTCAGACCCTGTTCCTAGCCCAGTTCCTAGTTCAGTTCCAAGTCCAGTTCCTGATCTCATAGCTAGCTACATAAGTTTAGTTTTTGGATATGTTTTTGCTCTCCTTCTCAGTTCAGAGGCTGATTTAACTCCCAGCTCCGGTTCCAGCTCCGTTTCCAACCCAGCTCACTCCTCTGTCTCCTCCTCTGTCTCCAGCCCTGTCTCCAATTTAATTTCCAATGCTGTTTCCAAACAAGCTTTTGATTTTGTCTATGGTTTTCGGTCTAACCGAGTTCTCTGTTCTGTTTCCAAGTCTGTCTCGAGGTCTGTTTCCAAGTCTCTCTCCAGGTCTGTTTCCAAGTCTCTCTCAAAGTCCGTCTCTAAGTCTCTCTCGAAGTCCTTCTCTAAGTCTATTTCCAAGTCTCTCTCGAAGTCCTTCTCTAAGTCTGTTTCGAAGTCTGTCTCTAATCCAGGTGCCAAAGCTGTTCCTGACCCGGGTGCTAAAGCTGATTCCGATTCAGGTGCGAGAGCTGATTCCGATCCTAGTTCCAGGGCTGACTCCGATCCCGCTTCCAGGTCAAGCTCCAGGTCAAGCTTCAGGTCAAGCTTCAGGCCAAGCACCAGGTCACGCGCAACTCCGAGATCCAAGTCAAGCACCAGGTCATGCGCAGCTACGAGATCCATGCCCAGCACCAGGTCACACGCAGCATCGAGATCCAGGCCCTGCACCAGGTCACGCGCAGCTCCGAGATCCAGGCCCAGCACAAGGTCAAGCATCACACCAAGTTCTCGACCAAGTTCTCGACCAAGTTCTCGACCAAGTCCGAAGGGACAGCCCGACACGCTCTGCTCTGGCCTCAGGACACTGGACATCACCAGCCTCGGGTCCTGGGGGGCTGATGTTATGATCCTGCCCAGGGGCCCGGGTCCGCCAGAACGGTCAGAACTTTTGGCGCTTCAGGAGAAGCGCCTTTGGGGGGGGGCTCTGTTAGAGTTTCCCTTCGTTCTCCGAGTCTCCGGTGGACTCGAACACTTCTGCATTCCACTGCGCGCTTTCCAGCGCTATTCAAAAACTCTCCGATAGACATTCCATTCATAAAGACTCTCGTGTTGTTTACCTATGCCATGTGCATTTTGTTTTCGTTCACGTCATGTCTCCGCCTCCTGTGTTTCCCCATGTGTGTTTGTTATTGTATTGCGTCATGTTTCTGCCCCGTTTCCTCATTGGTTCTCTGTCTAATGTGATTATCATGTCCAGGTGTCTTTGATTGTGGGTATTATTTGGTGTGTGTTTAAAAACCCTTGTTTGTGTCCGCTTGGGCGCGGAGTATTAGTTTAGTTAGTTTATCTTAGTATAAGTTTGTCATAGTTAATCATAGTCTTGGTTTTTCATAGTATTGTTATTCATAGTTCAGTTTGTTAGTATTTAGATGTGTTTAACCGTGCGCTTTGTTCCGATGTTTCCCAGATAACTAATCTTGTTTACTACAGCCTGGATTACAGTTTGTTTTGCTCATAGTATGGATTCTTTTGTTTATAATAAACTCTTCTACATTTACTGACGTCTCCCCAGCGCATGCATCCTGACTCCCTCTTCCGACCAACACGTCTGTGTTTCGTAACAATATATATATATATATATATATATATATATATATATATATATATATATATATATATATAAACAAACAAAATAATGCACAAAAATAATAATTGTATGTTTATACTGTATGTGTCAGCACAATTTTAGGTTGCAGTGCATTTTCATTATGCACCATTACTATGGATTGTGTGTACTCATGTTACCCTGACAGCATAACTTTGTGAATGCACATGGAGCAGGGTTCTTTTTTCTTATAATGAGAACTGTGGTTTTAGCAGACTCTTCCTCTAACACCTAGCCTCTGTGCTCAACAGATGGCTGGGTGTGAAGTGATTCTCTATGTGTTAATTACAAACCTCTTCAGTTGTAAAATGTCACGCTTATTCATAATATAGTTTAAGATTTTTATATTCAATATCTGTAGAAGCGGCGTCCCGTGGGAAATTTGCAAACAATCACCAATCAATTGCTGTGAGGCACTGACATTAAGAGAAATGCAAAATCATATTAAGGTTCTATGATTCTAAATAGCTGCAAGAAGATTTTCAGATTGGTCAGAATATGTCATTTTCTATAACAGCAGCTCTGACAGCAGTGCTGGCTACAAGGCAAATCACAGGTTTACATTAATGCACTCATTCTAATACTTTATCATTTCTATAGTAACAGCTACAACCCCAATTCCAAAAAAGTTGGGACACTGTGTAAAATGTAAATAAAAACAGAATGCAATGATTTGCAAATCTCATAAACCCATATGTTGTCCACAATGGAACATAGAAAACATATCAAATGTTTAAACTGAGGAAGTATACCATTTTAAGGAAAAAATAAGGTAATTTTGAATTTGATGGCTACAACACGTCTCAAAAAAGTTGGGATGGGGGCAACAAAAGGCTGGAAAAGTAAGTGTTACTAAAAAGAAACAGCCTGAGGTTAATTGGCAACAGGTCAGTAACATGATTGTGTATAAAAAGAGTATCTTAGAGAACCAGAGTCTTTCAGAAGTAAAGATGGGCAGAGGTTCACCAATCTGTGAAAAACTGCATCTATAATTTGTGGAACAATTTCAGAATAAAGTTCCTGAACGTAAAATTGCGAAGACTATGAATATCTCATCTTCTACAGTACGTAATATCATCAAAAGATTCCGAGAATCTGGAGAAATCTCTGTGTGCAAGGGACAAGGGTGAAAATAAATATTGCATGCCCGTGATCTTCGGGCCCTCAGACGGCACTGCATTAAAAACAGGCATGATTCTGTAATGGAAATTACTGCATGGGCTCAGAAACACCTCCAGAACTCATTGTCTGTGAACACAGTTCGCCATGCCATCCACAAATGCTGGTTAATGCTCTATCATGCAAAGAAGAAGCCATATGTGAACATGATCCAGAAACGCCGCCGTCTTCTCTGGGCCAAAGCTCATTTAAAATGGACTGAGGCAAAGTGGAAAACTGTTCTGTGGTCAGACGAATCGAAATTTGAAATTCTTTTTGGAAACCATGGACGCCGTGTCCTCTAAACTAAAGAGGACTAAAGAGGAGAGGGACCATCCGGCTTTTTATCAATGCTAAGTTCAAAAGCCTGCATCTCTGATGGTATGGGGCTGCATTAGTGCCTATGGAATGGGCAGCTTGCACATCTGGAAAGGCACCATCAATGCTGAAAGGTATATGCAGGTTTTAGAGCTTCCATCCAGATTCCATCCCATCTTTACTTTTGAGAGACTCTGCCTCTCTACTTTTTATACCCAATCATGTTACTGACCTGTTGCCAATTAACCTAATTAGTTGCAAAATGTTCCTCCAGCTATTTCTTTTTAGTAACACTTAAATTTTTCCAGCCTTTTGTTGCCCCGTCCCAACTTTTTTGAGACGCATTGCAGCCATCAAATTCAAAATTACCTTATTTTTTCTTTAAAATGGTACATTTCCTCAGTTTAAACATTTGATATGTTTTCTATGTTCTATTGTGAATAACATATGGGTTTATGAGATTTGCAAATCATTGCATTTTGTTTTTATTTACATTTTACACAGCGTCCCAACTTTTTTGGAATTGGGTTTGTGTTCATTTATCCCCTTTGAAGAAAGGGTTATTGCAAACCAATACAATAGTTTTTCTTTCTGATTACATTTATGTATACTATGATGAAGCATTTCTATCCTGTTGAGAGTGAGCTCTTTCAGGATGACAATGTGCCCATCCACAGGGGATGAGGACTTACTAAATGGTTTGATAAGTGAAAATTCTGTAAATCATATGCTCTGGCCTGGAGGCACTAGATCCCAATCCAGTTAAGCACCTCTCTGAGATTTTGTACTGACGTTAGCCAGCACTGTCATCAAAACTATAATTGAGTGAAAATCTTTTGGAAGAATGATGTTCATCCCTACAGTACACTTCCAGAGACTTGCCATGGCACATTGAAAATAGTAGCCCAACACTTTACTCGGGCACCTTATCCTAAACAGCTCAGTCCTACCCTGTTTACAAATACACTCACAGTATTAACCTGATGAAGTGCATGAGGTGTATGGTGATTGCCTAATGAGGTGGGCTTGTACAACATTACTCTCAATGTCTTTGTACCCATGTGGTGTGTGGCCTGGCAAGCATGTCTCCCTTTTGCGCTTTGTGGCTTGACTGTAGAGAATGACAAATTGCAGCAATTACTGCCAAATGACAGAATGGAAGGCTTGACTTATGTTGAGGCTGTTATTTATTTCATATCTGTTCTCTTTTTCACTAGAGGTTAGCAGCTGGAGCCATACTTTACTTTTTTGTTCTGTACATTAATACTTAGAGAATACATATTTTTCTAAATCACTTATAGGAAAAATCATTGGCACAGGTGAAAGAGATTTAAAAGATTGGTGAAACATATTCCAAGCCATTTTACAGCACATGTCTAATGCATTAAGATAGTGAAGCTGTACCTTTCAAAACCACTTGCTGGAATAATTTCACTCCCACTGGTAAAAAGTATTATGCCTTGGGGCTGGGTTTTGCTGCAAAAATAAGAAGCAAGTGTGAAAGTCAAAGTCTCCAGAAGAACTGTGGCTGGTTCTGCAAGATCCTCAATAAAGCTTACACACCAAATATTGACTTTGTTTCATTTACTACTGTTTACTGCTCTTTACAGTATTTTTTTTAATGTAGAAACATTAAAAAAAACATTTAACATTTAATTTCATTATTTTGAAGGCATCTTTGCTCTACACCATTTCTTTGCATGTGCCTAAAACTTTTAGGAGCTTACCCCAACAGAGCTATTACTGCAGCAAAAGGGGGTTCTACCAAGTAGAAACAAGTGGGTGTTTAATACTTATGCAGGCAGCAATTTTCCGTTTTTTATTTTTATCTGCTGACAAATAATGAATTTTGACTTTGAACATTTATTTTAAGAGCATATAGTTTGCAATAAAAATATTGGCTGGAACAATCTGTGTACGTGTCATTTGTAATCCAAATGAATCTGATGTGACAATAAAGTCTACAGATGTCTGCATTTGGCTTGGATGCTAATATCTAGATGAGTTCCAGTCAAGTGCTATTCCTTTTCTTACAACAGAGGCAACTTCACATTAAAAATGACCTCTGCTAATGTGATATTAAAACCAGATGTATGTCATAACCCATCCTGTTGGCTTTGACATCAAAAGCTTTCAGCTAACAGATTCTATTACCTTCATGTTCTAAATTAAGTTTGTTTGCCATTCATGGCTTAATGATTAATGATAGTGTTCATTGCTTAGTGATGTTTGACCAGCTTTTATCATTCAAATTACCTTTCTTACCTTCTATTTTGCACAGACGTTATGTCTGGTTTATTATAATAGGAATAGAAGATGTAAGAACATATCACTCTCCAGTTTGGTTGTGGTAAATGAGCAAATATAGTAATGATTCCATATATCTTAAATGTGTATTTCAGTGCTAAAATCCCCATTAAATGTACCTATTTTCATTGAGAAAATGGCTGAATTTGCCTATTTTCATTCACATAAAGTCAGAAAAAACAATATATGAATCAAAATTAACGTATTTAGAAGTGCGTAGTTTTTCAAGATTATATTATGTCACTTTCACGAAGCAGCCCCCAAATGTAGTCTCCTATCATGTTCTCATTATCATTATCATTATATTGTCCTTGGTAGTGGCATTTAAAATCTAGTATATCCTGGTGGAAGCGCTCACCTTGCTCCTCTAAGTACACTCCCATGTTATGGACTTTAAGAGACATCCTGAAGCCCACCAATGGCTCCCACTGTGCCTCCCCACAGCGAACTCGTCCCACATTTGGTAGTGTGCCTTGGTGTCCCTGCTATCCCAAAGACAAAGACAGCAGGGAAACTTGTTAAAACCTCCTTGGAGACCCATCAGGAATGCTACCATTCTGAAGTCTCTGATGACCTCCCAGCCATATTCATCATACTTTAAGGTGTCCAGCAATGTCTTGACGCTGTTGTAATCCTCTTTGGAGTACACCAAGTGAGCTAAGGGAAGAGATGGGTACTTGTTCATGTTATGGAGCAGCACTGCTTTAAGGCTCCTGAATGAGCTGTCAAAGAGATGACAGTCGTTCAGGCACAGGTGATTCTGATTGCCTCAAACAGACTGGCCACATTGTGGCAGATGCAGAGCCCATCTTGGCGGGTGATGAAGATGGAAAACGTTTGTTGACACTTCCTATGACCTGTGATTTGCACACATTCATCCAACAAGTTCCATTGCTTGACCCTAGACGTCAAAAGTTCGGCATTAGACTTGGTAAGACCAAGAACTTTGATCAAGTCATTCAGTTATTTTTGGTTTGGGTAGAATGAGTTTCTCTCCTCAGCTCCACCTCTGAAATTGTAATCTGGATCTACAACGTCTTCCTCAGTCTCTGACTTGCGGCTCAATTTGAAGATGCTCTGTCTGGAGGAGTGGGTACAGGAAGCTCAGGGCAGTATGGCACTGAGGCGATGGATGAAGGAAAGTCTGGATATATGATAGAAGTTACATTCTTGCCACTCTGGCATTTGGAAGGGTCCACCATACAGAAATTGCAGATGCTTGAGTGAAAATACCAATGTCCTGGTCACAAAAGTAAAATTTGAGGGGAATAATAGACCATTTCTATACTTAGGAAATAACACAACAAAAAAGTTACATAGTCTTATCAGGCACAACAGCATTTGTGGATTTTTTTTTTTTTTTAACAAACAGAATTGTATATGGGTGGCATGGTGGTGCAGTGGGTAGCATTGCTACCTCACAACTCCAGGGTCCCTGGTTTGATCCTATCTGTGTGGAGTTTCTGGTTTCCTCTCACCTTCCAAATACATGCCAGTAGGTGGATTGTCTAAGATATATTGCCGCTCTAGGGGTAATGAGAGAGAGAGTGTGTGTGTCTTTGCATCCCAATTGGCATACTATCCGTACTAAATTTTGAAAAGATTGAAAGTAGAAAATTCTATTTAACAAAGGAAAAATGCAAAAACCCTGGCAAGGAGTTAAATACTCCAAATGCTTCTGCAGTGACAAAAAATAATTAAATGTTCAATCCAGTGTTGTACAGTGTTGCCATATGGCAGTGTACCCCAAAATACCTTATAAAATGTAAAAATTTAAAGAAACATTTAGATTTTTTCATTAAGAGAGTGTCATTATGTAAGCAGTAGAGGGTTAATGTTTTCCCAACAATTTTATTATTTAAAATAATAAAATAATTTACCCCAAAATAAATAAATTTTTATTCATAATTATTATTAATTACTCAGAAATATACTGTGTAAGTAATGAATCTTGTTTGTTTGTTTGTATGTTTAAATAGACACATCCTATTTACTGTATATGTGTTTCCACAGAAATTTTTGAGGAATCAGGTGAATAGGTGTGTAATGATGGCAAATATATAAATATTTAAAGTATCTACTAATTTGTTTTTGCTTGACTTCAGACATCAGTATTGAGGACTATTGATGTGCCTGAATTACATGTCTATGGGGGAGAGATTTTCCTCAACATCTCGGAAGGCTCTTTCACTATATTGTGCTTCCCCATGTGTGTTAGGGATGCATAGACCAGAAGCTAACTCCCTTTTGAAGGCTTGCCAACATCCCAGTTTTTGATGCATAAAAAGTACATCCCTCCCCCTTTGAAAAATTAAAAAGCTGCAGAGAATGCCCCTTTAGTCTTTAAACTTTTATGATGCCACACAGTTGCATTCAATTTGGCCCTCTGCCTTTCTAACAACCTCCTTATTTTATTTGTTTACCTTACCCACAATTCCACAGTGTTATTAGCACTCTAGTGCTGTGCAGTGTTAGAACACTACTCCCTCCTACTCCCTCCACTGGGCGAGGAAAGAACAATATCCCTTGGGAATTTTCACTCAAAATGTGACATTCTCCATTATCATGGCTTCCCACTCGATCTAGCAAGTGTTTAGATTATTCGCTTATCCTGCCCTACCATACAATGGCAAATCATACACATGTATCTTAGGAAAAATACTGTATGGTGAAATTATGTGACTGAATTTTGAATTAGAGAGGTATTACAATCACTTTCATGTGAGTCAGAGCTTAACTATGAGTTGCTATGTTGGCAAACACAGTAGAAGTAGAGCCCCCCAGAGAGAGGTCTAAATGAATGCCTACCCTTGATTATGGATGCATGTGCATTTAAAAAAGCCCTGGCTATTTAACATTCTACCTGTGATGCAATGAAATAAATGCCAACTAAATCTCATACTCTGTTTTGCTTACTGAATTGCATAGACTATACTATGACTGCATGAAAATGACCAAAACCAATATTTTGCTTTGATCCTCCATCAAAATTGTGTGTCCACAATGACTCACATGTTCAGCAAAGCTTTGTGCAGGGATCTAGCTGTCATATTATGTAGAAATAAATACAGGTTTTTTCCCTTTTCTTTTTGCATAGTCAAGATGAAAAGAAATGCTCATCGCACTAGTGTTTGATTGAGTATCTTTGATGATCAGTAAAGAATCAGCTGCTCACAAGTCCCTGAAAGGATTCATTCTGCATTGATAATCATTTACTGTTTTTGTATTTGGTGAAGGTGAAGGTGTGATATTAGTAGATAGCTCTTCCTCTTAATATATATAAGTGTGTGTGTGTGTGTGTGTGTTTTCATTGACTGCTTTCTTTAAAGGACTTGGAAATATTGTGCTGTGAAGTATGCTCTAACCTGCTGAGGCTTTCATTCCAATCATGTATAGGTGCAATTATATTTCAAGGCAACTTTCCCAATATGTCCAAAAAACATATAAAGACAAGGTATTTGATGTTTTACCTAATCAACTGCATAGTTTTTTGAAGATAAATGTTTATTTTGCAATTGATGCATGCAACATGTTCCAAAAAAGTTGGGACGGGGAAATTTAGGATTAATAGTGATGTGACAAGTTGAAATAAGAAGGTGATGTGAAACATGTGAGGCAATCGTCTAATCATAGTATATAAGGGGCCTCCAAAAAAGGCCTAGTCCTTCAAGAGCAAGGATGGGTCGAGGCTCGCCAATCTGCCAACGGAGTAATCCAACACTTTAAGAACAGCATTCCCCAAAGACAAATCGGTAGGATTTTGGGCATTTCACCTTCTACAGTGCACAATATAATTAAAAAAATTCAAGGAATCCGGTCAAATCTTGGTGCGTAAAGGGCAAGGCCAAAAACCACTTCTGAATGCGCGAGATCTCCAGTCCCTTAGATGTCATTGTCTTAAAAACTGTCATGAGTCTGTAATGGATATCCTGACATGGGCTCAGGAATACTTTGGTAAACCTTTGTCAGTCAACACCATTCGCCGCTGCATCCACAGATGCAAGTTAAGTCTTTACTATGCAAAGCAGAAGCCATACATCAACACTGTCCAGAAGCGCTGCCGACTTCTCTGTGCTCGGTTAAATCTGAGATGGACAGTAGCACAGTGGAATCGTGTTTTGTGGTCCAATGAGTCGACATTTCAAATAGTTTTTGGACAAAACAGCCATCGTGTTCTCCGGGACAAAGAGGAAAAGGACCATCCAAGCTGTTATCAGCGTCAGGTCCAAAAGCCAGCATCTGTCATGGTATGGGGGTGTGTCAGTGCCCATGGCATGGGTAATTTGCACATCTGTGAGGGCACCATTAATGCAGAAAGATATGCATTTTGGAGCAACATATGCTGCCATCCAGAGCAAGACAACGCCAAACCATACTGTGCCCGGATGGTTGCGTAAGCAGAGAGTGCAGGTGCTACATTGGTCTGCCTGCAGTCCTGACCTGTCTCTGATTGAGAATGTGGGGCGCATTATGAAGCGCAAGATAAGGTAAAGAAGGCCCCATACAGTTGTGCAGCTGAAGAAATGCATAATGGATGAATGGGGGAAAATTCCGCTTGCTAAACTTAACCAACTGGTGTCTTCAGTGCCCAAACGCTTAATACATGTTATTAAAAGAAAAGGTGATGTTACACAGCGGTAAACAGTCGACTGTCCCAACTTTTTTGAAGTGTTGCAGTCATCAGCTTTGAAATGAGTGTATATTTTCAAAAATAAATTAAATTCACAAAGTAAAACATCAAATAATGTGTTTATACTGTGTTTTCAATACAGTGAAAACAGGGTGAATTGAATTTTCAAATGACTCTTTTTGTTTGGTTTTTTTGCATTTTCCATACTGTCCCAACTTTTTCAGATTGGGGTTGTAATTGCGAAGTATAGTAGTACAGTACATGCTCAAAACATCCTCTTCTTTGAGTATGAGTTATTTAATAAAACTTGTAAATGGGTATGTACAGATGCATCTCAAAAAATTTTAATATCGTGGAAAAGTTAATTTTTTCCGTAATTTAATTCAAAAAGTGGAACTTTCATATATTCTAGATTCATTACACATAAAGTGAAATATTTCGAGCCTTTTTTGTTTTAATCTTGATGATTACGGCTTACAGCTCATGGAAATGAAAACTCCAGTATCTCAAAATATTAGAATAAAGAATTTATAATACAGAAATGTCAACTTTCTGAAAAGTATGTTAATTTATGCACTCAATACTTGGTCGGGGCTCCTTTTGCATGAATTACTGCATCAATGCGGCGTGGCATGGAGGCAGTCAGCCTGTGGCACTGCTGAGGTGTTATGGAATTTTTTTCTAATTTTTTGAGATGCACCTGTATGTGATCAGACATCCATGGTTTTTAGTCATCTAAGTGATTAGTGTTCAGTAGTGACAAGACAAAGTAACTGCACATGGAGACTTCTCTTGGAGACCTCATTTGACTGGCAAAATGTTTTCAAGATTAGATCACAAGTCCAGGCACCTTAATTTACCAGTAGACCCTCCAGTCTGACAATAATCCAATTGTACTGCCACAAATCAAAATCTTTAACAAAGCTTATGTAGTTACATTGTCTTCTGTATATCTTCTTTGTCTTGCAGGAACTTTTCACACCAGAATGCAAGTTCAAGGAGTCGGTTTTTGAAAACTACTACGTCATTTATTCATCCATGCTCTATAGACAGCAAGAGTCAGGACGGGCCTGGTTCCTGGGCCTAAATAAAGAGGGCCAGCCTATGAAGGGGAACCGGGTGAAAAAGACGAAACCAGCTGCACACTTTCTACCCAAGCCCATAGAAGGTAAATGTAGTAGGTTTTGGTTGCTCTTGATTTTGATTGCTTTGATCTAGTCAGGTTTGCTAGATCCTTATGAATGCTTAAAGTTTTAACAATTTTCAAAAAGCAATTAGATAAACATAAACCTAAAATAAAATTTATAGAATATAATGATTTAAACTCTAAATTGTTATTAACAGCAGTGGGAATAACTGCGTGTACAGTAAATGAAAATATGAAGTGATTAGTAATCATCATCTTAGACATACTTTCTGATACATTGAAGCTCAATTCTACACACCTGTGCAAAGCCTGACTTTGCCAAAAGTAAGAGCTGCTTTTCCCTTGTCACCATTCTCTGCCCAACCAATGTTGTTGTCTCATCTACAGTCGCCATGTACCGTGAGCCCTCCTTGCACGACATTGGTGAAGCAGTCCCAAAGGCTGGAGTTCCTCCCAGCAAAAGCACAGAGCCAGTGGTAATGAATGGTGGCAAGCCTGTCAGCAAGCCTGACAAGGAGACATAGCCCTGTTCCCCTTCCCCTCCCCTTTGGAGGGAATCTCCACATGTGCTACTTTTTTTTTTTTTTTTTTTTTTTTTAAAATCACACGTTTGTGTCTTTGGCTTGTGAAAGGAAAAAAGAAGAAAAATCTCCCTGCTGTAGTGTTTATCCACTGGAACAAATGAATCAAGGGGTGGTCAAAGGACAAGGGTGTGTTGTTCAAAAAGACTGTGAGAGTCTAGAGGAGATGGCTGAGGAGGGAGAGTGGGGCCACTGAATGCTCAGCATTAAGAGTCTGTCATTGGATTGTCCTATGCGATATGGAACGTCTTTTCAAAAGTACCTTTTCTTTCAGTTCTACCTTTATTCCTGTGACAATCCTCTGTGAAAATGCCGTATTTTCATCTGCCTTGTCTGGTAGCTTTGCCTGCTGACAGCTACCCACAGGTTTTCAGTTGGACCTTTCATGTTATTGTGGTTTTGCAGAATACCACAGTGCACCAGCATTTGTCCTGATTGATTCCTGTACAGATACAAATGAAATCTGTGATTGTTGCTGTCTTTTTTTTCTTGTTGGCCCATTTCTTTTGTTTGTTATTTTTTTATAACATTGTTCCATGTAGAATGTCAGGATTAGGGCACATAAATGAAATGTGGACAATATGAAGAAACTTGCTACATCATGTAAGATAGATGTGTTTAAGATACAGTAAATGGTAGAGACGGTGTGGAGCTGCCAGATTGGTTGGAGAATTGGTGCTTGGGTTAATTTCTTCCTTTTAGTTATTATCGCTCATAAGAATGACTGTCAGAATAGCATTGAATTGCACTAGGTTTTAATCTGTGAAGAGTTAAGAGAAATGACATTGATAATCATGCATCTAGGCATTCAGGGTGGACATAATCCCTCACAGGGGAACAGTATACATATCACAAATACCCTCAATATGCCTCAGCTCACTTACCTGACTCTCAGATAACAGCTTTTTAAAAGGAATTTTGTTGTCTGAAGTCAGCATAGTTATCGGCCTCTATGTTTTTTTCTAATCTGACTTTAGTACAACCAAACCCTGAAGCCCACGACCAATGACAGCAACTGTTCATGAATGATGATATGAATGATGGTGGCTGAGTGCATGTTGATGCTGTCACACAGGTCATGGCTGTGGTCAGATGTATTGGTCAAATGTATTGTTATTCCCTTTGCCATTTATAGTAGCAAAAGTGAATATGAGATCTTAAAAACGTGGTATGCTGTTGGTACATAGGTGGAAACGAAATGCTATTTTTTATGTTAAGATTAAAATCATGACTGAATACACAATGTTTTCCATTAGCAATTAATTTATCATTCCACTCATAAAAGGGGGTGATCACGTACCATAAGGGAAAAGTACCATCTTTGACTGAGTGATTGTGTTATTTTGTTTAGTTTTTCCACTGATGAGGTTTCTCTTATGGAGTTTAATACGAGAATATGGAAATATCACTGTGCATCAGTAAATGCTGTTTCTAAGACTTAGATATTTAGAGGATATTGAACATTATTCATAATCAATTAAAATAAATAGACTGCAAATATGTTGTAATCTGCCATAAATTTTAATTTAAAAGCAAATATTGTATGTATATATATATATATATATATATATATATATATATATATATATATATATATATATATATATATATATATATATATATAATATTTAATTGTATTGCATCTTCATTAGATACACATTTGTCAAGAAAATTGCAAAATGCCTTCCCACTGTTTTTTTATTTATTTGTTGTATGATAATTGTTATATATGTATATATTTATGGATGCTGCCATGTGATTTCCAACAAGACTGCTATTCCTAATTTCTACACACAAATAATAATAAACAACTGTATGTTACTTTTGCATTAGTTTATCAACTGTTTTATTAATGCAATCTCTTAGATTGTCCAAAAGAGTCAAATATTTTCTCAATGTCACCCAGAAAGATGACTGAAAAATGCACTTTCAGTCTAACTTCTGGTTTTCATTTGAAAGTCCTTTACCTGTATGCTATTGAAAATGTGTTTTTTCTGGGGTCCCAAACTGTATACTTTGCCCTGCTCACCAGTTTTAACTGGTTCCATAGAAGACTGGATTTATTTTTGTAAAATTACAAGATGTACATTGTTTTTCATTGATATATCCCCCGTAATGTACCTTCCTCATTTCACTCACATCTTTTTCCATTTGTACCTGTATGTTCTCATGTTGCCATAGAAATTGATTTTACGTTGACTTTTAATCTTGAAGATGACTTTTCTTTGTTGTCCTTTATATGTGTTGAGAATATTAATGGCAGGACAATGTCTGTTTTGTTCCTCCCTTGATCTCTTTCCTTTTCTAAAGTTTTCTTACTTGATTCACCATATGTTTCACCTGTTGCATGGTAATAAAGGGGTAAGACTGAAGACCTGCATGTTGTAGGCTATTTGTATCAAGACAGTGATTAAAACATTGTTGATATGTACCACTAAACATTGCATATATGCAAAAGGAGTGTGCAGTTTGTCAATCCATTGTATACATATTGTATATATACACATTGTATACATATAGCATATTGAATAAAACATTTATATGAATTCACAAAGTTTTTAGGAAGCCTGTCCTACAAATTTCTAAATACAGTACACGGACACTAGAAAATTGGTAATGGAATAGGATCAAATTGCTATGAATCAAGCATCTTATGGAGACACTGTAGGCTGTTTATTTTATGATTTGATTATATTTTCTGATATGATTTTTACAACAACTTATGATTTATTATTATTATTATTGTTATTATTATTATTATTATTATTATTATTATTATTATTATTATTATTATTTAAAGCAATTTGAAATAATATTGTATTATGGAATAGTACTCTTTTTTAATTTTTCTTAGGACTGGTCTCCCATCCAGAGTGTAATTCTGACTTGCACTCAGTGTTTCCAGGCTTGGTGGTGATCCACTACAGCCTTCACTAGTGTCAGGGGTTACTGAAGATTAATGAATGAGTCAGTGTAAAGTTATAGAGAACAGTTTGTATGTCTATAAAGAAAGCAACATATTACATAATAGACTACTTTTCAGATGAAAACATTGTCAAGTCTGGGACCTGAAGAGATAGAAGCAATTGAAAAAGGCAAAGTCTGCAGAAGAACCATGGCAGCTCTCCAAGATGTAAATTTCCTTAAACAACAACATCAACTGCACAACAGTGTATCTTAGAGAACTGATACTGTTTGAGATGTACTAAATTTTTTTCTTTTCTTTTTTTTTCTTTTTTAACTGTTTACTTGCATTTTACAGTAAAATTTTATATTTAGAAGCTTTCAATTTACTTATTTTTGGACTCGTATTTGCTTTACATATTTTCTTTATACTGTATTACTTTCAAGAAGCTCAAGACTTTAAGGAATTTGTGGAAAAGAACTTTAGTACATGCATGAAACAAAGGTAAGTTCTTCTTCTTCTTTTCCTTTCGGCTGTTCCTTTCAGGGGTCGCCACAGCGAATCATCTGCCTCCATCTAGCCCTATCCCCTGTATCCTCTTCTCTCAGACCGACTACCTTCATGTCCTCCTTCACTACATCCATAAACCTCCTCTTTGGTCTTCCTCTCGGCCTCCTGCCTGGCAGCTCTAACCTCAGCATCCTTTTACCGATATATTCACTCTCCCTCCTCTGAACATGTCCAAACCATCTCAACCTGGCCTCTCTAACTTTGTCTCCAAAACATCTCACATGTGCTGTCCCCCTGATGTACTCATTCCTGATCCTATCCATCCTCGTCACTCCCAAAGAGAACCTCAACATCTTCAGCTCTGCTACCTCTAACTCTTCCTCCTGTCTTTTCCTCAGTGCAACTGTCTCCAAACCATACAACATCGCTGGTCTCACTACTGTCCTGTACACCTTTCCTTTCATTCTTGCTGGTACTCTTTTATCACACAACAGACCTGACACTTTTCTCCACCCATTCCAACCTGCCTGCACACGCTTCTTCACCTCTTTTCCACACTCCCCGTTGCTCTGGACTGTTGACCCTAAGTACTTAAAATCCTGCACCTTCTTTATCTCTTCTCCCTGTAACCTCACTGTTCCACTTGGATCCCTCTCATTCACACACATGTATTCTGTCTTGCTGCGACTAACCTTCATTCCTCTTCTCTCCAGAGCAAACCTCCACCTCTCTAGAGATTCCTCCACCTGCTCCCTGCTCTCACTACAGATCACAATGTCATCCGCAAACATCATAGTCCATGGAGATTCCTGTCTGACCTCATCTGTCAGCCTGTCCATCACCACCGCAAACAAGAAGGGGCTCAGAGCCGATCCTTGATGCAGTCCCACCTTCACCGTGAACTCCTCTGTCACACCTACCGCACACCTTACCATTGTTCTACTGCTCTCATACATATCCTGCACCACTCTAACATACTTCTCTGCCACTCCAGACCTCCTCATACAATACCACAGCTACTAACTTGGCACCCTGTCATACGCTTTCTCTAAATCTACAGAGACACAATGCAGCTCTTTCTGACCCTCTCTGTACTTCTCCATCAACATTCTCAAAGCAAATATTGCATCTGTAGTGCTCTTTCTTGGCATGAAACCATACTGCTGCTCACAAATGCTCACTTCTTCCCTTAGCCTTGCTTCCACTACTCTTTCCCACAACTTCATTGTATGGCTCATTAGCTTAATACCTCTGTAGTTTCCACAACTCTGCACATCTCCCTTGTTCTTAAAAATCGGCACCAAAACACTTCTCCTCCATTCCTCAGGCATCCTCTCACTCTCTAAGACCTCGTTGAACAACCTAGTTAAAAACTCTACTGCCATCTCTCCTAGACACTTCCATGCCTCCATTGGTATGTCATCAGGACCAACCACCTTTCCTCTCTGCATCCTCTTCAAAGCTCTCCTAACTTCACCCTTGCTAATCCTTTCTACTTCCTGCTCAACAAAATTTGCCTCTACTACTCTTCTCTCTCTGTCATTTTCCTCATTCATCAGTTCCTCAAAGTACTCCTTCCATCTTTCCCTCACCCTCCTGTCACCTGTCAACACATTTCCATCTCTATCTTTAATCACTCTAACCTGCTGCACATCCTTACCATCTCTATCCCTCTGCCTCGCCAACCGATACAAATCCCTCTCACCTTCCTTACTATCTAACCTTGCATACATGTCCTCATAAGCTTTCTGTTTAGCCTTTGCCACCTCTATCTTAACCTCACGCTGCATCTCCCTATATTCCTGTCTACTTTCCTCCGTCCTCTCACTGTCCCACTTCTTCCTAGCTAACTTCTTCTTCTGGATACTCTCCTGAACTTCCTCATTCCACCGCCAAGTCTCCTTGTCTTCTTTCCTCCTTCCAGATGACACACCTAGCACCTTCCTACCTGTCTCCCTGATCACTTTGGCTGTAGTAGTCCAGTCATCTGGAAGCAACTCCTGACCACCTAAAGCCTGTCTCAACTCCTCCCTGAAAACCGCACAGCACTCTTCCTTTTCCAACTTCCACCACTTTGTCTTCTGCTCTGCCTTTGCTCTCTTCATCTTCCTCACCACCAGAGTCATCTTACACACCACCATCCTATGCTGTCTAGCTACACTCTCTCCTACCACTACTTTGCAATCGCTAATCTCCATTAGATTACAGTGTCTACATAAAATATAGTCCACCTGTGTGCTCCTGCCACCACTCTTATATGTCACCCTGTGTTCCTGCCTCTTCTGAAAGTACATGTTCACCACAGCCATCTCCATACTTTTAGCAATGTCTACCAACCTCTGTCCTTCTGGGTTCCTTACCTGAAGACCAAACCTGCCCATCACTTCCTCATCCCCACTATTCCCTTCACCAACATGTCCATTAAAGTCTGCCCCTATCACCACTCTCTCACATCTAGGAACACTCTGCATCACTTCCTCAAGCTCGCTCCAGAATCTGTCTTTCTCCTCTTGCTCACAACCTACTTGTGGAGCGTAAGCACTAACAACATTCAACATCACACCTTCAATTTACAGCTTCAGACTCATCAACCTATCTGACACTCTCTTTACCTCCAGAACATTCTTCACAAACTCCTCCTTCAGGATCACTCCTACTCCATTTCTCTTCCTGTCCACTCCATGATAAAACAGTTTAAACCCTGCTCCAATGCTTCTAGCCTTGCTCCCTTTCCACCTGGTCTCCTGGACACACAGAATGTCGACTTTCCTCCTCTGCATCATATCTACCAGCTCTCTGCCTTTACCTGTCATCGTACCAACATTCAAAGTCGCTACTTTCAGTCCTAAACTCCTTCCTTTCCTCTTCTCTCTCTGCCTACGGACACGCCTTCCTCCTCTAACACACCTTCCTCCTCTCCTTCTTCGACCAACAGTAGCCCAATTTCCACCAGTGCCCTGTAGGTCAACGGCACCGATGGCGGTTGTTGTTAACTCGGGCCCCGACCGATCCGGTATGGAAGTCATTTTAGTGATTTGCATATTGAATTTAACAAAAGTTTTACATCGGATGCCCTTCCTGACACAACCCTCTCTATTTATCCGGGCTTGGGACCGGCAAAAAAATGTACACTGGCTTGTGACCTCCTGTGGCTAGATTAAACAAAGGTAAGTTGTATCAAGATTTTCATTGTAAGCAACACCACATCAGATTTTTTTTGTTGTCTAATACAACAATTCAGTTCACCAAATGGCAGTCACTCACATCTCATTGTCTGGAATACATAACATTCATTACATTAACTGAGAAACCATGGCCTTGAGTATGTATCAGCCATCATATTTCAACAAAAGATGGATGCATTTATTCAGATGTGTCTTTTGTTCACAGTAAGGAGCACTCCAATCCTTCTTTCCACTTCAAATGTTCTAGTGAAAGCCTTTCATGCAGAAAATGAACCATCATTCAACATTCATTATTTCCTCCTGCATATCAAAGGGACACATACAGTATCAGGGGATATATATATATATATATATATATATATATATATATATATATATATATATATATATATATATATAGAGAGAGAGAGAGAGAGAGAGAGAGAGAGAGGAAAAGAAAGTGTTAGTACATTTGGATTTTTGGAAATTTATTTACTCTTACACTCTAACGCACTCTACATAGTCACACAGCCAGACCTGAGGGACTAAGCACGGGTGGGTTTCCCAAAATGTTTGTAACGCTAAGAACTTTGTTATCTCATTCGTTAGAATGTTCTGTAATTAAAGAGTTATGAAGGCTGTTCTTGACAGCCTTCATAACTAAAGTAGTGTGTAAACTCGTTCCAAACGAGTAACCTGACCCATTCATTATTCGCTAAGTGCTTTGTTGTTAAATAAATAAATAAATAAATATACATTGCTCAAGATATTCCTGTACTTTGTAAACAATGGCTTAAATTGCCCCATTATTATATGCCCCAATATTTTGAAATATGTTTGTTCCATATACTGTTGTTATTTTCTGTTGTGGAGGACAGATCTTTTGTATCTCTAACTGGCTGTGGCTTTATTCCTCCATCACTCAGAGACTGAAGCTTTTGGCTGCCATGGTGATGCAGAATGACGCAGAAGAATAAATCACAGGCAGTCATAAAGATCCAAGGCACGCTAGCAACATACCACTTATACTCTCAATCAATGAACAGGCAGCGGACAACATACCAAAGGCTTGCAATAACAGATTAAGATACATTGATAAAAGTATCCAGTGTTAATTCTGCATACAAGATTATATTGTCTATATTGTTCAAGTTCTTCCTTGGTCAACTTGTTAAGTATAGGCCTATATGGATTTATAGCTTAACACTAATAATATTAAAGTTCATATCTACAAAAATTCAGATGATATATCACGTCTAGATCCCTAGTTGTTGACTTCTAAAAACACACAAGCAATATAATGATATCAGTGGAGTCACTGTGTTTTGCTTCTAAGTAGCTGCATTCATATGGTAATTGGCACTCCTCTGGCATAATCTAGTGCACTCTTGCCATCTCAGAATGTTAGAGACATTAGTCTATCTTTTAACAACTTGAGCTAGAGCCTTCAATTAGCATCAATAGAAAGGCAATTTTTAGCTACTAAAATGCAAGTTGTAAAGTGGAGAACATCTTTCTATTTTTCTGTATGCCCCAGCCCCCAACAAATCATAGGTTTAGCAATCTGTTTTCAATATACAACAAATTTACAGCACAATTTGACATTTTGATTATTGATGCCAAATGATTATTACTGAAGTCATAGATAGTTATGCCTTGTCATGAACATTAATTTTGACCATTTGTAGTGCATGATCATTGATTAAAACCTCACTCTCTTCTTACATTTGCAGTGTTATAATTTACATACATTATTAATGGTTCCATCCTCCATTGAGCAGACAAGAGGTGCTAAAATATTCGAAGATTCTCAAAATCAGAGAAAGAGACAAAAGGAAGACGGCATTCATCACTAACACTGGTGACTATGAGTATCTAGTCATGCCATATGGCCTTCTGGAAAACAATATGTTTGTGGCAGCTGGGGCATGGTTGAGTGTCAGCTGTGGATGGAGAGGAGGATTGAACCAGCAGGTAACGTGTGATGATTTTCACCTGTGTCTTTGCACTTTCAGTGACTCCTGTAACCAGCAAGAGAGAGAGTATAATATCACTTGGTAGAACTTGCAAGACATGCGTGCACACACACACACACGTGCACGCGCGCACGCACACACGTGCACACATGTGCACACACACACGCGCACACACACACGCTATAGGTTATATTGAGTGATGCAGGACACTTCTAAGTAAGGAAGAGACAACCCAGTTGAGACTCCTCCAGGTGTGCTTGTATTCAGCCTCCCATATCGGTTACCTGAACACACAAAAAAATGTGGTTCCGGATGAACTTAAGGCTATGCTTGAAATGGGAGTAATCAAGAAATCCCAGAGTGATTGGAGCAGCCTGGTGGTGGTTTTGGTACCAAAGCCCGACAGGTCGGTCCGTTTTTTTTTGTGGACTTTTCTTTTGAGAAAAAGTCAATGTGGTGTCTAAATTTGACGCACACAGCCAATGCCTGGCATTGATGAACTGCTCGATCAGTTAGGCATGTATTGGCATATTCCCTTGACTCCAATATCTCGAGAAAAAAATGGCCTTTTACACTCCGTTTGGGTTACACCAATTTGTCATTGTGGCAGCGGGGGTGTGGTCAAGCGTCGGCTGTGGATGGAGAGGAGGCAGTGAAAGCCAACATCTGAATGTCAAGTGTACTTCCTGTCGACCATCTTGGAAACTACAAATTATTCTTGAATCCTTTTGCCTAAATTTATGGCTCTGCTTTCCTGTGATTGCTCACTGAGTCTGCAGGCTTGGCCCCTGAAAATGCTGCTTGCAGCTCAAATTTTAAATTATTATTGGTTACATTCTAAAGTAGGTTACTTTTGCATTGCTCTATATTTGTGTACAGGGCACAAATATCTTTCCCCTTATCTTCAAGGAGGTCAAATAGTTCCCGTGCCCATTTCACCCATAATAATGTGAGGCTAACCTCTTCATCTTAGCCTAAATGTCATGCAAATTGGGTTGCAATGTAGCATCGCAAATTGTGATGATTGCAGTGTGTGGTAAGACAGGTGAGCTTGAAAACAACATTTCATAACACACACACACAAACACACACACACACACACACACACACACACACACACACACACACACTACCCCTCCACATAAACTGAGAAACTGAGGGGAGGGGAGAAACTGAGGTTTAGCTAACTCACTAAAGGCCTCTCTATAAAGCATAGACTGTATTACCCTGCTGAGGAGGGAAATCATAAATGGCTCATCAGAGGTTAATCCAGTTCATCCAACACTGCTATCCATTTAATACTTCACTTTCACCCATTTATCTTAACTCTTATTATAGTACATAAATGATACAAAATTCTAAGGCAATTCAGTGGAATATATAACCATTTAGCAATCCTGATTTACCAGCCCTAAACTCTCACTTGTTAAAGTGGGCATTCTGGAAAGGAGTTCATTAATATTAATCTATAAATATAAAATATATTTATGATGGCATTTTAGGGCCACTGTTTAAAAAATAAAACTGCAGAAAAAAGTACCACACTAGCTTGGATTAAATTGTCTCTTTTATTAAAGAGGAAATCACAAGCAGTGGTCACCTTCAAGGTTATGGATGGTTACTTTTGTGGCATAACAGATATAACTCTGGCACACTCAATGCGTTATGGTATATGGACTCACCATAAGACTTATGTTTATCAAACAAGTCCATATGCCATAAGGCATTGGGGGTTCCACTACTTAGGGATAATTTTGATTAGAATAGAATAGAATATCATTCTCGTTGTGTCCTGTGTAACTACACACCCTCACTGAATGGCACAAAGGTGTATCCATCAATAGTCTTGGAGAGCACTGACTGTGATTTCTCTTTTAACAAAGGAGAAATTAACTTTACCAAATCCTCAACATTTCTCATTTTATCACACAAAGATTCAATATATTATGACTTTGTTTTCAAAAACTTTTTATTTTTTAAACAATGGCCATAAAATTCCAACCCCATATAACCTCCTGCAAGGAACAAAACTTCAGCATAAATATGTGAATTGTAAAATAGACTGTAAATTACACACAGAGACACATTAACACCACAATCCGAACACTTGACCAGGCATTAGAAAGTGGATGTGAGTGGAATAGGTGCCACTTAGCTAGCTCTCTAGTGATTGGGCTCTAATTACAGTTAGAGACCTACCTCTCTCTCTCTCTCTCTCTCTCTCTCTTTCTCTCTCTCTCTCTCTCTCTCTCTCTCTTTCTCTCTCTCTCTCTCTCTCTTTTTCTCTCTCTCTCTCTCTCTGTGAAAGGCTTTTCTGTCTCACTGCCTTTGCTTCATTGTGGGGACTTGACTACTGATCCACTGCTCTACTATGGAAGTGTGAATCCCTCTTGCTTTTATTTTCTAATACTCTGGAAAGCAGATAAAACAATGAGTTTGCAAGTAAATTAATGCAGGAGCAGAGAGTAGCCAAAAAAAGTACTAGTAAAACTACTTATAAAAATAATTACTCAAGTAACAGTAAAAGTAATAATGTTAATAATTACTTGAGTAAGATAAAGTATCCAATGAGAAGA
The DNA here is from genome assembly GCA_023630585.1 of Cranoglanis bouderius. Classification (NCBI taxonomy): domain Eukaryota; kingdom Metazoa; phylum Chordata; class Actinopteri; order Siluriformes; family Cranoglanididae; genus Cranoglanis; species Cranoglanis bouderius. The sequence goes on from CM042552.1 coordinate 13,183,693, forward strand.
CTACTCAAGTAACAAGTTACTAGTCACTTTCGATCTGATTAAAGTGAAGGGAAAATTAAAGTTATAGGTAATGATCAACTGAATTATATGTAGAAGTAATTTATTTTGTAACATTATTGGTGTTCCGAATTGATTGTTAGTTGGTAATAACAAATCAGAGAAAAATACTAAGAGCCCCCTTCCTTTGCACAAGTTGGTGATGCCCAACAATTGCCTCACAAAACAACACTTGATTACTGTTGTTTGACTGGGAAAGAGCACAGGTAGCTTTGAAGATGAAGAGAAGCGCTGCCCAGCAGGCTATTTTGCATTGCTGGTCAGAGAGGGACAGCAAAAAAAAAAAAAGCATGTACTCAGAAGGAGGTAGGATAATACACGTGTGTATATGTCTCGCAAGCTCTGCCAAGCGAACTCGCACCACCACCATCTGCGCTCCCGGTCTGTGGACCACCTTGAATTTGAATGGGTGAAGTGCCAGATGTGGTCGAGCCATTGGAGCAGGACGTGATCAGAACAGAGGGTGAAAGGGTGCCCCAGTAGGTAGTGCTGGAGGGTGAGGACTGCCCATTTGATGGCCAGATGCACCTTCTTAATGGTGCTGTACTTTGTCTCCCTCACCAAGAGCTACTGGCTGATGAACAGCATGAGGCGATCATCTCCCTCCACCACCTGGGACAAAATGGCCCCCAGCCTACTGTCCAATACATTAGTCTGCAGAGCAAAAGGGAGAGAAAAGTCAGGTGAATTCAACAGCAGGCCCCTGCTCGCATGGCTCCATCCACTGGGCCAGATCTGGTGCCCCCTTTTTAGTGAGGTCAGTCAGTGAGCTGGTGGTGTTAAAAAAAAGTTAGGTACAAATCAGCCCCAGGAACTGCCTCAACCTCTTTTTGCTCTTCGGTCTCGGCCAGGCCGCAATTTGGGGACGCACCTGCCCATGGCCCATGTGGAAGCCCAGATATCTTACTTAAACCCGCCCAATTGCACACTTCTTTGGGTTGGCTGTGAGTCCGACCCATCTCAAGGATGTCAGGACAGCCCTCAGATGTTGTACAAGCCACTGCCAATCATTACTATAAATGATTATATAAATCATATAAATGATTATATAAATCATGATCATATAAATAAGCAGTGACATATGCATTGTGTGGGCAGAGGATTTTGTCCATGAGATGTTGAAACATTGCTGAGGCCCCAAACAACCCTAAAAGAAGTGTGACAAATTGGTGTAACCGAAATGTTGTGGAAAAGGCCATTTTTTCATGAGATATTGGAGTGAAGGGAATATGCCAATACCCCTTGGTTAAATCCAGTGTTGAATAAAGGAGGAGTCTCAATGTGGTGTTCTATGAGGTCCGTGTGACAGGGTAGAGGCAAAAACACATCGGAAAATTCCTCCTGCAAGCCTACAACCTGTGCTTTCTGAGAAGGTGAGAGGTGGTCTCCACAGGGGACCGGTCAAGAATGTACTGAATTTCATTTTTGCTGTTAGAAGGTCTCTCCTCCCAATCTTCTCTAATGACGTCTAAGACACCATGGGGCTTGTGCCCGTACAATAATCTGAATGGGGGAAAGCCAGTGGAAGCTTGCAGGACCTTTCGTACTGCAAATAACAGGGGCTCAAGCCACTTATCCCAATTCCATGGATCATCGTGAACTTACGAATCATACAACCCCAATTCCAAAAAAGTTGGGACACTGTGTAAAATGTAAATAAAAACAGAATGCAATGATTTGCAAATTTCATAAACCAATATGTTATTCACAATAGAACATAGAAAACATATCAAATGTTTAAACTGAGGAAATGTACCATTTTAAGAAAAAAATAAGACAATTTTGAATTTGATGGCTGCAACACGTCTCAAAAAAGTTGGGACGGGGCAACAAAAGGCTGGAAAAGTAAGTGTTACTAAAAAGAAATAGAGACAGAGTCTCTCAGAAGTAAAGATGGGCAGAGGTTCACCAATCTGTGAAAAACTACGTCTACAAATTGTGGAACAATTTCAGAATAATGTTCCTCAATGTAAAATTGCAAAGACTTTGAATATCTCATCATCTACAGTACATAATATCATCAAAAGATTCTAAGAATCTGGAGAAATCTCTGATGATATGGGGGTGCATTAGTATCTATGGAATGGGCAGCTTGCACATCTGGAAATGCACCATCAATGCTGAAATTTATATACAGCTTCCATCCAGATGACGTCTTTTTCAGGGAAGGCCTTACATATTTCAGCAAGACAATGCTAAACCACATACTGCATCTATTACAAAAGCATGGCTTTGTACTAGAAGAGTCCAGGTACTGAACTGGCATGCCTGCAGTCCAGACCTTTCACCAACTGAAAACATTTGACGCATCATGAAATTAAAAATACGACCAAGAAGACCCAGGACTGTTGAGCAGCTAGAAACCTGTATCAGACACGAATGGGACAACATTCCTCTCCCAAAACTCCAGCAACTGGTTTCCTCAGTTCCCAGACATATATGGACTGTTGTTAAAATGAGAGGGGATGCTACACAGTGGTAAACATGGCTCTGTCCCAAAATTTTTGAGACGTGTTGCTGCCATCAAATTCAAAATTACCTTATTTTTTCCTTGAAATGTTACATTTCCTCAGTTAAAACATTTTATGTGTTTTCTATGTTCTATTGTGAATAAAATATGGGTTTATGAGATTTGCAAATCATTGCATTCTGTTTTTATTTAGATTTTACACAGCTTCCCAACATTTTTGGAATTGGGGTATTTTTAAACATTTGATTAAACCGTTTAACCAGCCCGTCCATCTGCGGATGGTAAACACTGTTGCAAATCAATGTAATCCCCAATAATTTTTAAAGTTCACGAAGTGTCCTTGACATGAACGTAGTGCCCTGAACAGTCAGGATCTCCTTCAGGATCCTGACTCGGGAGATAACACAGAAGAGTTTATTGCGTCCGGATATCACGTTGCATAATCCACCAGGACTAACGCAAAGCGAAATCCTCGCGTGCACCATTCTAATGGCCCGACGAGGTCCATGCCAATTCTTTTGAAGTGGACCTTGATTAATGGAAGGTAGGCACAATGGCACTTTTGGAGTGGCTGGCAGGTTCACCAGCTGACATTCACAACATGTGGCAGAGCACCGGCGGACATCGCCACAAATGCCGGACCAATAGAAATGGGCCATTAGACGGTTTAGTGTTTTATCCTGGCCCAAATGCCCAGCCATGGGATTTTGATGAGCCGCATGGAACAGAAGTTCCCTACGGCATTTTGGGACCAACAACTGGATTGTCTCTTCTTTAGTTTGAGTGTCCTGCATCAACTGACATAACCTATCCTTAATAATTGAGAAATGAGAAATAATTGAGAGTGCAACATGAGGCTGAATTTGCTGACCATCGATTACTCTCACTTGGTTGAAAGCATGCTTCAGGGTCTAGCAAGTGCTCCAAGGGGAAATCCCCGAGGGGAATTCCTGCCAGGGGTGGAGTGGCGGAGCCCTCCCCACCTTCCATGTTCCCTTGATGTGGAGCTAATGCTGATGGCCCCTGACACCGCCTCCCCAGCCAAAGCTGCGCACAGTCCGCACCATGCCTCGCTACTGCAGGACCCATCCACAAACATTTCCCACACTAATGCCTGAAACCCTGGCCAATTTGTACCAAGAATTAGTGGATGGGTGAGGCAAGGACTCACCACCACGTCCACTTTATGCTTTTGCCCCCGAAATTTAATGACTGACTGGCACCAGCCGATTTTCTTGAACATCCCCGTGCACACACCTCACCTTCACCAATTGTGCATTCTCCAATGCCCCACCTTAAATCACACTTTGATGGCAGATACACTGGCCTGAAAGGATTTTAGTGGTCTTCATTATAACTCACTTTCTGTTAGTAGACAGTCTCTGCTGAGTTTCTGGAGCTTTGCGCCTCCCACATTTCACTGTGTCATAACACACATCACCAGTAAAGTTAAGCCTTTTCTGTAGTTCAAAAGCATTGGGTGAGCATGGATCATAAATACTCACTGCAGTGTTGATAAATTATTTTGTCATATGCGGGACACGTGCTATGTTTGTTCTTATTTTTAGAGAAGCAATTTCCCTGACTCCCCTTGTCTTCTGCACACATACAGTATACACACACACACACACACACACACACACACACACACACACACACACACACACACACACACACACACACACATATATATGCTCACTCCAATACACATGCTCACTCATACACACATGCTATAGACCTAATGCCACTCCAGAATTCATATATATCAACACCCCATCCGGCAAGTGTGGCAGTGGTTGCCTTGGCAACAGTCCTCTTTGCTGAAACCAGACAGGGTTTTTAAACTGAGTGAAAGGTCTAGCATTTTGATTACGCTACTCTGTCCGTTCATGTATGTGTCTTTTCGCACTGCACATGCCAGTTTGCCTTGTTCCTTGCATTATGTTGAAAGTTACTGGGCCAATTATTGTTTTTTATTTATCATATTAGATTAGGATTCATTCGCAACAGTTAATCCATTCCCTCTGCAAACCTCATAATCATTCTATTTTTGCAGTTTGTATAATCCCAAACCATTCACACTTTTTAAATGAAATCACAGTCTTCATTGTATTTAACTTAATTGAAGGAGAGGATTTAGCAGGCACTGAATGCCTACAGAGAGCATTGGTTGTCTCACACCTTTTGGAAAATGGAATGACATGTGGGTCATCATGATTGCACAGCCAATTAAAAATATACTTCGGCAGTGTTGCTTTTAAAACCAGTTTCTCTAAGGTTTGTACTGTTGATTGTGGCGCAAACAGTTCTAGTAACGGTAGCTGATATTTCTGGTCTGGCTTATGCAATGCCACCTATTATATAAATGTTGGCACATATTAAATAAAATTGCAAACAATTTTCCACACAATTTGTTCTATTTAAGGAGTGTTAAGCATCCAACTCATGGCAATACTGCAGAACATTTGTACAGTGTTATAGAGTATGATCAATAGTTCTAGCTGAATGTATAAGGGGCTAATTATATAATTTCAGAAGTGTATATATGAGACACATCATTGTCATGCACATATATTTTCCTTAGGTTCATTGGCCCACTATTCAATCTTGTGATTTATTCAATATCATTGAGTTGTCAGCTTTCCTTGTCACTGTGCGGGGGAGTGTTGGTGGTGTGTGTGTTTCTATGCCTATGTAGGTGGTTTTATCCCTAATTCAAGAATGGCAGTGTATTTAGCAGTACCCCCTACTTGCCTCCCACATGTCAATCTTACCAGCCTAATTCACTGAGGTAATTTGACATCCACCTCAGGAGCAATCACTCAGCATTTAATGAACAAGCTCAGAATAACAGCCAAAGAAAGACATCTTAGGAGCAACCCAGAAAATTTTATATGTGAGTTATATATAGCATTAATTTTCATCCCAATATTTAAATTATGTGGTCTACTACTAAAGGTGCCATGTTCTAAGTTGTATAACACGTCTACATGTAAATATCAGGAAATGAAGGCTGAAATTCTGATCTACTGTCTCATTTCATCTTTTGATCTCAAACCCAAATATCTTCAATGTGTAGCAAAAAAATTTAAATTAAAATATTGGCCTTGCTGTTTCAATACTTTCAGAGGAGACTGTATTAAAAGTGCATTGAAATCACTTATATTTCCACGAAAAGGTTGCAAATCCAGTATTCAAACCTAAGAATTATAGGTACAAACCTTGTTATAAATATGTAATCACAGGTGTCATGCTGTCATGAAAATTTATGCAATGATATAACAATATGATGTACCGTTGCAATCAAAATTATTCAACCCCCATTGCAAATCAAAATTTACAGACTTTCAGCTGTTTGCATTGAACAAATCAAACAAAAGCAATTGAAATAGTTCAACACAATGAATGCTTCAAGTGGTTTCCACAAATTCAACTGAAAATGTAACTTATAATGACTTCTCCAGACTCAAAATTATTCAACCCCCTGAATAGAATCCCTCACAACAGTGCAAATATACAAAACAGGTGTTGTCTCAAGCACACTTGATGCAACTAATCAAGGGCTTCATTAGTTGCACCAGGTGTGCTTAAGCTGGAACACATGAAATACCTGAACTGGCTAGAGGCAGAAAATACATGAAATACCTGGATGGGGCAGAAAAAGGAAGCTATCAATGGCTGCAACCAGATTTCTGAGAAGGCAGGTTGTGAAAAAACCCTCGAGTGACTGCAAAAGACCTGCAGCAAGACTTGGTGGCAACAGGCACTGAGGTTTCAGTGAGCACAGTATGGCATGCACTAAATGCAGAAGGTGTCCATGCCAGAACTCCAAGGCATACACCACTACTTACTTATCTTAAAACTGTGAGCCATGCCCCGTAATTGTTTTGACTAACATACGTTTTGATAACTGAATAAAATTTAAGAAGAGGAGTAAAATTATTTATTACATTTTGATCTTATTTAAATAGTGTAGTGGCATATGTGGGCAAGGTTGAATTGTGTTGGTGCGGAATACGATATACAGAGCATTCCACTGAATGTTTGATATGTTGATATGCATTGTATGCTTGTGACAGAACATTCCACATAAGTAGCATGCAAACATTTTTTTTTTCTCTGAGACTGGGTTACACAATCACAGTATTATCCTACATAACACACGCACACACACACACACACACACACACACACACACACACATTATATATATATATATATATATATATATATATATATATATATATATATATATATATATATATATATATATATGCACATATACAGGTGCATCTCAAAAAAATTTGAATATCATGGAAAAGTTCATCTTTTCCATAATTTAATTAAAAAAGTGGAACTTTCATACACTCTAGATTCATTACACATAAAGCCTTTTTTGTTTTAATCTTGATGATTACAGCTCTTGGAAATCAAAAATCCAGTATCTCAAAATATTAGAATAAATGTTGACCTTCTGAAAAGTATGTTAATTTATGCACTCAATACTTGGTCGTATTGTATTGTTGCTGTATACAGCAGCTCGTCTGTGTTGTTGGGTCTGGTGTCTCTCATCTTCCTCTTGATAAAATTCAGGTCAGGCGAGATGGCTGACCAATCAAGCACAGTAACACCATGGTCAGCAAACCAGTTAGTAGTGTTGGCACAGTGGGCAGGTGCCAAGTCCTGCTGGAAAAGGAAATCAGCCTCTCCATAAAGCTTGTCAGCAGATGGAAGCATGAAGTGCTCTAAAACAGGCGTGGACTGGCCATTGGGAACTTTGGGAATTTTCCCAGTGGGCCGGTCTTGTGAGGGCCGGTCTTTTTTTCCTAACCCTGGCATTATATAGCCTATATACATATATTCAATAAGTTGCTGCAGTGACACGGTTTCATCATTTTACATATTAGCTTAACACAAACAATATAAATGAACATATTGTGTTTTTTTTAAATGAATGATTCATTGATCGAGAAACATGTTGTGTCAGTTCGAATTTGGTGTATCAAATTGGGGCCACTTGACAGCAAATTCCTGGGCTGCTTTTTATTGCCAGTCTGCCCCTGCACTAAAATCTCCTGGTAAGCGGCGGCATTGACTCTCGACATGAGAACACCAACACCAGCAGATGACATGGCACCCCAAATCAGCCCCACTGACTGTGGAAACGTCACATTGGACTTCAAGCAACTTGGATTCTGTGCCTCTCCACTCTTCCTCCAGACTCTGGGACCTTGATTTCCAAATGAAATGCAAAATTTACTTTCATCTGAAAAGAGGACTTTGGACCACTGAGCATGACGGTGTTTTGAGTAAAAAGATGTTTGAGTTAATTAGCTGATTAGAGCTCTTCTCAGGTCGACATGTATTATATATTCTACATATTCGACAGGCTGTATTATAAATTCTTTATTCTAATATTTTTGAGATACTGGATTTTTCTTTGCCTTAAGCCATAATCATCAAGATTAAAACAAACAAAATTTCACTTTATGTGTTATGAATCTAGAATATATGAAAGTTCCACTTTATATATATAATAGTATCATACAGTGGGTATAGAAAAGAATCACCCCCCTTTAACGTAATCACATCCTGTTGCTTTTCAGTCTGAAATGAAGACGGACACATTTTTTGTTTTATCCAGTTGTACTTACTCAGTGCAACTTATAACATCCAAGTGAAAGATACAACACCAACATGTCAGAATTTTTTTTTTTTTTAAATAAAAAACCAGAATCACTGAGTTGGAAAAAGGATCACCCCCTTCCTAAACATGACTTGTAAATTCAATTCAATTTTATTTGTATAGCGCTTTTAACAATGGTCATTGTCCCAAGGCAGCTTTACAGAAATATACAGGATATAGATTTTAAATGTACAAATTTATCCACAATGAGCAAGCCAGAGGTGATGGTGGCAAGGAAAAACTCCCTGAGACGATATGAGGAAGAAACCTTGAGAGGAACCAGACTCAAAAGGGAACTCATCCTCATCTGGGGGACACCGGATAGTGCGATTATAAATAAATAAATCCCTTCTATAAATGTGCTAATACTACATGGTCAAATAGCAGTTGTGTAACCAGGAAAATTCATTACAGTTTTTACTTGAAGACTGTTTTGTTGAACTTCTCCACTGCTCACTGATGGACAGAAAGAGAGAGAGAGAGAGAGAGAGAGACAGAGACAGAGAAAGAGATTATTAGGTATGCTTATTGTCTCGTAATGGTTAAGGACAGTATACTTTGCGTGAGTGCAAGCAGGGACTCCGGCAAGACTAGCTATGACAGCATAACTAAAAGGGAGAGCCTTCAACAAACAACAAACAAACCTGGGTGAACACGTGAAAGTGGGAAGGCGGCAGCATCCAAACATCCCAGTTCACCACAACACACTATGCCTGTGAGACCTCTAGATCTGCTTCTTTAGCTAAGAAAAAAACTATTCACAAAAAGCTTGACTAAACAAATATGTTTTCAGCCTGGACTTAGACACTGAGACTGTGTCTGAGTCCCGAACACTAATTGGAAGGCTGCTCCATAACTGTGGGGCTTTATAAGAGAAAGCTCTTCCCCCTGCTGTAGCCTTTACTATTCATGGTACCAACAAATAGCCTGCACCTTTTGATCAAAGTAGGCATGGTGGATCATAAAAGACCAAAAGTTCACTTAGGTACTTTGGCGCAAGACCGTTTAGAGCTTTAGAGGCCAACAGTAGTATTTTATAATCCATACGAAATTTCACTGGGAGCCAATGCAGTGTGGATAAGACAGAGGTGATGTAGTCATATCTTCTGGTTCTAGTGAGGACTCTTGCAGCTGCATTCTGGACTAACTGGAGTTTGTTTATGCTCCTACTGGAACATCCAGAGAGTAAGGCATTACAATAATCCAACCTAGAGGTGACAAAAGCATGAACTAATTTTTTTTATATTTCTTATCTTAGCAGTATTTCTGAGGTGAAAGAAGGCTATTCTAGTAATATTATCTACATGGGCATCAAATGAAAGACTGGAGTCAATAATCACATCAAGGTATTTTACTGCTGCACTGATGAAACAGAAAGGCCATCTAGAATTACTATGGAATCAGAAAACTTACTTCTAGCTGCATTTGGTCCTAGTATACAGTATACCCGTACAGTATATGGCCAAAAGTTTTGAGAATGACACAAATATTAATTTTCACAAAGTCTACTGCTTCAGTGTTTTTAGATCTTTTTGTCAGATGTTACTAACTGTTACTGAAGTATAATCGCAAGCATTTCATAAGTGTCAATGGCTTTTATTGACAATTACATGAAGTTTATGCAAAGAGTCAATACTTCAAAGCAATTTCACAATTTTCTTTTAAGTGGAGCTACTTTTTAGCGTGTAGCAGAATGTTGACTATCAGCATTCAGTCACCTGATCAAGTTCTTTGGGATCAGACGGTGATCGAATCATAGCTGATATCTCTGGGAGGTTATTGATAAAACTTGTGCAGTAGCTGACGTGAATGTAGGTTTGATACAGTAACGTGGGAAGGTGCATATAGTAATCTCAATAAGGTGCAGCTAATCACCTTCTCAATGGGACACAAAGCTATTTGACTTTCAACTGTGATCAGCTGTGGTCATTTTGATTAGCTCAGCATAAAAAGAGCTTTCCTCGAGCATTTTGTAGTGCAACTGAAGCAAACAATCAACTATGGGTGGCAAGGTACTGTCAAAGATTTCCAGGATAAAGACAAGTCAGGAGATGGATACAAAAAAAATTCAAAGGCTTTATCAATGCCTAGAAGCACAGTGAAGTCTATTATTAAGAAGTGGAAGGTATTTGGTACAACACAGACCCTCCTTGGATCAGGACGTTGCTCCAAACTGGATGAAAGAGCCAGGAGAAAACTGGTCAGAGAGGCTATCAAGAGGCCTACAGCAACTCTGAAGCAGTTGCAGGAATTTATGACAAAGAGTGGTCATTGTGTGCATGTGACCATAATATCACAAATTCTCCACAAATGTGGCTTGCATGGAAGGGTTGCAAGAAAAAAAAGCCACCCACAACTGAGCTTTGCCAAAACACACCTGGAAGATTCTGAGGCTACATGGAAAAAGGTGTTATGCTCAGATGAATTATTTGGCCTCAACACCAAATGATATGTCCGGCGGAAATCCAATACAGCTCACCATCCAAATAACACCATTCCTACAGTAAAGCATGGAGCTGGTAATATCCTGTTATGGGGGTGTTTCTCTGCAGCAGGGACTGGAGCACTTGTCAGGATAGAAGGAAAATGGATGGGGCAAAATACCGTCAAATTCTTGATGAAAATCTGCTGCCCTCTGCCAGAAATTTGTCAATGGGAAGAAGGTTTACCTTCCAACATGACAATGACCCAAAGCACACAGCAAAACTGACCACACAGTGGTTGAAGTAGAAAAAGGTGAATGTCCTTGCATGGCCTAGTCAGAGCCCAGACTTAAACCCCATTGAAAATCTGTGGAATGACTTGAAGACTGCGGTCCACAAATGGTCACCATCAAATTTAATTGAACTTGAGCAGTTCTGCAAAGAAGTGTGGGCAAATATTCTATACAAAGTCTATAAGTTAGTAGAGACATATCCCAACAGACTAAATGCTGTAATTAAAAAATTAAGGCAAATTAAAGCAAGGGGGTGATCCTTTTTCCAACTCAGTGATTCTGTTTTTTAATTTTTGTTTTTTTCATGACATGTTGGTGTTATACCTTTCACTTGGATGTTATAAGTTGCACTAAGTAAATACAGCTGGATAAAACAAAAACTGTGTCTGTCTTCATTTCAGGCTACAAAGCAACAAAATGTGATTATTTTAAGGAGGGGGGGGGGGGGGGGGGGGGTTTGATTCTTTTCTATGCCCACTGTATGTACTAGATGGTAATTATGGGTTGAGCACAATCTGTTATTTCATTTACTCTACCCAGTCATTTTTGTAAATAAACTATCACTTTATTTTATGTGAAAACAAAGTGAAAAGGAAATGATCCAATGTGTAGTGGCAAATAGCAAAAATGCTATTTTACATTGTATAATTTACAATAAAACCAACAGGAAATTTATTTCAAATTAGCTTTTTTCAGGTTAAAAAATGGTCAAAAATTGCATGTTAATACATTATAAGTGAAACTATCAAAATTATGTAATATATCGAATATAAATATATATATACTTTCTTTTAAAGCAATTTTTTGATTCCATTTAAGGACTTTTTATCAGTCTCATACTGTTTCTTTATTATTAAAAATATACAGATCAGTCCATACAGGATTTTACGAGTTTTTTGTGATTGTTGCAGCCAAAAATGCTTGATTTTGCTGCAGCTTTTTTAAAAAAAACTTGAAATGGCAAAATTGCAATTGCAGGCGTACAGGTGTTCCAAATAAAGTGTATAATAATACCGGGTTGAGCACCAGTTTGTGAATAGAGGGTGGAGCCAGGAGAATAAGTGATAAGGATGAGCCTGTACCTGTGGGTGATTTACTAGCAAGTGCTCTGTGTGTCAGTAAGTGATGGCGAGGAGATAAAGGGGGAGCCGAGAGACCACGAGAGAAAGACGTGAGATGAGAGCCACACAGTGAGAGATGATCTGTTTGCGTGTGTTTAAAAAAAAAAGAAAAAGAAATGATGAATTAATAAAAGTTACTATAAAGTGTTACTGAAAATTGACAACATTTTTAATATATTTTTTCTCTGAGACTGTGGTGATATGTTCATAATCTGAAACAAAAGTAACTGCATTTTAAAACAGCTGTTAAATTCAACTTGTAAAGTGATGATACTGATGACTTGTGTAATGTTCAGGGGTATGTACTAACAATATCCATCCATCCATTTTCAATACCGCTTATCCTAAACAGGGTTGCAGGGAACCTAGAGCCTATCTCAGGGAACTCAGGGCACAAAGCGGGTGACACCCTGGATGCCAGGTTTCAAAGATGATGCCCTGTAGGAGCTAGCACTGGAAGCATACTTAAATGTGCTCGCTCCAGGGAGCCTGCAGCGTTATGTGCAGCTGGCAGTGCCCACCACTCTTGAACAGGTGGTCGAGGAGGCAGAGCACATGAAGTTAATGCTGAACACCAGTGTGCCAAGTTGGTCAGTTCATTGCTACACTGCAGTAGACAAAACAAAAGGTGAGGAGGAGGTGTCAGGCCAGGCAAACATGGATGGCTGGGAGCCCACGGATGTTAGCCTAAAGACGGTGACTGGGAGCAAAGTGGTGATGCGGGGTAAAAGGCAACTCCCAGTCCAGATACGTGTGCATCTTGGGAGTCTACTTCCTCTTGGTGACAGGCACTATCCTTGACATCTGAGGCAAAACATTGCACTGGTACAAAGAAACAATCCCCCTTACAGTGCAGAAAGGTGGGGCATGGACTGTGGTGACAAACAGCAGTCCAGCAGAGCTACCACCTCTGTTTCCTGTGCAGGAACCCACTAGTCCTGGAGGAACTGAACACACAGTGCCAGGGTTGGTTGGGGGAACCTGGGAGGTGGGGGGCGATGCCCAAAGATGTCCTCCATGGGTCTCTGTGGGGGACCTTCCTAGAACACACAGCACCAAGTGGGCGGGGGGAAACTCCAGAGCTCATGGGCAGTGCACCCAAGCAGCAGCACAAGTGGCAGTGGTGGCAGTGTGTAGCGGCAGCCAGGGTGGCAAACGAGGTGGCAGTGGACATGACGATAGAGGCAGTGCAGGAGCTGTGGCAGAGGAGAGGGGAAGGGCTCAGGGGTGAGAGGGTGAGAAACAGTGACTGTGGATGCTGCTGATGTTCTATGTCTGTGTTCACAGAGAAAGAGGAAGACTGCATGCAAAATTAGTTAGTGCAGCTAGTGGCACTGCAGTTCTGAGTTGGTTCAGCTCACTGGACCTGCACAGTGGCAATTGGCAAGTGTTGACCTGACCTGGTAGATGCAGTTAAAAAAGCCTGAGGGCCAGGTGGCTTGTTGGATCACTAGGCTACAGGAGTATCAGCTCACCATCCAACACTGAGCCAGACAATTCCACAACAATGCTGATGCACTGTCCTGTTGCTGATGTGGAGCTGTTTGTGCTGTGATGCCTGTATGGCATAAATGGGGCCATCAGAGAATTCAAGGGCCCCACTCCAGTCCCTTCATTTCAGTGCCCCGAAGGAAGGAGTGGTGGTGGGCATATTGGGGCCATTTCCAGTCATTGATGCCAGTAATCAATATATCCTCGTGGCCATGGACTACTTCATGAAGTGGTCTGAGGCTTATGTGGTCCTTTGAGTCTCAGGTGACGTTGGAGATGTGCCCATGGCTGGGGTTCTGGGTCATCTGCACAGTGACAGGCTGGTCGAGTGTTTCAAATGGTCACTGACCATGCAACTGGCCATTGTCACTGACCATCACCAACAACTGAGACAACAATTGAGACTGTCACCTGCCTTTGGTGCTTTGGGCATGCCAGACAGCAGTGTCCACATGGTTTATGACAGCCATGATGATGTTTGGCCATGAGTTGCGGATGCCCACAGACTTCACACTCGGGCTGCCACCTGGGGCCGAGGACATCGCATCGGAGTCAGACTATGTGGCTGCACTGAGGAGCTGCATGAAGACGCTGCATCAGCTGGCCTGTCAGAACCAGGGTAATGCCAGCTCCCACCACAAGCAGGCCTATGACATGCGGTGCCAGGGGGACACATTGGTGCTGTGCACCTGTGTATAGCTCTACAACCTGCGGTGCAAAAAGGGATGCTTCCCTAAGTTGCAGGTAGACTGGGAAGGGCCAGAAGGTGATGGGGAGATTGTCCAAGCTCGTGAAATGAGTCTAAGTGTGGCGTCAGACTGTTGTGGTCCACCAGGACCAGCTCGCCCAATACCAGCCCCGAATGATAGAGGAAGCAGCATCTGGGATCAAGGGACCAAGCCAGACTGATGGAAGCTGTGCACCACGGTCGCCCACACAGCCTTCCGCTCATTTAAGGGACAATAAATTGGACTGAGCCATATTGGGATCTGTGTTGGGGTCACTGTGTTGATTTTCTAGGAAATGGTGCAAAATAAAGAGGAATAAGTATTAATTTTAGTGTTGTAAAATGCTAATTAAAATCAGATTAATCAATTACCATAACATAACAAAATCAGATTCAGCAATTACTATAACATAGTCTCTAAGTTATAAATAACGTGATATTTTCATATCAGTTTTTTCCGCCTTCTTTATTAACTGCTAATTATTAACTGTTATACACTTTATAGGGACAGGTGTGATCTCTGGTGTGATCTCTGACTTTAACCATGGGATGGTCACACACAACAGTCTCTAAACATTTCACACAGTGGTGTGAAAAACAAAAAACATTGTGTGAGCGACATTTCTGTGGGAGGGAATGTCTTGTTGATAAGAGCGGCCACAGGAAAATGGACAGATTGGTTCGAGCTACCAGGAAGGATATAGTAACTCATATAATCACTCTTTACAACCGTGGTAAGCATAAAAGTATCTCAGCATGCACAAAACATTGAAGCTTGAGGTGGATATGATACAACAGCATATGATCACATTCAGTTCCACTCCTGTCAGCCAAAAAGTAGTCTACAAATGTCTATGCATAATGACTTAGGGATACACTACATAGCATAATAGAATCCTCTCAGGTCTTTTATTCAACCTGCAGACCATCAGGCATAGAAAATGCTTAAATCCAGTTGCATTAACCTGTTGACTAACCTTGACTTTTTTAGTACAGACATTTGAGCCAAGATGCCAAACCTTACAGACAGATGACATTTTATGACTGGTCGCAGGTGTACCTGAAGGAATCCTATTATGGAAGATAAATGTTTCCTGTTTCATTCATTTGTGTGTGTGTGTGTGTGTGTGTGTGTGTGTGTGTGTGTGTGTGTGTGTGTGTGTGTGTGTGCTTCTGTCATAGAGATGCAGGAAGTGAGCTATGTTTTAAAGAAAAGGCCAGAATATAATTTACTCACACTCTCTCTATCTCTCTCTTTGTTTATGCTTCTGCGCTGTAACGTTTACTAGAACACAGGCCAGTTGCGCAATAGGTATTCAACAATATTCATCATTGTATTTAAAATATCCACCAAAATTTAAACAGTATTAACCACCATAACATCCCAAATTTGACTTGTATCTGAATTATGTGACAACCTCTGGTTTTACTGGATAGCCTTCTACCTTGGTATCTGTTGTCCACATAAACAAGCCTTCACTGCTCAGGCTGCTTCATGTTATGTTCAATGTATATCCTCCCACGTAAGGTACTAATTACCTGATATAATTCATAACGTACTGCAATTACTACTAGTATAAATATAACACATGATTCTCTCTCTCTCTCTCTCTGTCTCTCTTTCATAAAATCAATAGGGTCATGAGAGTCTGCATTTCTGTTAGCTGTGCTTTAATTTAGTTGAATGTTGTTGTTTTTTTCCTGTAGCTTAGTTAGTCTACAAAAATCAGTGACACAGTCTCCCCACTTCTCATCACAGCTTCTATAGCCACAAACAGCATGTGCTCCTGTTGTCAGTTTAGGCCCCAGCTTTTTATTTTGTTTACCTATTCTTTGTTGTTCCCCAATTCTAATTGTTTCAAAATCTGACCATTGCATGTTTGCCTGATTTGTCAATTATATCAGTCCATGTGTTAATTACTGTTCACTGTGACCCAATACAACCCCAATTCAGAAAAAGTTGGGATGGTATGAAAAATGCTAATAAAAACAAAGAGGAGTGATTTGTAAATGTACTTTGACTTGTATTTAAACAAAAACGTATAAAGACATGGTATTTGGTGTTTTACCTAATCAACTGCATAGTTTTTTGAAGATAAACGTTTATTTTGAAATTGATGCATGCAACACATTCCAAAAAAGTTGGGACGGGGAAATTTAGAACTAATAGCGGTGTGACAAGTTGAATTAAGAAGGTGATGTGAAACAGGTGAGGCAATCGTCTAATTATAACATATAAAGAGCCTCAAAAAAAGGCCTAATCCTTCAAGAGCAAGGATGGGTCGAGGCTCGCCAATCTGCCAACAGATGCGTCAGTGATTAATCCAACACTTTGAGAACAACATTCCCCAAAGACAAATCAGTAGGATTTGGGGCATTTCACCTTCTACAGTGCACAATATAATTAAAGTATTCAAGGAATCCTGTCAAATCTCAGTGCGTAAAGGGCGAGGCCGAAACCACTTCTGAATGCACATGATCTCCGATCCCTCAGACATCATGGTCTTAAAAACCGTCATGAGTCTGTAATGGATATCCTGACATGGGCTCGGGAATACTTTGGTAAACCTTTGTCAGTCAACACCATTTGCCGCTGCATCCACAAATGCAAGTTAAGGCTTTACTATGCAAAGCAGAAGCCATACATCAACACTGTCCAGAAGCGCCACCAATTTCAGCATGCTGCTTCCTGTCATATGTCATGTCATAGAATATCTATGTGAACTGACATTGAATCATATGCAACGCTAATAGGACAGTACAAGTATTAAATTAGATTATAGGGGGAAATTTACTGACATGGGGCTAGTTCTATTGTGTTAGTCACATTAGTCCTCATGCTTGTTTGCAAAATCACTGGCATATCCAGCATATGCTATTTAAAAATTTGTTATTGGTGGCATTTATAATGTGACATTGTGCATTGGTGTGTCTTTCAGATTTTTTTTATCACAGTATGCCTTTATACTGGTAAAGTATAATGCGATCATACCTAATTACCTAATTAGTTATACAAAATGTAATTAGTAATTTTAGGTATACAATTAAAATGGAATTTATGTAGTGAAAAATTTATTTGTAATAGAAGAAATGTTTGTTCAATGAGGTTTGATTTCTTACATTGGTGGTTACTGACAAAAAAAAAAGTCTAGTGGCTTGTTACATTGGGGTGCTGTCCACTTTGCTATGCAGGCATACATGATTGGTTTGCTTATGGATGATAATAATAATGGAAAATAATGGATTATATTACCTTTGTTAAAGCTGCTGCAAGCAATGTTGGCAACCTTGATCACATCATCTACATTTTGTCACTGAAGTACTTAACCACTTCCCTTCCATGCTATCTATCCAATCCTTTCTCCAAACACTCTTCCTCCAAAAACATTGCCACTGTTCTAAGTTAAGCACCACTGTCCAACTGCTTTCTTGTCTTTTCCCGGTCATTCTTCTCTGTCATTCTTTGTCCGTTTATTTTCCAGTCCAGTCAGTTTTATCTATCAAGCCATTTTAGTCACTGCTTCCTGTTCTTCAACGACGTGCCCAATCCATATCTAAACCTCCAAGGTCACAGAAGTCACAATATCTCAGACAGGTGTTGTAATTTTAGACAGTAGTTGAGGGTGGACACTAAAACTGCCAATCTAGGATCTGCTTTTAGCACTCCACTTACAAGCTCAAACACAAACATGGAAAATTTACCACCTAAGAGAACTCAGCTGATCTAGATAGATAGATCAATAGAGAGAAACTTTGTCATTGCCCCAACATACAAAAGTCTAAAACAATGCACTAGTAAAGACAGAAATACCCACAAAGAACTGCACACACTGACCTCTCTCAAGACCTATCATCAAGAAGTAGAGGTTGCTTTGGCTTTTTTTTGCACCACCTTGGTATTGTCAGGCAATTCCAATTTATCATCTATGTTCATTTCTGTGCTCACCTGGTAGGCCTATGTCTCCATTCAGCTTAGACTGCTGGTGTATTTATGAACGCAAGTGAAAAAGGATATTTTAAGTTGGCCTTGGTGGGCAAGCAGCACAAAGACAAAGGAAGTAGAGAGAGTTACTTGTAAAAGTTGGAGGCATGGGCATTAAAGAGTTAATTGCTGTGCATTTTAAGAAGCTTCAATAAATTCCCTTCATTTGACCTTTAAATGAAGAGGGAGAAGAAGAAACCTACAATTTATCCACTCCATCGATGTAGAGAGAGAACAGGAGCTGAACAACTTCTGCCCATTTTGGATATGCCCCATAATGGCTGTGTAACACCCCAGACGGAGCCATCACCTGAGTTTTAGTGGCACTTTCTGTTTGTAGCTTTATAAGCCATGTGCTTCATGCAACACATTGCAAAGTATTGTCAGTTATATCTGCCTTACCAAGCCTTTACATTTGCCTTAGTTTTCTTGTGCTCTGACCTATTGCTTGTTTATTGGAGCTTCCCCTTTTTGTCTTTCGTTTGGATTTGTTTGCTATTTGTCTGCCTCTCTGTATTTGAAACACTTGCCTGGGCTTTGTTTGCGACTTGGCCTGACCCCTTGGATTGTGTGTTGATTATCTTGTACAATAAATACCCTCTGCAACATGGATTCTAACACGCCTCCAGCTATGGATACCTCACAGAATACTTCGCCTGACCACAATCCAGCCGAGGTTAGACAGCTCCGAGCTACAATCACCTATCAAAATAAGTATTACAGGGATTTCAAGAACAATTCGTGAATCTCTAAGCTGCTAATGAACATCTCACATGCTATATCCATTTGTTGCCCTCCCCATGCCATGACACGGTAAGAATGGCACTGCCTGAAAAGTTTGATGGGTTTGCTGACAAATGCAAGGGATTTCTAAGCCAATGATCTATCTTTTTCTCTCAGCAACCCAGTGCATTTAATCAAGAAATGGCTAAATGTGCTTTTATGTTGAGTCTGCTTATCGGTAGGGCATTGGACTGGGCCATGGCAGTTTGGGATAAGGATGAACAACTTTACAAATCCTGCTTGTATTTTTCACAACAGATTAAGGAAGTTTTTGAATACCCTGCAGAGGGAAGAAATGTTTCGGTGCAGTTATTATCTTTATGCCAAGGGAAATTATGTGCAACCGATTATGCAGTAAAAAGTCCTTATGTTAGCAGCACAGAGCGGTTGGAACGATATCACTCTCAAATCAATATTCCGTGAAGGATTAAATCCCACACTGCAAACTGAGCTGGTGTGCAAACGACTCATTAAATCTATCCGAGTACATTACTGTAACAAACTTTAAAGTTGGGCAAGGAGGAGGCGGGAACCGGCTATACGTAAACATAACCTTAATAACATGAATTTAATAATAAACCAAACTCAAACATAAAATAAAACACACAAATGGAACACAGAGTGCACTCTCTCTTTCCCACTGATTAGCCAAATCAGTGCCAGGTGTGCATCCTCACAGCCTGGCCACTCCCTCCTCCTCATCACAATTACCTTGGCCATTAAAATGCGCCACTGCCTCGTCTCCTGTTACATCATCAATCGAAGCAGATGAGACCATGCAAATCGGACATACGAGGGTGCCAGAGGACGAACGCCAGCGCAGACAAGATGAAGGACTATGCTTTTATTGTTGCCAACCTGGACCTCGTTGTGGCACATGCCCAAATAAAACCAGCGCCTCAGCGGGATCTTCTCAAAGGGTGAGCATTATATTCAATTCCATTTCCAGTCAGAATTTAACTCTTCTTGTGACAATTTTAACTGAAGGTAAACAATCATGTGTTACAGCGCTAGTGGATTCAGGAGCGGAATTAAACCTTATTCATCAACAGATAGTTACCAAATTCAATATCCCTACTACACCATGTAATCCCCCCGTCCGCATCACTGCAGTAGATAATGCACCCATGGGCATGGGACAGGTAACCCATCAAACCATCCCTATCCAGATCCAAGTTGGACTTTTCCATGTTGAAACAATAACACTATGTAATCTCCTCACCATTCCATTTTACTAGGATACCCATAGTTATCACTCCATGGTCCATTGATCTGCTGGAAAAAAAGGGGGAATTACTGCATTGGTCCCCATTTTGTCAAGATCATTGCCTAACCACAGAGTTAATAGTACCATGCCTGACTACGAGTGTAGAAAGTCCCCTATCTAACACCCATACTCACATCCTTGAGGAATACTCTGAATTCATGGAGGTATTTAGCAAAGAAAAGGCCACCCAATTGCCACTATACAGACCTTGGGACTGTGCCATAGACTTGCTACCCAATTCATCCCCCCCGAGAAGAAAGGCTTACCCTCTGTCTGTCCCTGAAATGCAGACTATGGAGGATTACATAGAGGAAGCATTAGCATCAGGCTTCATCCTTCCCTCTACATCACTTGCTGCTGCCGAATTTTTCTTTATGGGAAAAAAAGGAGGAGGACCATGTATAGACTATAGGGGTTTGAACGCCAACACCGTTAAATACTGCTATCTCCTACCATTAGTCCCATCTGCCTTAGAACAACTTAGAGAAGCCAGGATTTTTACGAAGTTAGCTCTCAGAAGTCCCTATAACTTGATCTGTATCAAAGAAGAGGATGAGTGGAAAACTGCCTTTATCACCACTAGGGGGCACTATAAGTACTTGATCATGCCATATGGGCTTGCCAATGCGCCTTCAAAGAAGACCAGGGACAATCATATTCAACAAGTCAAGACAGGGAAAAACAACCTCCACAAAATCATTGCTCCAGAAAGGTAGACTGTAAGCTTCTGCATCTCCCCAGTTGTCCCTAATCTCTTTGTCAGAAGGGTTCATCAGAAAGGTTTACTTGATGCTCCAAATCTCGCATGACCTTCTCATCACATACAAATGCCTTCACAACACCACAGGTCTCACTTATCAACCATGCTTATGCATAGTTTTGTGCAAAACCGTGTACACATTCTATGCATTGAATGGGATTTATCATGCTTCTGTTACTGGTTCAGAATTATTTGATGCTGTTAGAGAAAAAAATAATAATGAAATATTGAACCATTCTGTCATACAGTGTTTTCATATGTGTGTGTATGTATGTGTATTAATGAGTTAACATGTGTTTCACTTACAATACTGTTCCAGATCATCATTATTTCCTAGGGAATGACACAGTAACGTGCCAGTAATTAATAATGAGTTATAATGTGTTTCACTTTACAATACTGTTCCAGCCACGTAACACATCAATCAGTAACATCATTAACTCAGCAATACTTTAGTAATTTTTTTTATATAACAAATATATAACATATTTTATATAGCTCCAGTTCAGAACCAGCCTCTACGAAGATTCCAGATGATGCCAATGCCTGCAAAGATTTTGGATGATACCAACATCAAATCATCACATCACAAGTTCTACACCTGTTGCTCCTGGGGTGTCAGTGGGCCTGACCCGTTCTGCTCTCTGAGCTGGCCTGGTCCGTCCTGGTGCCCTGCTTCTGGGGTTCTCATCGCTGGGGGTCGCTCGCTGTTGCTGAGGATGGGCCCATATGGACAGCCTCCACAAACAATTCACAAACAGACTTTGCGCTCGGGTCTCCATCAGTGGACAGTTCATGATTTCAGCAAAATAGACTTCATGTTGAGACTGTGTTGAATCTCCTGACTACACAGTTGCACTTGATATGATCATGTATCATACAGTTATAGAAGGGATTTACTTATAATTACACTATCCAGTGTCAACCAGATGAGGACGGGTTCCCTTTTGAGTCTGGTTCCTCTCAAGGTTTCTTCCTCGTGTCGTCTCAGGGAGTTTTTCCTTGCCACCGTCGCCACTGGCTTGCTCATTGGGGATAAATTTATCGATTTAAAATTTAGATCCAAAATTTATCTGTGTAAAGCTGCTTTGTGACAATGTTAAAAGCGCTATACAAATAAAATTGAATTGAATTGGAAAAAAATTGAATATAGCAAATAACATTTGTAATATTTGGAAAACATATCTCAAAGACATATCTCATAAAGTAAGACACACACACAGAATAATGTATTTATATGAGTCATCTCATTAAGATTTTTCAAGGGGGACACACTCCTGCAGAAAACATACAGGTAGTAAGAAATTAATTCTGCTAGACACTAATGTTTTAGCTAGAGTCTGCAGAGTCTCATTTATAGCCCAGTGTACAAATTGGCACATACTGTCACATTTAAAGGTTGAAGGAGAGCTCTCAATGGACAGTGGTGAATATAGGGTGACCTCTTCCTCTTCTGAACATGCCTTTTTATGTTTATAAGACTAAGCATTAAACATCCATTAATTTTGTTGTTACTGTGAGTGTTGGAGTAGGATACTAGTGCTTCTACTTTGTATCAGCACATGGATGCAGCAGGTGAGCAGGAGTGGTGTAAAGCAGTTGTGGCACAAGGCCATCTAGTCATGGAGCACCAACAACACCTGACCCTGCTGGACACTAAGCTGACCCAGCTCATCAACATGCTCCCACCGGCTTTCACAGTGCCACAGCCTCCTGCCATTTCAGCTTCCTCCCTTATCTCCCATCCTGGCTGTCTGGTCCCAGGGAGGAGAGCCTATCTCATCCTACAGACGCTTCATAGAGCTTTTTCAGCAAGTCTTTTACCATTCTCTGGATGGAAAGGAGTTCAGAGAGCAGCTTCTTTCCATCTTCCAAGGTCAACGAAGTACCGTGGACTATTCAATAGACTTCTGTACACTCAAGGCAGGGGGTAGATAGAACAAGCCAGCACTCAAAGTGGCATATCGCAAAGGATTAAACATGGAAGTGATCACCAATGTCACCTGCTGCAAAGAAACCGCATCTGGGCTCATTGATTGATCTCACCATCAGCCTACCAACTGCCCTAGACCCAAAGTAGAGTGGAACTCCCCACCCGAGGCTCAGAGCCCGGAACCCATGCAAGTGGGTCAAACCAAGCTGAGCGACAAGGAAAGTGAATGCCGTAGATAGGAGAAACTGTGTTACTACTGTGGCGATCCAACCTGCCACATAGCGCAGCGTCCTCGTTGCTCAGTTTCCACAAAGCCACACCCACCAGCTGAGCAAGCCACCACCCCAGCTTGCCCCTCAAAGGTGAGTCCTTCTAAGTTTTTAGCATATCAGCCATTCATGCTGATTCATGCATTCATCCAGATAAAGCACTCAGGAAGTGTGTTTGTGATTTCAGCACTGATTGACTCGGGAATTTCACTGACCAAGCCCTTGTCGAGGAGCTTAATCTCCACACACAACCACTCCAGCACCCCAGCTCAGTTCAATCAAATCAAATCAAATTTTATTTGTCACATACATAGGATGAAATGCTTTTTACAACCGCACTGATATATAAGAGAATAAAATAAAATTAATTATAATACATAAAAATATAATAAAAAAGAGAGAATATAATACATTACAATACAATATAATTCAAAAATTACAATTACATATACTAAATGGAGAAGAAAAACTGTACATGTGCAAATAGGGTGTGAAAATTGTAGGGAGTGCAAAAATATGATGTGAGAGAGTGTAAAGATGTAAAAATGTAATAACAGGCAGGATGAGGTAGTGGATGTTGTATGTGTGTGCCCAGTCCAGTTCTAGTCCTTGGTGTTCCCCTGGTTGAGGGCCTGAACCACCTGCAGGAAAAGCTCCTCCTCATTCTCTCTCTGTTGGCCTTCAGGGAACAGAAATGTTTCCCTGACCGTAACAGAGAGAACACTCCACTGTTGGGATGGCTGAGGTCCTTCATTATCTTCCTGGCCTTGGTCCAGCACCGTTTGTTGTAGATGGACTGCAGGTCAGGGAGCTCAGTGTGAATGATGCGCTCAGCTGTTCGCACCACCCTGTGGAGAGCTTGTCTGTCCTGCATGGTGCTGTTCCCAAACCAGACTGTAATGTTTCCTGTCAGGATGCTCTCAGTGGTGCAGGTGTAAAAGTTCCTGAGCACCTTAGAGGAGAGTTTAAAGTCTTTCAAGAGCCTGAGGTGGAATAGACACTGACGAGCCTTCTGAGGGTGCTGATGTGACAGGACCATGTCAGGTCCTGTGTGATGCTGACACCAATGGTAACTGTCCACACACTCCACTGAGTTGATCTCAAGTGGATGGTAGCTCCTCTCCTGCTTTGTGCTGAAGTCCACAACCAGCTCCTTTGTCTTGCTGATGTTCAGGAGGAGATTGCTCTTCTCGTCCTTATTGGAGATCAGGCCTAACACAACAGTGTCATCAGCTAACTTAATAATGGTGGAAGAGTTGGAAGTGGCCACACAGTCATACAGTGGGTATAGAAAAGAATCACCCCCTTTTTAAATAATCACATTTTGTTGCTTTTCAGCCTGAAATGAAGACGGACACATTTTTGTTTTATCCAGCTGTGTTTACTCAGTGCAACTTATAACATCCAAGTGAAAGATAGAACACCAACATGTCAGAAAAAATTAAAAACCAGAATCACTGAATTGGAAAAAAGATCACCCCCTCCTAAAAATGACTCAATCATGTGTAGCTAATCACCTTCTCAGTGGCACACAAAGCCATTTGACTTTCAACTGTGATCAGCTGTGGTCATTTTGATTAGCTCAGCATGAAAAGAGCTTTCCTGGAGCATTTTGTAGTGCAACTGAAGCAAACAATCAACCATGGGTGGCAAGGCACTGTCAACAGATCTCCGGGATAAAGTTGTGGACAGGCACAAGTCAGGAGATGGATACAAAAAAAATTCAAAGGCTTTATCAATGCCTAGAAGCACAGTGAAGTCTATTATTAAGAAGTGGAAGGTATTTGGTACAACACAGACCCTCCCTGGATCTGGTGACATCCTCGTCGTTCCAAACTGGATGAAAGAGCCAGGAGGAAACTGGTCAGAGAGGCTACCAAGAGGCCTACAGCAACTCTGAAGCAGTTACAGGAATTTATGACAAAGAGTGGTCATTGTGTCCAGTGACAACAATAATCACAAATTCTACACAAATGTGGCTTGTATGAGAGGGTTGCAAGAAAAAAGCCACCCACGACTGAGCTTTGCCAAAACACCTTGAAGTTTCTGAGGCCACATGGAAAAAGGTGTTCTGGTCAGATGAATTATTTGGCCTCAACACCAAACGATATGTCTGACCAATACATACAATACAATACAGCTAACCATCCAAATAACACCATTCGTACAGTAAAGCATGGAGGTGGTAATAACCTGTTATGGGGGTGTTTCTCTGCAGCAGGGACTGGAGCACTTGTCAGGATAGAAATGGATGGGGCAACATACCGTCAAATTCTCGAGGAAAATTTACTGCCCTCTGCCAGATAGTTGTCAATGGGAAGAAGATTTACCTTCCAACATGACAATGACCCAAAGCACACAGCAAAACTGACCACACAGTGGTTGAAGGAGAAAAAGGTGAATGTCCTTGCATGGCCTATTCAGAGCCCAGACTTAAACCCCATTGAAAATCTGTGGAATGACTTGAAGACTGCAGTCCACAAATGGTCACCATCAAATTTAACTGATCTTGAGCAGTTCTGCAAAGAAGAGTGGGCAAATATTGCAAAGTTTAGATGTGCAAAGTTAGTAGAGACATATCACAACAGACTAAAGGCTGCAACTAAAAAATTAAGGCAAATTAAAACAAGGGGGTGATCCTTTTTCCAACTCAGTGATTCTGTTTTTTAATTTTTTCTATTTTTATCTGACATGTTGGTGTTATATCTTTCACTTGGATGTTATAAGTTGCACTGAGTAAATACACCTGGATAAAACAAAAACTGTCTCTGTCTTCATTTCAGGCTGAAAAGTAACAAAATGTGATTATTTTAAAAGGGGGTGATTCTTTTCTATATCCACTGTAGATGTACAGGGAGTACAGCAGGGGGCTCAATACACATCCCTGAGGGGCTCCAGTGCTAAGGGTGAGGGGGGGGTGAGACATGTTCACCCACCCTAACTGCTTGTGGTCTGTCCATCAGGAAGTTGGAGATCCACTGGGACAGAGACGGTCTCAGACCCAGATCCTCCAGCTTGGTGGTGAGTATGGAGGGAGTTATAGTGTTAAATGTTGTGTTATAGGCCACAGTGTGAGATCTCAGAGTGGAAGTTTTTATCCACCCACGGCTTTTGGTTGAAATCTTCTGACTGTTTTTTTCTGGACTGTATCATCCGCCAGTTTCCCAATAAATCCCACAACCACTTCCATAAACATGTTGATGATGTCAGAGCTACGCCGGAACATGTCCCAGTTTGCATCATCTACCGCGTCCTGCAGAGGGGCCACGGATTGGTCCATCCAGCGTGTGACCTCCCTCTGAACCGGAGCTTCCTGTTTAAGCCTTTGTTTGTATTTAGGCATGAGGAAGATGGTGGCTTTAAATGGGGTGTAGCAATGGACCAGTGTTCTCTCGCCACTGGTTGGGCAGGTGATGTGCTGGTGGAGGTTTGACATTGCGCATTTGAGGTTGGCTCTGTTAAAGTCCCCCACTACAATGAGTGCAGCATCCCAGTGATTTGTCTGATGAACGGTGAGAGTATCATGGAGCTTACATAAAGCAGTGTCCGTGTCCACCTGAGGTGGAATATAAATATGGTCAAGAGCTCCAGGTTGGATGTACAGAAGCGTGTTAGAGGAACAATGCTTGCACTCTCACACCAGCTCCTCTTCACTATCAGACACAGTCCACCTCCCCTTGACTTCCCTGACTCTGTTGTTCTGTCCATGCGGTGAATCGAGAAGAACTCGGCCGGCTGGATGGCGTGGTCCGGAACCGCTGGGTTCAGCCACATGTTAGTGAAGCAGAGGAGGCTGCAGTCCCGAATGTCCCCCTGGAAATTGATCCTGGCCCTGAGGTGATCCAGCTTGTTCTCCAGAGACTGGACGTTGGCTAGCAGGATGCTAGGCAGGGGACCACGGTGTGCACAAGCCCTCAGCCTGTTCCAGACACCATCTCGCCATTGTTCATTCTCAGGATCACACTCGGCCAGGATGGATCCAGTAATTAAAGTGACGAGTGACTGATGGTGTTTTGTACACCAACAGAAATAAGAGTACTTCTGTCATAGCTAATAGTAGCCATGGTGAAAAGAAAGAGGTAGAAAGTAAGAAAGGTGTGGAAATTAAATAAAAGTATACAAAAAAGTGACTGAGCAGTCTTTATGGCAACCAACTACACTGGCGCCATCTTGGATTGTCAATCCAACCCACCTGAATCCCACTATCTCAGTATTCAGATCCCACCTGAATATTCACAGTTCAAAGAGGTTTTCAGTTAAACCAAAGCTAGCAATCTACCACCGCACTGCCCCTATGACTGTGCAGTTGAGCTGATGGCTGAGACCACGCTCCCTCAAAACCACATATACCCACTCTCTGTGACCAAAAACAAATCTATGGAAGAATACATTATATCCAGGAGGTACTTCAGCAAGGGTACATCCACCCCTCCACATCACCTGCTTCTGCTGGCTTCTTCTTTGGGGGCAGACTCCAACCATGCTTAGACTACAAAGGACTGGAAGATGCTCTTTAGCGCCACCTCTGGTGACTTCGAGTACTGCATCATCCTATATGGGCTTTCTTGTTCACCTTCAATGTTCCAGTGCTTGATCAATGTGGGACATGCTCAGGAGGTCTGTCATAGCTTATATTAACATCTTGATTTATTCACCTTCCAAGGAATCCCACATTGACCAAGCAAGTCCTCACCTGCCTCTACAACATCAGCTGTATGTCAAAGTGGAGAAGTGCGAATTCCATGTGTCTAAGATCTCCTTCTTAGGATACATCATTAGCCCCGAGAGAGTCACCATGGACCAAAGCAAAGTGTCAAAGAGACCACACAGTCAAAGAGTTACAAAGGTTTCTAGGCTTTGCAAACTTCTGTAGGAGGTTCTTTGAGGCTTTAGCTCCATAGCAGGTTCATTGGGGCTTTAGCCCCATAGCAGTGCCCCTCATGTCACTATTGAAGAAAGAACCAACCAGAAATTGAACCAAGCCACTGAGGAGGCTTTTGAAAGTCTGAAAAAAGTCTTGATCACCGTCCCCATTCTAATGCAGTCAAACTGGCACTAGAGGAATGGCATCATTGGCTGCAGGGAGTGGCACACCAATTTATCATCTTTACTGAACACAAAACTCTAGAGCAAACAGATGAATACTCGCAAAGCCTGGTGGACTCTGCTCTTCGCTTTCTTCCGGTTCACATACTAATATTGATCTGGATCAACAAGGCCAACTCCTGTGATGAATCTACCCACACTGTCACTTGTCAACTGGTTCTCTAAATCCCTGCACCTTATTGTGCCCACTGCCTTTGAAACTGCCAAGCCATGTTCACGCATGTGTTTCGATACGTCGGCATCCCTGAGGACATCGTGAGTGACAGGGGCACTGTCATGTCAGCGTCAGATCCGGCGCTGTACTCCAATTCCCAGAACACTTAGCAGCCTACTAACATGGCCACCATGGACTCCATTTCCCAGCACCAACCAGAATTCTCAAGTTTACAGTCATCTGATTACTGATTGCACACATCTTGCACTCAATCACCACACACTACTTAAGCACACAGCAAACATTCACTCACCACGAAGTAATACTCAGTGTATATTTGCCTGACTTACCAAGCCTTCTTAATTTCTGACATTATTCTTGTTTTGACCTTGTCTGTTCATAGTTTTCAAAAGTCTGATTTTTCTAGTTCATGTAGGTTGTTGATCATGGCAGGACCTTGATTTTGTGGCCAGTAAACCATTTTTGTGCTGTTTTTGATGTATGCTTTGGATCATTGTCCTGCCGGAAGTTCCAACCACGGCCCATTTTAAGCTTTCTGGCAGAGGCAGTCAGATATATGATGCCATATATCCTAACAAAATATCCAGGATCTCTGGCAGAAAAACAGCCCCAAAAACATTAAAGAGCCATCAAAATATTTAACCGAAGGCATGTGGTACTTTTCCATATGGCTACCTCTCTGTGTGCACCAAATCCACCTTGGTGTTTATTGCCAAAAAGCTCTATTTTGGTTTCATCTGACCATAGAACCCAATCCTATTTGAAGTTCCAGTAGTGTCTGGCAAACTGAAGACACTTGAGTTTGTTTTTGGATGAGAGTAGAGGCTTTTTTCTTAAAACCCTTCCAAACAACTTGTGGTGATGTAGGTGACTTCAGATTGTAGTTTTGGAGACTCTGACCCCAAGATGCAAGTAACGTCTGCAATTCTCCAGCTGTGATCCTTGGAGATTTTTTGGCCACTCGAACCATCCTCTTCACAGTGCGTTGAGACAAAAAAGACAGGTTGATTCATAACATTTCCAGTTGACTGGAACTTCTTAATTGTTGCCCTGGTGGTGGAAATGGGCATTTTCAATGCTTGTGCTATTTTCTTATAGCCACTTCCCATTTTGTGAAGCTCAACAACTTTTTGCCACACATCACAGCTATATTTCTTGGTCTTACCCACTGTTATGAATGACTATGGGAATTTGGCCTATGTGTTACCTCATACTTATACCCCTGTGAAACAGGGAGTCATAGTTGAAAGATTTCCTGTTCCTAGTCACCCAGGCGTATTAAAAAATTTTAAATATCAATGGGAATATACTTCAATTATATTTTTCTCATAAACCTGTGTTGTGTTTGCAATTATTTGATATCCATAAGAGCAGAGTTTTCTGTGATTTTTTTAAACAAAATATCAAAAGGTTAAACAATAAAAATTTTCACAACCTTCTTTGCTCATATTTACCAAGCGTGCCAATATTAGTGGAGGGGACTTTATTACATATCGTTTACATAAAAATAGTTTCTCATCAAAATGTGATTTCATTTCTTATACTAAACTTAATTTAAACAAGTTTATAAGTACTAGACTGAATAATACTGTGCTGAACGTGATTAATTCATGTAGTATTAATGTCAACCAATTACATTAAGAAATCTCATGAGGATGTTGCCACTGATGGGAATCAAGGATAGAATAGTGCCAGTGATAAATCAGACAGATTTACCCAAGGTCTAAGCTAATGGGTGGAAGAAGAGTTTGTTGTTACAGATGAAAGTGAATTCTGTCATAAAAGAAAGCTAGGATGTGCCAGCAATTAATTAAATCCTCTATATTCTATATTCAAAGATTTCTGCTCATTAGTAAAAATGTGTTTGGTAACACATTGTTTTAAGAAATATGTATTAGGGGTTAATTGAGGTCTTGTTCTTTGCTCAATAAAGACCTCAATTAACCCCTAATACAGTGGTGCTTGAAGGTTTGGGAACCCTTTAGAATTTTCTAAAGTCCTAAAAGTAGACAAAGAGAATCGAATTAAACAAATGAGACAAAAATATACTTGGTCATTCATTTATTGAGGAAAATGATCATCAATCCCCAACTCATCTAGCAAAGAGCTGTGTGATAAGCCCCCTCCTCTACGGTCTGTACACCCATGTACATGCACATTTCTTAAGATCTCACATGGTCAACAAACATCATCTCCCTAGTTAAAAAAAGCACAGCAGTAGCTTTACTTTTAAAGAACAATCAGTAGAGCCAGAACATCTGCTGGTATCTTTTTACCGCTGCGCCATTGAGAGTGTCTTGACCTATAGGATCTCTGTGTGATATGGCAACTGCACTGTGGCTGACAAGAAGACTTTACAAAGAGTCATCAACACAGCCGAGAGAATAATCAAATCCCAGTAGCCAGAACAGTTCCCAATGCCTGCGGAAAGCCTCCAACATAATTAAGAACCCCTCACACCCCTGCCACCATCTGTTTGCCATGCTACCATCTGGGAAGCACTGATGAGACCATCAAGGTAAACACTTCCAGAGTACTGAACAATTTCTACCCCAAAGCCTTCACCACATTCAATGTACAGTAACACTGCCTAATGCACCCAGCACTCCAACTCTACCTCTCTACCTCTACTCTATCCCCCAGAGTCTTTCCCCTCCACCTCCATACATCTCCCCCTTTAACAGGTCACTAGAATACACACTGGATGTGTGCATTTTCTGATATTTCTGACAATTTACAAGTGCAATATTTTATGGGGCAACAACAAATGTAATAATAATAATAATAATAATAATAATAATAATAATAATAATAATAATAAAACAAAATAAATAAAAAATTGAATATTCTTTTCTCTGTGAATTTTTTAAAAATATTTGAGGCCATTCTGATATACTTAGAATAGCAACTCATGTCAAATAATAGTTTTAAGTTTTAGTGTAAATATTAAGTGTAAATGTTAAATATATATGTAAATATTAAATGTAAATATACATCTTAAATCTAAATGTAAATGTAGAACTTAAATGTTTTGTTCATATGCTAATAAACCCTGCTTTCCCAGAGTGTGCGATATGGGAAAACACAGTGTGTTTTCATGATTGGGTATAAATCAGAGACTCTCAGAAGTAAAGATGGGCAGAGGTTCACCAATCTGCAAAAAACTGCATCTACAAATTGTGGAACAATTTAAGAATAATGTTCCCCAATGTAAAATGATTCTCTATCATGCAAAGAAGAAGCCATATGTGAACATGATCCAGAAACGCCGCCGTCTTCTCTGGGCCAAAGCTCATTTAAAATGGACAAAGTGTAAAGTGGAGGCAAAGTGTAAAATTGTTCTGATGGTCAGACGAATCGAAATTTAAAATTCTTTTTTGAAACCATGGATGTCGCATCCTCTGGACTAAAGAGGAGAGGGACCATCCGGCTTGTTATCAGCGCTCAGTTCAAAAGCCTGCATCTCTGATGGTATGGGGGCGCATTAGTGCCTATGGAATGGGCAGCTTTCACATCTGGAAAGGCACCATCAATGCTGAAAGGTATATACCGATTTTAGAGCAACATATGCTTCCATCCAGACGACATCTTTTTCAGGGAAGACCTTGCATATTTCAGCAAGACAATGTTAAACCACATACTGCATCTATTACAACAGTATGGTTTCGTAGTAGAAGAGTCCAGGTGCTGAACTGGCCTGCCTGCAGTCCAGACCTTTCACCAACTGAAAACATTTAGCACATCATGAAACGAAAAATACGACCCAGGACTGTTGTTCCCAGATGTATACAGACTGTTGTTAAAAGAAGAGGGTGCTACACAGTGGTAAACATGGCCCTGTCCCAACTTTTTTGAGATGTGTTGCTGCCATCAAATTCAAAATTACCTTATTTTTCCTTAAAACGATACATTTCCTCAGTTTAAACATTTTATATGTTTTCTATGTTCTATTGTGAATAAAATAAGGGTTTATGGGATTTGCAAATCATTGCATTCTGTTTTTATTTACATTTTACACAGCGTCCCAACTTTTTTGGAATTGGGGTTGTATATTGCAAAGATTGATTCAGGACACTTGTTTGGGACCACAAACACTACAACTGATAAGTCCTGAAATTAGTATTTGCTCTGAAATTACAGTGAAAAATTTTTTATTGGATTTACTTGATTCAAATGTGTACATTGATTCTATGTGAATGAATTAAGTTGCATTTACACATTTTGCTTTTGTACAGCCAACATGATTTGACAATTCTGGAATAATAGCTAATTCAGCATGCACTTACCCAAGCAGAGGATCAAACCAAGGATCCTCAAGCTATGAGGCAGTGATGCTACTCGCTACACTACTAAACCATACCATATGATTAATTCAGTTCTTCCTGTCAGCAAAAATATTCTCCCTATTTATTCATATTGTAATTAGATCACGTTAATACTATGTTAATGGACCACATTCACTCCACATAATTCAAAATAGTATATTGTATATTTGTTTAAATTACATTTAGTATAAGAAATGAAATCACGTTTTGATGGGAAACTAAATATTTTCATTAAAACGTACATCATATTTTCTCTTACATCTGACTGACCACATATTCCCTTTTTTCAGTGTACACACATGCAAAAATACAGAAAACTGTAAATGTAAAATAGGTGTCAGGTAGCCAACTTAGCTACCACTAATGTGCTAGGTACCTACTTCTTTAAATCCGTAATTTCAAAGCGGAAAATCCTACAGTGGGCTACCTGCTTCCATTCCACTGTACCTTTTCAACCCAGATAGTCCCTTGGTGTCTTGTCATCCTCCCTTGATGTTGATTGCAATTACACACTGCCATTTATGTTCCAGTGTTAGGCAGAGAGGGGTTGTGCATGACTGACAAGGGTGAGAGGCTTCATTCTCTGCATTCTGACAAAGGGAAAAGACTGTCACATGGAAGATACAGTCAGCTCTATAAATATTGGCACCGTTGGTAAAGAGGGGTCAAAGAAATGTCTTTGTAGTTATTTTGCTTAATCTCACACTGAAAATATGAGAAAAATCTAACCTTTATCAAAAACAGATAAGTCTTGAAGTAAATTAAAGTGAATAACACTTAATATTTGGTTGCATATCCCTTGCATGCAATAACTACATCAAGCCTGCGACTCACTGACATCACCAAATTGTTGGTTTCTTCTTTTGTGATGCTTTTCCAGGCTTTTACCACAGCCTCTTTCAGTTGTTGTTTGTTTCGGAGGGTTTCCCCCTAGAGTCTCCTCTTCAGGAGGTGAAATGGATGCTCTGGTTAAGCTCTGGTGATTGACTTGGCAGTCTAAAACCTTCCACCTTTCCCCCCGGATAAAGTCCTTTGTAGAGTTGGCATGTGTGTTTTGTATCATTGTTTTGCTGCATGATAAAGTTCCTCCTGATTAATTTGGATGCATTTCTCTGTAAATTGGCAGACAATGTTCCTGTAACCTTCTAAATTCATTCTGCTCCTACCAGCATGAGTTACATCATCAATAAAGATTAGTGAGCCTGTTCCAGAAGCAGCAATTCAAGCCTAAGCCATTACACTACCTCCACCATGTTTCACAGACAAGCTTGTATGTTTTGAATCATGAGCAGGTCCTTTCTTTCTCTAAACTTTGGGCTTTCCATCACTTTGGTAGAGTTTAATCTTGGTTCCAGAAATTTTGTGGCTCATCTGTGTATTTGGATGCGAATTCCAACCTGGCTTTCCGATTCATACTGCTGATGAGTGGTTTGCATCTTATGGTATGCCCTCTATATTTCTTCTCTAGAAGTCTTCTTTGAACAGTGGATTGTGGTACATTCACCCCTGCCATTTAGAGGTTGTTGGTGAGGTCACTGTTGTTTTTGGGTTTTTCTTCACAGTTCTCACAATGTTTCTGTCATCAGCTGTTGTTGTTTTCCTTGGCTGAC
Source organism: Cranoglanis bouderius (assembly GCA_023630585.1). NCBI lineage: Eukaryota > Metazoa > Chordata > Actinopteri > Siluriformes > Cranoglanididae > Cranoglanis > Cranoglanis bouderius. The sequence goes on from CM042552.1 coordinate 13,218,171, forward strand.
CCATTCAGTGTCTGTTGCTCAGTACACCGGTGGTTTCTTCCTTTTTCAGGACATTCCAAATTGTTGTATTGGCTATGCCCAGTGTTTGTGCAATATCTCTGATTGGTTTTCCCTCTTTTCTCAGCTTCAAAATGGCTTGCTTTTCTCCCATAGACAGCACTCTGATCTTCATGTTGGCATATCCTTTTTAACAACAAATGCAATCTTCACAGGTGAAACTGAAGGCTAAAACCAAGAGATGTTCAGAGCTATTTACTGTTTAAACAGTCAATAATCAAACAATCTAACAATCAGTCTAACTGGGTAACAAGACACACACAAATTGGGTGGTCTAATACAAAATGCCTACCAGCTAATTTCCTTATAAAACTGCACAAATTGTACTGGAGACTATTATTATTATTTTTATTTTTAATTTTAATTTTTTTGTCACATCAAATTTTTTTATGTAGAAACATTTAATTTCATTATTTTGAAGGCATCTTTGCTCTACAGCATTTCTTTCCATTTGCCTAAAACTTTTGCAAAGTACTGTATGTAAATGTATTAAACGACATAGAACATTTTACATTTATTATTGAGCATCTTGCAGAACCAGCCACAGTTCTTCTAGAGACTTTGACTGTGGCACTTGCTTCTTATTTTTGCAGCAAAACCCAGCAGCCTTCATTGTGCTTTTTTGTCTGAAAAGTGCTCTCTTACGTAATATGCTGCTTTCTTTAATGACATACAGACATTTTTCTGTAATATTTAATTTTGTGCTAGAAAACTAATGTTTGGGGATCTAAAATGTTTTTGTACTGACTTGATAATGTAGAAGTCATAAAATAAAAAATCTATAACAAAGTTTGTACTATAAAAAATAGAGTGCCTAAAACTTTTGCACAGTACTCTACATTGAGGAAGATGGTAAGAGAGGCAAGATTTTCTTCAGTGATCATGGTTGGAGATTTGCAGAGGATGATAATACTTTGAGGTCACCAAGTATCCAAATCTAGAATTAGACACAACCTCGATGGCAAATAAATATTTGCATTGCCAGAAGAAAAAAAACAAAAAAGAAAGCTTTTTCTTTCAAATGACCACAAAGGCATGCATGTCTTCTTGATCTGTGACTATAAGCAAGAACAAGTAGCTACAATTGGGTCATGGTTGGATCTTCCAACAGGACACTGATCCAAAACATACACCCAAATCCACACAAAAATGGTTCAATGACCAAGACTAAAGCTTTTCACATGGGCATAATCCCAGTCCCCTGACCTAAACTCCACTGAAAACCTGTGGGGTGAGTTGAAGAGAGTGTGGATAATCTGGAGAGATTCTGTAAAAAGGATTGATAGCAGATTCCTTGACCCATATTCTCTAATCTCATCAAGCATTATAGAACAAGACTGTTATGTTTCTGTTATGTTGATAAATGGAGGTTGCACAAAATACTAAATGCAGGGGTGATGTGGTTTTGTTAAAACTATATTTTTTTGAGAAGAGGTTTTTAAATTTACTTCCATTAAAGGTAAGATGGGTGGTACAGTTATAACAGTCACAGCAGATATCGTTCCAGGGCTCCCCGGTTCAATCCTGAACTTGGGTTACTATCTGAGTTTTGTATATTCTCCTTGTATTCATGTGGGTTTCCTCCAGGTTCTCCGGTTTTCTCCCACCTCCCAAAAACAGTAGGTGGACTGGCGATTCTAATTGCCCCTAGTTTTAAAGAGTGTACAAATCCTTGTGTGCATGGCGCCCTACAATGGACTGGCATCTCATCCAGGGTGCATTCCCAACTTGTGCTCAGTGTTCCTGGGATAGACTCCAGATCCAGAGTGACCCTGACCAGGATAAAGCAGTTAAATAAGATGAATGAATAATGTTTTTGTATCTATTCCCTGCACTGTATGTTCTGCCAGCCAGCTTCTATGGCTTCATTAGTACTCAAAGGATTTCCATTGTCATAATTATATCTTGTAGTGTTTAATAAACAATTTATGCTTAACAGGAAGGAAACAGTTTTTTGTTGTAGTCTTTCACAGACAGTTTCTGCAGTTGCTCGTCAGGGCTGGGTAAATATTGTGTGTACATAGATAAGTATTGATTAATGATTGACACAGCTTTGCTTATATCAGGTTATAACAGGACATGGCCAATTTAAGCAAAGCTATTAAAAATAAATCTGGATTTTATGAGCTCACCTTTTAGAGCACCCCCAGGTGACTGAACATGTGCCAGATATGTGCCAGATAAACGTTTAGGTTCTTTGCATCACATGTGTGTTACTGCTGCTCTCTACTGGAAGTGTTCTAATAAAACATTCATTATCAAAGTTAGGACTACAATAAATTAGATGTCTAAATAACGACTAAATATTTTAAGGTTTTTCTGTATTTTTAATTATAATAATAATGTTTTTGTGGTGGTGGCACTTATGTCTTAATGTACAGTGCCTATAGAAAATCATCATACCCCTTTGAAATAGTCACTTTTTTGTCTTGCAGCCTGAAATCAAAACCCATTAAAATATATAATTGATATATAAAAATTGTATAGAGTGGTTATCTTAGTTACTGCAGCTTTTGTGTCAGCTCGAACCAGCCTGGCTATTTATGTTGACCTCTCTCATCAACAAGGCATTTCTGTCTGCAGAACTGCCACTCACTGGATGTTTTTTGGTTATTGCACCATTCTGAGTAAATTCTCAAGAACGTTGATCAGCAGTTCAAACCAGCCCATCTGGCACCAACAATCATGCCACAGTCAAAATCACCGAGATCACATTCCCCCATATCATATCCAGCCGTGGCCAAAAGTTTTGAGAATGACACAAATATTATTTTTTACAAAGTCTGCTGCCTCAGTTTTTATGATGGCAATTTGCATATACTCCAGAATGTTATGAAGAGTGATCAGGTGAATTGCAATTAATTTCAAAGTCCCTCTTTGCCATGAAAATGAACTTAATCCCAAAAAAACATGTCCACTGCATTTCAGCCCTCCCACAAAAGGACCAGCTGACATCATGTCAGTGATTCGTTAACACAGGTGAGAGTGTTAACGAGGACAAGGCTGGAGATCACTCTGTCATGCTGATTGAGTTAGAATAACAGACTGGAAGCTTTAAAAGTAGGGTGGTGCTTGAAATTATTGTTCTTCCTCTGTTAACTATGGTTACCTGCAAGGAAACACGTGCAGCCATCACTGCTTTGCACAAAAAGGGATTCACAGGCAAGGATATTGCTGCTAGTAAGATTGCACCTAAATCAACCATTTATCGGATCATCAAGACCTTCAAGGAGAGAGGTTCAACTGTTGTGAAGAAGGCTTCAGGGCGCCCAAGAAATTCCAGCAAGCGCCAGGACTGTCTCCTAAAGTTGATTCAGCTGCGGGATCGGGGCACCACCAGTGCAGAGCTTGCTCAGGAATGGCAGCAGGCAGATGTGAGTGCGTCTGCACGCACAGTAAGGCGAAGACTTTTGGAGGATGGCCTGGTGTCAAGAAGGGCAGCAAAGAAGCCACTTCTCTCCAGGAAAAACATCAGGGACAGACTGCTATTCTGCAAAAAGCACAGGGATTGGACTGCTGAGGACTGGGGTAATGTCATTTTCTCTGATGAATCCCCTTTCCGATTGTTTGGGGCATCTGGAAAAAAGCTTGTCTGGAGAAGAAAAGGTGAGCGCTACCATCAGTCCTGTGTCATGCCAACAGTAAAGCATCCTGAGACCACTCATGTGTGGGGTTGCTTCTCAGCCAAGGGAGTGGGCTCACTCACAATTTTGCCTAAGAACACAGCCATGAATAAAGAATGGTACAAAAACATCCTCAGAGAACAACTTCTCCCAACCATCCAAGAACAGTTTGGTGACGAACAATGCCTTTTCCTGCATGATGGGGCACCTTGACACAAGGCAAAAGTGATAACGAAGTGGCTCGGGGAACAAAACATCGATATTTTGGGTCCATGGCCAGGAAACTCCCCAGACCTTAATCCCATTGAGAATTTGTGGTCAATGCTCAAGAGGCGGGTGGACAAACAAAAACCCACAAACTCTGACAAACTCCAAGCATTGATTATGCAAGAATGGGCTGCCATCAGTCAGGATGTGGCCCAGAAGTTGATTGACAGCATGACAGGGCGAATTGCAGAGGTCTTGAAAAAGAAGGGTCAACACTGCAAATACTGACTCTTTGCATAAACTTCATGTAATTGTCAATAAAAGCCATTGACACTTATGAAATGCTTGTGATTATACTTCAGTAACAGTTAGTCACATCTCACAAAAAGATCTAAAAACACTGAAGCAGTAGACATTTTTGTGAAAATTAATATTTGTGTCATTCTGAAAACTTTTGGCCACGGCTGTGTATATATATATATATATATATATATATATATATTTTGTTCCAGCTTTATTTACACATTCTACCTTACAACATTCAAGTAACGTAAAAAGGCAACAGTTCGGAAACTTTGGATCAAAGAAAACTAGAATAACAGAGTTGGAAAAGTGATCAGTCCCATGATTTAGTACTTTGTAGAGCCAACTTTTGCTTTAATTACAGCCATCAGTCTGTTTGGATCTGTCTCTATTAGCTATGCACACCTAAAGTGGGGAATATTTGCCCATTCTTCCTTGCAGAATTGTTCGAGTTCGGTCACATTTCATGGTGAGCACCGATTGACTGCTGTCTTCAAGTCCATCCACAGATTTTCAATTGGATTTAGGTCAGGGCTCTGACTTGGCAACTCAAGGACATTCACCTTCCTATCCTTAAGCCACTATGTAGTTTTTTTGGCGGTGTGTTTAGGGTCGTTGTCGTGTTGGAAGATGAACCACCTCCCCATCTTCAGCTGTCTAGCAGAGGGCCGCAGGTTTTCCTCAAGAATTTGGGTGTACTTGGCATTCTCCCTTCAATCCTGACCAATTGCCCAATCCCCGCTGAAGAGAAACACCCCCACAACATAATGTTGCCACCACCATGCTTCACAGTAGGTATGGTGTGTTTTGGTGGGCTGTGTTTGGTTTTTGCCAAACATAACGCTTGCAGTTCAGTCCAAAAAGTTCAATCTTGGTCTCATCTGACCATAAAAGCTTTTGCCACATGGCATTAGAATCTTCCAAGTGTTTTTTTGCAAAGCTTTTTCAGAAGAGGCTTCTTTCTTGCCACCCTGCCATACAGGCCAGCTTTGTGTAAAGCTTGTGAGATTGTTGTCACATGCACAGACTGACCAATCTCAGCCATAAGTCCTTCAAAGTTGTCATTGGCCTCTTGGTAGCTTCCCTGATCAATATCCTCCTGGCTCGGTCATCCGGTTTGGAGGGACAGCCGAATCTAGGCAAGGTGTTGGTGGTGCCATACACTTTAAACTTCTTAATAATGCTCTGAACGGTACTCCGAGGGATAGTTAAAGCCTTTGAAATCTTTTTCCATCCTTCTCCTAACTTGTGCCTTTCCACAACTTTGTCCCAACGCCCTTTTAAAAGCACCTTTCCAACCATGGTGTATTCTTTGCGTTGCCATACACTAGTAATGGAATCATCATGGAACAGCCGGTTTTCTTATGAAGTAATCAAAAACACTGCAATTGATATCAGGTGTGGGGCAATTAGCATGGTGTGATCTGGGCATGATGTGATCTGGGAAGTGACTGGTTGTACCTGAGCAAGTTTATAATGCTTACTCTAAGAGGCTGATCACTTTTCCAAACCAGGTATTTCACTAATTAAATTTTAATAATTGTTCAGAATTTTTTTTTAAATGTTATTTCCACTTAGATGTCGATGGTTATAATGTGTAAATACAGCTGGCAAAAGTTAGATTTAATTTATTTTAATTTCCAGGGTGTGATGTGACAAAAGGTAAGGATTTTGACAGGGTATGATGATTTTCTATAGGCACTGTATGTAATATTAGAACACATGGAGTGATGAAAACAGGACTAACAAGGTCTGCCAACTATGACCAACCTAAGTAAAATAAGTTATTGTAGTAATAAATATTAGCAATGAGGGGAATCATTTGTTTTATGGTGGTTGTACTTGAGAATGGAGAAAATATAATGTAAAACTTTGTTGGATGTCCATGTAGTCCAAAAATAGCTTAAAAGCCTTCCAGTTCAATTTTTACATTTTTAAAATGCATAGCATACACTATATGGCCAAAGGTTTGTGGACCCCTGACCATAACACAGTCAGCTTGGGGTGCTCCAAAAGGTGAGCTCATAAAATCCAGATTTACAGTGGGTATAGAAAAGAATCACCTCCCTTTAAAATAATCACATTTTGTTGCTTTTCAGCCTGAAATGAAGACGGACACAGTTTTTGTTTTATCCAGCTGTATTTACTCAGTGCAACTTATAACATCCAAGTGAAAGATGTTTTTTTTTTTTAATTAAAAAACAGAATCACTGAGTTGGAAAAAGGATCACCGCCTTGCTTTAATTTGCCTTAATTTTTAGCCTTTTAGTCTGTTGGTGTTACGTAAACTGACGGAGGGAGGCAGGATGCATGCGCAGGGGAAAAGTCAGTTTATTAGGAATATGTTTATTCAAATGTTTAATATGTTTATTCATATGTTAATCCAAAAGAGGTAATCCATCAAAAGTAAAGCAATAATCCAAAAAGAGGTAATCCATATGGCAGTAGTTCAAAAAGGAGAAAAACATATGAATGAAGCAAAAACAAAAAGGAGCAAACGCATGACGCTAGGCTATGGTATGGGACCCACGAACAATGAGCTAAGAACTAGGAACTATGAACATAGAACTATGGTCTGGGAACTATGAACTAGGAGCTATGGTCTAGGAACCAAGAACTAAGGGCGAGAGAAAACGAGAAGGAAGCTGGCATACAGCACATGCTGAGTCAAACTCAATCTAATACTCCGCAAGGAAGCGGAAACGGAAGGAGGTTTTTATACACAAACAAATTAAAGACAAACAACGTGAAATACAGAACACCTGAGACTAATAATAAGCAATAAACAGAAAACCAATGAAAGAACGGGGGCAGAGACATGACATAAACCGGGGAACCAATAAACATAAAGGAGGCGGAGACATGACGTAAACCAAAACACAAGCACATGGTGATATAAACAAAGCGAGAGTTCATGAAATGCATAGTCCAGCGGGGTTTTTGTGAATGAATCTCGTGCTACTCTTCCTGGTAGCACAAAGCGTGGAATGCGGAAGTGTTCGCGTAGCGAACTCTGAAAACGAGGGAAATTCTAACAGTTGGTATATGTCTCTACTAGGTTTGCACATCTAGACTTTGCAATATTTGCCCACTCTTCTTCGCAGAACTGCTCAAGTTCAGTTAAATTTGATGGTGACCATTTGTGGACTGCAGAATCTTCAAGGTACGTTTTGACAAAGCTAAGTCGTGGGTGGCTTTTTTCTTGCAACCCTCCCATACAAGCCACATTTGTGGAGAATTTGTGATACTGTTGTCACATGCACACAATGACCACTCTTTGTCATAAATTCCTGCAACTGCTTCAGAGTTGCTGTAGGCCTCTTGGTAGCCTTTCTGACAGTTTCCTCCTGGCTCTTTCATCCAGTTTGGAGCGATGTTCTGATCCAGGGAGGGTCTGTGTTGTACCAAATACCTTCCACTTCTTAATAATAGACTTCACTGTGCATTGATAAAGCCTTTGAAATTTTTTTGTATCCATCTCCTGACTTGTGCCTGTCCACAACTTTATCCCAGAGATCTTTTGACAGTGTCTTGCCACCCATAGTTGATTGTTTGCTTCAGTTGCACTACAAAATGCTCCAGGAAAGCTCTTTTCATGCTGAGCTAATCAAAATGACCACAGCTGATCACAGTTGAAAGTCAAATGGCTTTGTGTGCCACTGAGAAGGTGATTAGCTACACATGATTGAGTCATTTTTAGGAGGGGGTGATCTTTTTTCCAATTCAGTGATTCTGGTTTTTAATTTTTTCTGACATGTTGGTGTTCTATCTTTCACTTGGATGTTATAAGTTGCACTGAGTAAATACAACTGGATAAAACAAAAACTGTGTCCATCTTCATTTCAGGCTGAAAAGCAACAAAATGTAATAATTTTAAAGGGGGGTGATTCTTTTCTATACCCACTGTATTTGAAATAGCTTTGCTTAAATGTGCCGGGTCCTGTTAATACAAACAAAGCTGTATCAATCATTACTCGAGGCTTATCTATGTGGTTTAATATCTGGCTTATCTATGCTGGTATAATAAGCACTCTTCTGGGAAGGCATTCACTAGGGTTGAGATCAGGGCTCTGTGCTGGCCATTCGAGTTCTTCCACTCCTTGGCAAACCATGCCGTCATGGATAATAAAACAATAATAAAACAGAGCAGCCACATTTTTGACATCAGGGTTATTCCATATCAAGTGGTCCAATACAGGTTGCTTGACCATTTTTAATTTTCCTTAAATTTTTTTGGGTGATTATGTATTGGCATTGCAAAACCACCGGGTTTTTTTTTTCGTTTTTTTTTTTTTTAAACTTGGTTTAACTATGATGGCCATCTTTGTGTCGTGGCACACAACAAATGTTGGTTATATCTAGGGAAATCTAGGGAAATGCCTGCTTTATTCATGCATTTTGAGAAATGAACAGATGTAATATAAGCATAACAAATAATCAAAATGGACAGTACATAGTACAGTGGGGGAAAAAAGTATTTGATCCCCTGCTGATTTTGTACGTTTGCCCACTGACAAAGAAATTATCAGTCTATAATTTTAATGGTAGGTGTATTTTAACACTGAGAGACAGAATAACACCAAAAAAATCCAGAAAAACACATTTCAAAAAAGTTATCAATTGATTTGCATTTTAATGAGTGAAATAAGTATTTGACCCCTTCGACTTAGTACTTGGTGGCAAAACCCTTGTTAGCAATCACAGAGGTCAGACGTTTCTTGTAGTTGGCCACCAGGTTTGCACACATCTCAGGAGGGATTGTGTTCCACTCCTCTTTGCAGATCCTCTCCAAGTCATTAAGGTCTCGAGGCTGACATTTGGCAACTGGAACCTTCAGCTCCCTCCACAGATTTTCTATGGGATTAAGGTCTGGAGACTGGCTAGGCCACTCCAGAACCTTAATGTGCTTCTTCTTGAGCCACTCCTTTGTTGCCTTGGCTCTGTGTTTTGGGTCATTGTCATGCTGGAATACCCATCCACGACCCATTTTCAATGCTCTGGCTGAGGGAAGGAGGTTCTCACCCAAGATTTGACGTTACATGGCCCCGTCCATCATTCCTTTGATGCAGTGCAGTTGTCCTGTCCCCTTAGCAGAAAAACACCCCCAAAGCATAATGTTCCCACCTCCATGTTTGACGGTGGGGATGGTGTTCTTGGGGTCATAGGCAGCATTTCTCCTCCTCCAAACACGGTGAGTTGAGTTGATGCCAAAGAGCTCGATTTTGGTCTCATCTGACCACAACACTTTCACCCAGTTCTCCTCTGAATCATTCAGGCAAACTTCAGACAGGCCTGTACATGTACTTTCTTGAGCAGGGGGACCTTGTGGGCACTGCAGGATTTCAGTCCTTCACGGCGTAGTGTGTTACCAATTGTTTTCTTGGTGACTATGGTCCCAGCTGCCTTGAGATCATTAACAAGATCCTCCCGTGTAATTCTGGCCATGGTGGAGAGTTTGGAATCTGATTGATTGATTGCTTCTGTGGACAGGTGTCTTTTATACAGGTAACGAGCTGAGATTACGAGCACTCCCTTTAAGAGAGTGCTCCTAATCTCAGCTTGTTATCTGTGTAAAAGACACCTGGGAGCCAGAAATCTTGCAGATTGATAGGGGATCAAATACTTATTTCACTCATTAAAATGCAAATCAATTTATAACTTTTTTGAAATGCATTTTTATGGATTTTTTTTGTTGTTATTCTGTCTCTCACTGTTAAAATACACCTACCATTAAAATTATAGACTGATCGTTTCTTTGTCAGTGGGCAAATTTACAAAATCAGCAGGGGATCAAATACTTTTTTCCCTCACTGTAATTATGTTTATGATTTTCATACAATAGTTTATGCTTGTCAATGAGTCTAAAACGTTGTACTGTACAGTTGGTATATGTGAATAGTTTTTATCCAAATATGGAATTACAGTGTTCAGTCAGGTGTCTTACAAATGAACAGTATCATAAACAGAGCTGTGGTGTTGTTTCTCTTGTGTAAGCAGTAAGTGATTTTTTCTCTGGGTCTTTGATTAAATTTGGGTCCTTGAACAAGGCCCTTAACCCTCAACTGCTCAGTTATATAAAAAGAGATAAATGTAAGTTGCTCCAGATAAAGGTGTCTGCCAAATGCTGTAAATGAATGTAATGTAAATGTATCCAGTTTGGGTGAGTCTGTGTCCATGATAGCCTCATATTCCTTTTCTTGGCTGACAGGTGTGGAACCCAAAGTGGTCTTCTGCTGTTGTAGTCCATCCACCTCAAGCTTTGATGTTTTGTGCATGCTGAGATGCTTTTCTGCTCATCACAGTTATAAAGAGTGATTATATGAGTTACTATATCCTTCTTGGCAGCTCAAACCAATCTGGCCATTTTTCTCTGACCCCTCTTATCAACACTGCATTTCCACCTAAAGAACTGTCGCAACCTGTGTGGAGGTGTGCACGCAGTCAGCGGAGGCTCACGGTGCGAAGCCAGGCGAAAGTATAAACAAGGCTTAAAGCGGTTACTACGGGTGTTCGATTCCAGGTTTTGTGGAGTCAACTCCGACTCCCGACTCCTAATGTTGGAGTCAGCGGAGTTGACTCCTCGACTCCATTTACTTTTAATCAGAATAGGGTCAGGATTAAAAATATAAGATAGCAGTTCTTATTACACACTTAATGTATTTTTTCCCCTCGTAAAAGTTTTAAAAAGTACAACATAAAGCACTATGCTTTTTATTTATACAGCATACTTTTAATGTCTAAGACACGTGATGGCATTATCTTGAAATAATGAATATCACATAAATCCTTTTTTATTCAAATCGCCGAAATTTGATTGAAAAAGTTGAGTAGTTTGCACCACTGTATATTACTGTCAGTCGTTGAATATTTCTATCGTAAAACAGTTGTCAAATACTAAATGTTTAGCTACTTCTTACCACACACTTTCACCATTAAAAGTAGGCCAGGCCTAAAGCATAACGCTCTCTCGTCTCCTAAGGCCCGCCGCCTTCTTTGATTTGATTGGCCGTCTCAATCATTTTGACATTGACGACGAAAGCTGTCCCCATCAATGGTTACGGCCCTGATCTAAATTGTTGTTTTAAACTCAAAACAATTTGTTAAGTGCACTTAGTAATTCATTTATGTAGCCGTGTAATAAATTAGACTGCCATGCGGACATTATCGTGAATACACTCCTTCAGGTGATCAGCAGTTGTCTGGATTTATTTTTTATTAACTGAATGCCATGTTATTTCTTAATTAATTACTTCTCTGGGACTCTACAGGAAAAAAAAAAAAAACTATAACTTGCTAGTGTTCTGGTGCTTACCTCACATAGGCCTTCCTCAACTTGACTGCCGCTTGGCTGTTGAAGATTTAGAAGTTCTGTTCGATGAAACGCTTTCACGTTTCCACATACACGATGTCGCATTGTTAAACTTTAAACAACGTTTACATGGTTCACAACAAACTTTTGTTCGTTCTTCAACAGGTTGGAAATATTTCCACAGAGTTGAATTTGGGGTTGCCATTTTTTATTCGCTTCAATTACTAACCATATGTCACCTAGCTCAAGTCATCAATGCAAAGCATATGCAAATTAGCAATTGTCCCACCCACAGGCCTTACCCTAGTAAGTATGTGATTGGTTCTTAAAACGTAATTCTCTGTTGTCAATTGGTTGTGATCAGAGCCGTTGAAAAAGAGAGTTGCGACACTCACATAGACTCCTATAGGAATCGGAGAATGCGGAAGTGTCATGGGGCAACCGATAGTTCCAAACACTGAATAATTCCAGCACTGAGCCCCATTCATTTCAATGTTTCCCCAAACACAGTTGCTGGTAAGTTGACGAAATTATTGCATTTTCTGACATTTTATCGCATTAGCTGACCTCTCATAGATCTAGTCAGTAGTGGTATTTTATGTAGCCAGCTTAGTTAATGTTTATCTTTATATAATAGCTAGTTAGATTCTAATTGAAGTTAGTTACCGTGAGCAACACTTCACTAGCTACCATAACCAGATGTCAGTTGGCCTACATTTACCTCAAATTAATTGCAGTTATTGGCGTTTGTTAAAATACAGAGTTTATATTCAGTTATTAGATGTGTTGTTAAGGTTAGACTGTATTAGTTTTAGCTCGGTGTACCGAATAAACTGGCAGTTGGATTTGCAGCCCAACTTTGATTAGACTGATGTGTAGATAAAGATTTTGTTGAGTGCAGCCTAAAGTGAACATTACAGTGTGCTTATTGGACCAGCATCATTTGGATGACATTTAATTTTACAATATCTTAAGTTAGCACCTTTTTCTCTCTCTTTTAGGAGGTGATAGAGACGTCTAAAGCAAGAGACATCCCTATAGTCACTGATGCAGTAAATCTCAAGTTCCAGCTGTTGAATAGATGGGATTTTCTTATTATTATTTATTTAATTCATGCAAATAATACAATATAACCACACACACATCTACACACATCAGACTGGTCTGTTATTATAAGTAGGTATTCTTCTGTTTATGAAGATCTTATTTATTTTTTATTTTTTTGCATCCAAATGCTGCACATCTATTTTATTTTTTCTTTATATATATACACCGTATTTCACAAAAGTGAGTACACCCCTCACATTTTTGTAAATATTTTTTTTATTTCTTTTCATGGGACAACACTGACGAAATGACACTTTGCTACAATGTAAAGTAGTGAGTGTACAGCTTGTATAACAGTGTAAATTTGCTGTCCCCTCAAAATAACTCAACACACAGCAATTAATGTCTAAAGTGCTGGCAACAAAAGTGAGTACACCCCTAAGTGAAAATGTCCAAATTGGGCCCAATTAGCCATTTTCCCTCCCCAGTGTCATGTGACTCGTTAGTGTTACAAGGTCTCAGGTGTGAATGGGGAGCAGGTGTGTTAAGTTTGGTGTTATCGCTCTCACACTCTCTCATACTGGTCACTGGAAGTTCAACATGGCACCTCATGGCAAAGAACTCTCTGAAGATCTGAAAAAAATAAGAATTGTTGCTCTACATAAAGATGGCCTAGGCTATAGGAAGATTGCCAACACCCTGAAACTGAGCTGCAGCATGGTGGCCAAGACCACACAGCAGTTTAACAGGACAGGTTCCACTCAGAACAGGCCTCGCCATGGTCGACCAAAGAAGTTGAGTGCACGTGCTCAGCATCATGTCTGCTTTGCAGAATAGATGTATGAGTGCTACCAGCATTGCTGCAGAGGTTGAAGGGGTGGGGGGTCAGCCTGTCAGTGCTCAGACCATACTCCGCACACTGCATCAAATTGGTCTGCATGGCTGTCATCCCAGAAGGAAGTCTCTTCTAAAGATGATGCACAAGAAAGCCCGCAAACAGTTTGCTGAAGACAAGCAGACTAAGGACATGGATTACTGGAACCATGTCCTGTGGTCTGATGAGACCAAGATAAACTTATTTGGTTTAGATGGTGTCAAGCGTGTGTGGCGGCAACCAGGTGAGGAGTACAAAGACAAGTGTGTCTTGCCTACAGTCAAGTATGGTGGTAGGAGTGTCATGGTCTGGGGTTGCATGAGTGCTGCCGGCACTGGGGAGTGTACTGTGACATGTACTGTGACATACTGAAGCAGAGCATGATCCCCTCCCTTCGGAAACTGGGCCGCAGGGCAGTATTCCAACATGATAACGACCCCAAACACACCTCCAAGACGACCACTGCCTTGCTGAGGGCAAAGGTGATGGACTGGCCAAGCATGTCTCCAGACCTAAACCCTATTGAGCATCTGTGGGGCATCCTCAAATGGAAGGTGGAGGAGCGCAAGGTCTCTAACATCCACCAGCTCTGTCATGGAGGAGTGGAAGAGGACTCCAGTGGCAACCTGTGAAGCTCTGGTGAACTCCATGCCCAACAGGGTTAAGGCAGTCCTGGAAAATAATGGTGGCCACACAAAATATTGACACTTTGGGCCCAATTTGGACATTTTCACTTAGGGGTGTACTCACTTTTGTTGCCAGCAGTTTAGACATTAATGGCTGTGTGTTGAGTTATTTTGAGGAGACAGCAAATTTACACTGTTATACAAGCTGTACACTCACTACTTTACATTGTAGCAAAGTGTCATTTTGTCAGTGTTGTCCCATGAAAAGCTATAATAAAATATTTACAAAAATGTGAGGGGTGTACTCACTTTTGTGAGATACTGTGTGTGTGTGTGTGTGTATATATATATATATATATATATATAATATTTAACATTACATTTATAGGTTTTTGGCATCTAAAGGACATACAGTGGAAAAAAGTATTTGATCTCCTGCTGATTTTGTACGTTTGCCCACTGACAAAGAAATGATCAGTCTATAATTTTAATGGTAGGTGTATTTTAACAGTGAGAGACAGAATAACAACAAAAAAAATCCAGAAAAACGCCTTTCAAAAAAGTTATAAATTGATTTGCATTTTAATGAGTGAAATAAGTATTTGACCCCCTATCAGTCAGCAAGATTTCTGGCTCCCAGGTGTCTTTTACACAGGTAATGAGCTGAGATTAGGATAACTCTCCGAAAAAGAGTGCTCCTAATCTCAGTTCGTTACCTGTAAAAAGACTTCTGTAATTATTTTGCACTACTGACCTATTGAACTTCTTTCTTGAGTTAAATTGAGCAGCTGCTAGCATTCATTAATATTCACTTGTTGTGCATGCTTATGTGAGTGTCTTAACAATAAGACATTAGGCAATAAGATAACATTCGGATGTGAGTAATTATGACCAAAGAAGCTAGAGAAAAATATTAATGCATACATACTGTAAATGTATTCTAGGTTATGGGAGCAATCCTTTCCCTTTCCCTTTCTTTCTAGGTTATGGGAGCAATCCTTTCTGCTGGCTGTCCTGCTTAAACCCATTCAAACAGATTGACATCGCGGATTTGTTTGGAACTATTGAGAGCTACATGAACCACGTGACTGCGTTGCGGCGAGATCAAAGATTGTCGCAACTCTCTTTTTCAACGGCTCCGGTTGTGATTGAATTATCTGATCTCTTGCGCCAATCACAACTAATTGACTGGTTCGAGGCACTCTTAAAAAATACAGAATCGATACTGGAAGTCGATTCCTGTCCTGGAGTCGAATCCGACGCTAGGGCTATTGGGAGTCGAGGAATCGACTCTTTTGGAGTCGACTCCCCATCACTAGCGGTTACTGAAGAAGAATGAATGAAAAATGTCCCTTGGGCATAGAGACATGTTATCCGTGTTTCCTGTAGATGGGGCCAAAGTTTTAAACCGCAACTTCTAGAACACCGGAAATAGGGAAGTTGTTTGAAAGTGTGCGCAAGCGCAGTTGAGACCAGCACAGTCGTTGCCATTGTAACGTTAGATAGGAGCAATAGGCAGTTTAATTGTTGTGTTACTGTAGTGCGTTATAAAGTGGATAGTATTTACCCTAGTAGACTGCATTTGAAATGGCAAATCGAAACCTTAAGCATGTGAACATTCAGAACAGTTCTCCATCTCCGAAGCCTCAAAATTCGAGTCGCAATACGGACTCTCCGTCCACGGAGCGCGTGCAGAAGATGGAGGGAGCGACGCCATCGCCTAAAGTCACAAGTCCGCAACCAGAAGCAGAAGGCAGCAGCGAGCCTCGGGAAATGACTTTGGACCTGAAGAGTTTTAGGAAACCGGGAGAGAAAACATTTACACAGAGGTGCAGGCTGTTTGTCGGCAATCTTCCTACTGACATTACAGAGGAAGACTTCAGAAAGCTGTTCGCCAAATATGGCGAGGCTAATGAAGTATTCATCAACCGAGACAGAGGATTCGGATTCATACGACTGGTAAGCACATAGCCGTCTATTTGACCGACCTAAGCACTATTCAGACGGGACTAGTTTTCCAGGGGGCGTTGGAGAAATTCGTGTTTCACAGACGTACTTCGCGATTTTAATCCCGTCCGAATCTGCCAAGTCTGTGTTTTTCCTCACAGAACCTCTGTAAACATTCCAGAGCAAATTACCTACTGTTTTTCGGCTAACTCGGTGATCTGAGAAATCTAATCTCGTCCGAATGTGAATGTCCGTGATTGCCGATAATATTTTTCCACAACGCTTTTCTTTGTGTGTTTTGGCCAACGTGAGCTACCGTAGAAGCTCTTACTAACGCGCGCGCTTTCTGCTTGCTGCGTGCAATTCAGTATGGATGTATGTGTTTTACCCGGCGAAGAAATAAAAAAATAAAATCCAAAAGAATAGCCAAAACTCGTAAATTGTTAAGACTGGCCACTGTAATATCAGTGTCGGGTGATTACGCCCCTTCATTTCTGCACTCAATTATATAATGTTTTAATTATATAAGTAATCACATCTTTAATTCAGTGGGTTTATTATAAGCAGCCAGTTGTATATAATTATTTAAAGTTTATTTTAGTAAGTTTGTTTAATAACTCAATCAATAAATTAATAAACTTTACCTTTTATATTTAAAAGTACTTCTGCAAAGCCCAGATGTACATAATACACCCCCACCTCTATAATAATCACGGAGATGTTAGTCCCGTCCGAATCGGTATATGCAATCACAGACGTCGGGTGATAAGTGTAACTCAAACTACGTTTAGAAAACTAGTCCCGTCCGAATGGTGCTATAGCTAGCTATATTTGCTTTGGTAATTCAATTTGGAAAATCTGCAGAAACGTACAGATTAGACTTTACTTTTACAGAAGTTGAAATAAAAATTAAAAAAAATAAATAAAAATCTATGTACGCTAATTTGTTCAGGTTACCTAGCTGATGTGATGTGGTCAGCTAGCTAACACATCCAGTTACGTTATTTTTTTATTTTTTTTCGCCCTTAGTTTTGGCTTCAGAAATTACTCTAGTAAGGAAGTAGACAGTTTCATTTGTAAACAACTTCACATACTAATTTATAACCTGATGAGTTTTCAAACCTGACATCAGTTTACAAACTCTATACATACCTATATCATTGCAAATATGTATATATAGTTGCAATCAAAATTATTCAACCCCTGTTGCAAATCAGGTTTATTGTCAAAATTTAGACTTTCAGCTGTTTGCAATGAACAATTCAAACAAAAGCAATTGAAATAGTTCAACACAATGAATGCTTCAAGTGGTTTCCCCAAATTCAACTGAAAATGCAACTTATGACTTCTCCAGTCTCAAAATTATTCAACCCCCTGAATAGAATCCCTCACAACAGCACAAATATGCAAAACAGGTGTTGTCTCAAGCACACTTGATGCAGCTAATCAAGGGCTTCATTAGTTGCACCAGGTGTGCTTGAGCTGGAACACATGAAATACCTGAATGGGCTAGGGGCAGAAAATACATGAAATATGTGAACTGGTTAGGGGCAGAAAATACATGAAATACCTGGACTAGGAAGAAAAAGGAAGCTATCAATGGCTGCAACCAGATTTCTGAGAAGGCAGGTTGTGAAAAACCCTCAAGTGACTGCAAAAGACCTGCAGCAAGTATGGCGCGTACTAAACGCAGAAGGTTTCCATGCTGGAACTCCAAGACGTACACCACTACTGACCCAAAAGCACAAGAAAAGTCTGCTCAAAATCATATACAGGTGCATCTCAATAAATTAGAATGTCATGGAAAAGTTCATTCATTTCAGTAATTCAACTCAAATTGTGAAACTCGTGTATTAAATAAATTCAATGCACACAGACTGAAGTAGTTTAAGTCTTTGGTTCTTTTAATTGTGATGATTTTGGCTCACATTTAACAAAAACCCACCAATTCACTATCTCAACAAATTAGAATATGGTGACATGCCAATCAGCTAATCAACTCAAAACACCTGCAAAGGTTTCCTGAGCCTTCAAAATGGTCTCTCGGTTTGGTTCACTAGGCTACACAATCATGGGGAAGACTGCTGATCTGACAGTTGTCCAGAAGACAATCATTGACACCCTTCACAAGGAGGGTAAGCCACAAACATTCATTGCCAAAGATGCTGGCTGTTCACAGAGTGCTGTATCCAAGCATGTTAACAGAAAGTTGAGTGGAAGGAAAAAGTATGGAAGAAAAAGATGCACAACCAACCGAGAGAGCCGCAGCCGTATGAGGATGAGGAAGCAAAATCGATTCAAGAATTTGAGTGAACTTCACAAGGAATGGACTGAGGCTGGGGTCAAGAAATCAAGAGCCACCACACACAGACGTGTCAAGGAATTTGGCTACAGTTGTCGTATTCCTCTTGTTAAGCCACTCCTGAACCACAGACAACGTCAGAGATGTCTTACCTGGGCTAAGGAGAAGAAGAACTGGACTGTTGCCCAGTGGTCCAAAGTCCTCTTTTCAGATGAGAGCAAGTTTTGTATTTCATTTGGAAACCAAGGTCCTAGAGTCTGGAGGAAGGGTGGAGAAGCTCATAGCCCAAGTTGCTTGAAGTCCAGTGTTCAGTTTCCACAGTCTGTGATGATTTGGGGTGCAATGTCATCTGCTGGTGTTGGTCCATTGTGTTTTTTGAAAACCAAAGTCACTGCACCCGTTTACCAAGAAATGTTGCAGCACTTCATGCTTCCTTCTGCTGACCAACTTTTTGAAGATGCTGATTTCATTTTCCAGCAGGATTTGGCACCTGCCCACACTGCCAAAAGCACCAAAAGTTGGTTAAATGACCATGGTGTTGGTGTGCTTGAATGGCCAGCAAACTCACCACACCTGAACCCCATAGAGAATCTATGGGGTATTGTCAAGAGGAAAATGAGAAACAAGAGACCAAAAAATGCAGATGAGCTGAAGGCCACTGTCAAAGAAACCTGGGCTTCCATACCACCTCAGCAGTGCCACAAACTGATCACCTCCATGCCATGCCGAATTGAGGCAGTAATTAAAGCAAAAGGAGCCCCTACCAAGTATTGAGTACATGTACAGTAAATGAACATACTTTCCAGAAGGCCAACAATTCACTAAAAATGTTTTTTTATTGGTCTTATGAAGTATTCTAATTTGTTGAGATAGTGAATTGGTGGGTTTTTGTTAAATGTGAGCCAAAATCATCAATATTAAAAGAACCAAAGACTTAAACTACTTCAGTCTGTGTGCATTGAATTTATTTAATACATGAGTTTCACAATTTGAGTTGAATTACTGAAATAAATTAACTTTTCCACGACATTCTAATTTATTGAGATGCACCTGTAAATAAGCCACAGAAGTTTTGGGATTCTGTTCTGTAGAGTGATGAAACAAAACTGGAACTTTCGGCACGGTGGGTCAGCAGTATGTCTGGAGAAAGAAGAATGAAGAAAGAAAGAACACTCTCTCCACAGTCAAGCATGGTGGTGGCTTGGTGATGCTCTGGGGCTGGAAACCTGCAGCGTGTGGAAGTATCGGGAAATCCTAGGAGAAAATGTCATGCCGTCTGTGAGAAGCTGAAGCTTTGGCTTCATTGGACCTTCCAACAGGACAATGATCCCAAGCATTCCTCAAATTCCACCAAGGCTTATATAATATAATATATATATATATATATATATATATATATATATATATATATATATATATATATATATATATATATATATATATAAAATTAAAGCAAGCCCCTTTCTTTTATTGTTTTAATACACATTTTGTTTTGAATAAAGAATAACTATGAGAATGATTAGGCTGTTTCACTGACAGACAACATGGGATAGTAACCAGGATCAAAATTTTGCTGAGGTCCACACTGTAAATGTGTTTTAGTTAACATCACAATTTTGAATCTGTACTACAGCTCATTTCTAATCTCTGTTCTCCTTTAATTTTTCCATAAACTTCTTTGACTCCAGTTAAATTTTTGTTTAGTCGTCCATTTAACACTGTTAAAGTGGTTAATTCATAGCAAGCTGATTTGGCTAGCAATGAGTAACCAAAAAAAACAAACAAACCCAAAAACCTGCGATTTTTCCTTTTACAACTGCAACTGCTTCAGAGTTGCTGTAGGCTTCTTGGTAGTCTCTCTGACCAGTTTCCTCCTGTCTCTTTCATCCAGTTTGAGTGACGCTTTTGGGTATTTGAGCTTATACGGCCAAGGCCTGCTTTGATTAATCATGCACTGAAAGATTACAATGCTATTTGCTTTAGCGCAATCTAAACATACAGACATAAACATCTATACCACTAACTGTGCCGTTTTAAGGGAAATACATCATGAAAGTTATCAGTCATATCACTAATCTTAGCTGACTAGCTTGTTGCTAGTTCATTATTTCTTGGTTTTCAGTCAGCATAAACAAAAGACGCCACTTTCATGGAGATGTTCATATCTTTTCCCATTTTGTAGCCTGGACAAACAGCGCAGTTCCGAACTCTGACTTCCCACGGCTAAGTTAAGTTGAACACAGCATTTTTCTGCCGTGACACCTCATTTGCATTTATGTAAATCACATTCTCTGCCTGAGACAGCCTATCGTTGGGAGTCCGCTTAGGGGTCAGTGCTTATACTCATGGATAGGGCTGTTATGATATAGCCTAGTCAAATTGTATTTTGGCACATACATCTTTAAAGTATCCCTAATAATCCTGCACAGTGCCACCACAATGTTGTTAAGTAAAAATTAAGTTGAACAATTTTATTTGATTTTACCTTATTCAATTTCAAAGCTAAGAATCTTAATGTTTGAGAAGTCAGGTAGAACATTGTAATTCTAAGTAAGTGTTATTCATAAACTTACAGAAAAAAAATTATGTAAAAATGGTAATATACAGAAATTCTTTTTAATCCTAACGTTGAAAAAGTAAAGTGTGATCACCATCAGATCATACGTTATGATTAAACCACGATACTAAACAAGCATGCTTATAGGTTCTTTGTTTCATAGAGGACATTATCTAGGTTTCTAGGAAATTTTGTGACACTCATCTGCTTGGTAGTTTTTTGGGGTATATGAGCAGCTTGCATTTCTTCTCTTAATCAGGTGGTTGTACCTGCTGGACACGTGCTGACTGTTAGGGCATACATGGTGAAGAGATGTGCTAATCTTGTTCCTTCCATTCAGATACTGTTGTCATTGGGTGATTGGAGTATTTCCAGGAATAATGGGTCTTGCAATTGTCCTTTTTTAATCTCATTTTGGGTGCTGCTCATGTACTTGCATTTATGCATAATTGCATGAAGCTCCCTTGCTACAGCATAGTTGCATAGTTGAATCATGCTTTCCCTTGTAGGGGTTAGTCATGACCAGTCCTGTCCTACGTGGGTTACCCAGTCAGACTGGGAGACTGTAACTAGCATCCAGCCCCTTTACACATGCACTTTTCATGTGAAGTGTGCACACAAGCCAGAGTTCCAGAGCAATCCCTGAATGTTGATGTGGGAGTAAGCTGGTATGAGACCTAGTTAAATTGTGTGGCAGTCTGAGAAAACCTGTCAGCTGTGGCTGGATTCTGGCAAAGTCAATATTTGGCATTGTGCTCAGGTACAGGTATGAAGGCCACTTATGTATAGGAAACGCTGGAATTATTTACAGTCGGCACGTCATATCCTCCTGTAGTCTCACAGCATTAGGATTACAGTCATTTTGAAGGTAGGGATGTGGATCTGGGTCAGGATCATTGAACTGTAAGTCAGGTGTTAAGGTGCAGTATGGCACATGCTGTGGCAGACATTTTGTCGGTGGTAAAGTCTCCTACCTGATGCATCCAGTCGAAACCTGCTTTTTAGCAGCCCAATATGTTCTCCACAAATCTATGCACCATAGCATTTGTGTCATAGTAGCCTCTCTTCTCTGCACTATGAGGCTTAGGGAATGGAGCTAGTGCTTGAGAGGGTAACCAAGCCAATTTTTATGAGTTTTTGTTAACTTGCCCACAAGCCAACCACCCCATACAGCAATGGCCTCAAGTCTGTTTCTTACACTGCTCTGGCTTAGAGTTGAGCCCTTGAGCAACCACATTGGTTAAAGTCATCTTGGCATCACAGGTGACTTGAATGTTTATACCATGAAATTGCTTTGAATTGATGAAAGCAGCTTCATTTTGACTAGGTGTTCTTACTATAGTATTAGTACAGGTAATTGCTCCAAATAAATTTGAGAAACTTGGCCTCACTGCACAATGCATTTTGATGTTGGCCTGCATGCAGCTGGCATGACTGAGCTTATCCCCAACCTCCTAGCTAATTCTCTCTGAAAGGGATTTATTGCCAGAAATCCAAGGGTTTTGCAGGGAGTTTCTCATGGTTGGTCTTTCTAAAAATGGACTCAACTTAACAAAATTCCAGCTCTTGGAAATCTAAATTGGCTTGTGCTTCCATTGATTATGTCTTCTAACAGCCTCAAAAAACCACCGTACCATAGACTACTAATCTATTCTTGTCTATTTATAGATCTGTGAAATATACACAATTTGTGTATAGTTTCTATGTATGGCTCTGAGTTTCCATAAATATGCACTACATTTTCTTTTAAGTATTTATTTGAAATCCCAATGTGTATGTGCTTATGGAATTTTCGATGTCAACTCCACTACACATTTTGTGCATATACAATGTCCCAGCTTAACCACTGAGCACTGGTTTTGTGGAAGAAAGAATCATTTGCTTATCCAGTACTGTTAGTCAGGGTTTTTCCTGGGTCAAAAATGGTCTTCGGTGGTGGCTGACAGACATGGTAATCCACACACACAGTAAAAATTACCCTACCCACGTGATCTGCGAGCCCAATACTGACAACAAATTTAAAATAAATGCAAAGAAACAGTTTGTGATTTTTCCACTGGCTTTCATAGCTTTGTAAGATAGGATCCTTCTTTGCTAGACCTGATAATTATTTCGGTATGTAATCATATCAATATTAAAAAGTAGCATTAAAAAGTTTATTTTAACTAATAGTCTAATTTTCTAGCATATACAATTGAATAAAATTAGCAGCTAGCTAACAACAACTTGCTTTGTGCTTTGTTCTGGTTTCATCTCACTCTGGTCTAAACTAAATGATTTTATAGGGAATTTACTACACAATGTCATATAAATAACCTGAACATACTGTTGATTATTAAGGCTAAATCACTCTTGCTAAAGCAAACTACCATTCTCATTTCAGAGGTGATCTGAGTAAATGATTTGTTGTACACTGATTCAGACAGTGACATGAGTTCAGTGTTGGACAGATCAGTTGTTTTAACCATTCATTAAAATGACTCGGTTCAAAGGAGTCATTAGGTCGTGAATCGGACATGCTGATCCCGGCTGTTAGGACATCGCAAAAAATTTGTCAGTACAGAAAACACTTCATCACTGGATAGGATTTTTTTTCGTTTATTGAAAGTGTGGTTTATGTCAGCTGCATGTGCAGAACGCTTGTCAGAGAAGATAAGGCGAAGTTTGTTTGTTTTTTTAGCACAATTCACACACAGCGGTAATTCAGGAAAAAAATTCTCCGAATGCGCCACGTGAAACATTCAGTCTTCTGTCCTTTTACCATTGTGTCAGTTTATTTAGAGTGATGTGTGCGAGGGAGAGAGAGCAAAGACAGTACTTAGTTTGAAGACAGAGAGCATGGGGGAGGGGCTTACTGCTCGTTCTGTCCCTCAGTTAACATGCGCCCTATCACAAGCGCAGCAGTCAACTACATCACTCATAAATCACAATAACTGATCAAATAAGGCTTTGGCGGCAACAAAAACTTGTTTTGGCGGCTGGCAAAAATTTTCAATAAAATACTAAAAATACAATTTCTTTAACCTTTCACCTTAGTTGAGTAGATGAGTGGTTTAGGAAGTGAGGCATCTAAAATGTTTATCTTCAGGAATAAATGAACAAATTGATCGGATGTATTTATGCTTGTGTAATAGGCAACATTTCTCTTGAGCTCATCAGTCTGTAAGCCAGGTGCCTTATTTATCTTAAGTTTTCTTTTTTCCTTTTTAAAGGAATCAAGGACATTAGCAGAGATTGCCAAAGCAGAGTTGGATGGAACAGTGCTGCGGAACAGGCCAATTCGCATCAGGTTTGCCACACATGGAGCTGCTCTCACAGTTCGAAACCTTTCACCAGTTGTTACCAATGAGCTGCTGGAACAGGCATTTTCACAGTTTGGGCCAGTGGAGAGGGCAGTTGTGGTGGTAGATGATCGTGGCAGACCTACAGGTAAAGGCATTGTGGAGTTTGCCAATAAGCCTGCTGCACGAAAGGCTCTTGACCGTTGTGCTGATGGAGCCCTTTTACTTACTACGTAAGTCCTTTTTAGATTTGGATAATCGTTTTAATTTTTTGGTTTTATCTTGGTGTCAATCACTTGGATTACCTTTCTCTTTTTCTGGTTTGTCCTTTCAGGTCTCCCCGGCCAGTTATTGTTGAACCAACAGAGCAGTTTGATGATGAAGATGGCCTTTCAGAAAAATTATTGCAAAAGTCAGCCCAATATCACAAGTATGTTGCTGGAAGAATGAAAGATACAAAATGTTTGTTGTATATCTCTTGTTAGTATATGGAGCATATGACAACAGGCAATAAATATGGGACTTATCATTATTACTACAAACCCTTACTTTACCTGTCCTGTATGTAGGGAAAGGGAGCAGCCTCCACGCTTTGCCCAACCAGGCACCTTTGAGTTTGAGTATTCATCACGTTGGAAGGCGCTTGATGAGATGGAGAAACAGCAGCGGGAACAGGTGAACAGGAATATCCAAGAGGCCAAGGAGAAACTGGAGGCTGAAATGGAGACTGCAAGACACGAGCATCAGCTCATGATGATGAGACAAGGTATTGCTGCAGTTGAACTTTGGCTCTCACCTATTAAGTTAGTGTTGCAAAATAACACATAGTGATGCATTTTGGTGGATTTTTACACCAGATCTCATGCGCCGTCAAGAAGAGCTGCGCCGACTGGAGGAACTGAGAAACCAGGAGCTGCATAAGCGCAAACAGATGGAGATGAGGTACACATTAAAGTTGCTAATAACAAGCAATTGTACATTTGTTATAAAGTTATAGTAATCTTCAGAGGTATTCACATTTCATGAACTCATTATATAAAATGAATAACACATGTACTAAGTAATATTTTTAACCTGAATTTCCAATAATTTGTTATGATTGGAGTGTCAGACTGCAGTCCTGATGTTTTCCCTCCTCTAACACAATTGATTCAACCCACTAAGGTCTTGAGTTACCTTATGAGTTGAAACAGGCAAAATGCTTAAGTCTGCAGTGCACTGGTTTTCTGTCAATTCTAGTTTAACAGGATGATCCTGAATACTTTCTGAATTTCCGCTGTGGATTTTTAGACATGAGGAAGAGAGGCGGAGGCGTGAGGAAGAAATGATGCGCCACAGAGACCAGGACGATATGAGACGTCAGCCTGATGCTTTTAAACCTGGCTTTATGGATAGCGTGAGTACCAAGCTCCATGCTGTACATGCTCAATTTTCTCAAACAAACGGTGTTTAGAGACCTGTCACATGTGGCAGCCATTGCAGTAGCAGTATTTTTGTGTTTTTAGGGGTTACAGTTAAGATTATGGCAATTTTAGATATTAAGAAGTGATGCCAGCTAAACATGCTTCCTGTATGAACTCAAACCATATACAACTACAACCCCATTTCCATAAAAGTTGGGATTTTTTCTAAAATGCAATAAAAATCAAGTCTCTTGAAACTTTAATTAACTGACAAAAGTACAAAGAAAAGATATTCAATGTTTTCACTGACCAACGTAATTGTATTTTGTAAATATAAACAAATTTAGAATTTGATGCCGTCAACACACTCAAAAAACGTTGGGACAGAGGCAAAATAAGACTGAAAAGTTTATAGAATGTTCAAGTAACACCGTTTTGGAGGATTGGGTTAATTGGTAACAGGGGAGGGAATCAGGATTGGGCATAAAAGGAGCATCCACCAAAAGGTCAGACTTTGCAAGCAAGGATGGGTTGTGGCTCAACACTTTGTGCCAAACTTCGTGAGAGAATTGTCAGTCAGTTCAAAAAGAAGATTGCTCAACGTAAGATTTCAAAGAATTTAGCTCTTTCACCATCTACAGTGCATAATATTGTGAAAAGTTTCAGGGAATCTGGAGAAATCTTGTTGCGTGGGCAAGGGCAAGGCTGGAAACCACTGTTGAATGTGCGTGACCTTCGAGCCCTCAGGTGGCATTGCCTCAGAAATCGTCATGCTACTTTGATAAATATGACCACATGGGCTCGGGAGTACTTCAGAAAACTGTTGTCACTTAACACAGTCCACCGCTGCATCCAGAAATGCAACCCGAAACTCTATTGCGCAAGGAGGAAGCCACACATCATCTCTATGCAAAAACGCCACCGAGTTCTCTGGGCCTGAGCTCATCTCAGATGGACTAGAAGGCAGTGGAATCGTGTGCTGTGGTCAGATCAGTCCACGTTTCAGCTTGTTTTCGGGGAAAAACGGTCGTCGAGTTCTCTGTGCCAAAAATGAAAGACCAACCAGACTGTTATAAGCGAAAGGTGCAAGAGCCAGCATCTGTGATGGTATGGGGGTGCATCAATGCCCATGGCATGGGTGACTTGCATATATGTGAAGGTACCATTGACGCGGAGGCGTATATTGGGATTTTAGAGACATATGTGCCATCAAGGCAACGTCTTTTCCCAGGAAATCCATGGTTATTTCAGCAGGACAATGCCAGGCCTCATTCTGCATGTGCTACAACAGCATGGCTTCGTAGACACAGAGTGCGTGTGCTTGACTGGCCTGCCAGCAGTCCAGATCTGTCTCCTATGGCGCATCATGAAGAGGAGAATCAGACAGTGGCGACCAACTACCTCTGTCCCAAATTTTTTTGAGTGTGTTGAAGGTATCAAATTCTAAATTTGTTTATATTAACAAATTACAATTAAGTTGGTCAGTGAAAACATTGAATATATTTTCTTTGTACTTTTGTCAGTTAATTAAAATTTGAAGAGACTTGACATCACATTTTTGTTTTTATTGGATTTTAGAAAAAAATCCCAACTTTTATGGAAATGGGGTACATGAATTAGAATTAACTATGAAATACCTAGGAGCGCATTGAAGCACCTCAACACTACAGCCAACAAATAAGAGATAAGAGGCTAACTGTGCAACCAGAAACTTCATATGGAATATGGAAACTACTGTGGAATTAGCCATCATCTTTATAGAGGGTGTCCGTGTATTAAATTGTATTAAATTTGAATAAACCTGGTCTTAAATTTTGTTACAAACATTCCTAAACAAATACTTCAGAGGTTTTTAAACCTAATCTCTATATACCACATCAACATACGTTGAACTACAGTTTAAAAGTGTTTCCTGGTATGTACAAGGTGAAGCCCATTTTACAACAGAAGCATTAAACATGCTAAACTAGCACCACAGTGTAGCTGCTTCCAACACAATCCTGTTTTAATCACTGGGGCCTTCCTTTTACACTAAAGACTTGGCAAGCTTTATGCTCTGTGACGGGAATGCGAACAGCTGTGCTGCTGTGGTGCTCACACTTCATTTAGTGTAAAATTTGTTTAAAATGGTAATACCTTCTCCCAACAGTAATTATTTAAATGTAGTACCGCGTAGCATTCCATTGTAGTATCTGCATTGCAGTTATCTTGAGACTTAATATGCAGAAATTGGTGAGTTATTGTTAAATCTGCAAACAGCTGACAGTATTCCAGTTAGCAATTAGTTGCTAAATATGGTATTCACATATTCTGAAACTCTCATTAGCTCATATGTTGTTTACACATGACTTGATTATGATGATCATGGTGCCCTGCATACAGTAAAAAAAAATTCCACATATATCATGGAAGGTATTTTGTCATTTTTAATATTTTCTACCATTTTACAGTTGTAATGAAGGTATTCAAAATATGAAATAACACATTTGGAATTGTGCAGTAACCTAAACAAATTTAGGTTATTTTTATGTTCTATTATTATTTATTTTATATTTAAATGTATTTCTCTTGGCACTTTCCTCAGCGGGCTTCAGGAGCCTTTATGAAAACATAACGAAGACTGTTTAAAAAAGGGGGGGGGGGGAGGGGAATGTGTATATATAACTTTTTGTAGTGTACATAATTATTATAATAATTATAATATGAAATGAATAATCTAATAATCCACCACAGAAGTATTGCATATGATATTGGATGTATGATTCTTACAAAAGTTTTACAGTGCCTTTCTATTTGTTTCTTTCTGGATTTTTAAAAGTCTTAAAAGGCTTTAAATCCAACTTTACAATGCCTGCGGACACCAGATTTATAGGCGCTGTGTATAAGTAAATATTAATGAATTGAACAGTTGAATATTTAGTTGACAACCTTTGTGGAAATAAAACATTTCTGTTCGTATCACTGCTTTGTCCTATTAGCATCACTTTAAGTGGGTGTGCATACACAATAGACCCTCTCTTTTGTTTTGTTTTTTCTCAACCTTTATATTATTACATAATTTTAACACAGTCTGATTGCTACTTGTACAAATTTTGTATAAACCTCGTCTCATATGATATTCAGACCTGGCAAAGGTTATTGAATGAATGTTTTTCAAAATTTTCAAAGCATTTGTCTGCAACCTTCTTAAGAAATGGCGAGTGAATATGTCGAACAAAAGGTCAGCAATATGTGGTTCTTTGATTATCCTGGAACTGAATAAACATATACAATAGATAATAAGCTTGTGTGCTATCTTTGCCAAGGCACTATTTACGAAGTAATGCTTGAACCACGATGATGGATTGCAGCTATATTTGCTTTAGATGAGCATTTATTTGAAATAGCTTTGGTGTGGCTCCTATAAATGCCACACCTGGGGCACCCATGAAGTCTGAAGCCTGACTTCTAAAGTTGCAGTACTTGAATATGTTGCCAGTCATTGCTGAACATCTGGTAGCACTGAACTCCAGTGTGTGTTTTAGCATCAGATTTAGTAGTAGTGTCAACTCCATACATACCTACCATGGAATTAGTCTAGACCTTTAGAGACCCTATTATTTCCTAGATAGCCTTTAGACATATGAACTTTTATAAAAAAATAAAATAAAAAAAAAATTATTGCCACCCTTAGTCAATGACCTTTTTATACATTCACTGTCCACTATAATAGGGACACCTATGCACCTGCACATTTATGCAGTTATCCAATCAGCCAATCATGTGGCAGCAGTGCAATACATAAAAGCATGCAGGTACAGGTCAAAAACTTCAGTTAATGTTCACATCAGAATCAAGAAAAAGTGTGATCTCTGTGATTTTAACCGTGGCAAGGATGTTGGTGCCAGGTGGGCTTGTTTGATTATTTCAGAAACTGCTGATCTCCTGGGATTTTCACACACAACAGTCTCTAGATTTTACACAAAATGTATGAAAAACAAATTGAGTTCTTTGGGTGGAAATGCGTTGTTAAGAGAGGTCAGAGGAAAATTGGTTCGAGCTGACAGGAACGATATAGTAACTCTCATTTTCACTCTTTACAACTGTGGTGAACAGAACAGCATATCAGCATGCACAAAACACTGAACATTGAGGTGGATGGGCTGCAATGACATTAGACCACATTTGGGTTCCACTCCTGTCAGGCAATAGCAGAAATCTGAAGCCATCATGGGCACAGGCTCACCTGTGCCCATGAAGAGTGCTTGAGTTACTATAGACTCTTCAGACCAGTCTGGTCATTCTCCTCTGATCTCTCTCATCAGCAAGGTGTTTCAGCCTGCAGACCCTCTGCTCACAGGATGGTTTTTTGTTTTGTTTTTTTTGTACCATTCTGTGTAAAAACCTGTTGGAGGTTAGTACAGAATGGAGAAAAAAAAAAAAAAAACCACAAGATATTTTTAAAAATAACAAAGTGCTAATATAAGTGCTTGGTGAATAGGTAGGCCTTTAGCCAGTGACTCAACTGTTCGGACAGCCATGGGATGTTCCTTCCACCATTGGGGTGCCAGGACAGAGACAAGATTTGATGCATGTCATCCTTGTACCCTGAGACATAGTGAGTGAGGAGTTCTTTAGGGTTTTAAATCTGATGAGGGCAGCTACAGGAAGCCAGTGGAGGGAGCATAGCAATGGGGTAGTGTGTGAGAACTTGGGAAGGTTGAAAACAAGTCATGCAGCTACATTCTAGATTTGCAAGGTGCAGTAGTCCAGCCTCCAGGTGTAAGAAGCAAACTATTGGCATGCTGTGTTGTGAGTTCCAAGACACATGGTGATGGATGAGAGTCTTGTGATTGACTCTGTGGAAGGCTGCTGACAGGGTCACGGACAATTAGGACTGATGACAATTTGGCTGATCTAGCAACATGTAGTTTCTTAGTATTGGCTACAGGGGCATTTTTTTTTTTTATGGACCATACAACTTTGAAGCCATACTGGTTAGGAGGTTATTCTGGGTGAGATCAAGAGCCTACTAATTGTACACAGCGTGTTCAAGGATTTTAGAATGAAAACAGAGAATGATAATGACTGGTGGTTGCTGATAATGAGAACTTAGACAGGAAAGGGCAGTATGAGAGGAGTTTGGTATCAAGATGTGATCTCGTCTACATCAAAGTGCTGAGAACTATTGACAAATTACTGGCTTTAAGTGACTAGTTTGATAATGAGATGCTCCAACCAGCACTTAGTCCCAAAAGCAGAGAGAGTTTACAGCGGTAAACTCAGTGGAGGTCAAACTGTGGGGTCCATCTTATATCTGGATTGTGGCGTTTCTGGTTCAAATCTTGTGTAAAGCCTTTCTGTCCTCTGGAAAGCTTCAGTATCACCAGCGACATATTTGTCATGTAGTCCTTTATAGTGATGATGCGGATCCCCAGCCCAGATGTGGATCACCCACTATCAAATCTGCAGTGTTGAAATTCACTCATACAGCGTTCATTCGTTCATCAGGCCTGCTGGACGATCTGCTCACTGAGTCAGAGGACATGGCGTAGCGCCGCAAGGAGGCCGCAGACATGCTGCAGGCCTTACAGAAAGCCAGTCAGGTCATTGCTGAGATCCGGGAGACGCACCTGTGGTGAGGATTTGTACCTACTCCACAGCCTCATCTCACTCAGCCCACTGTCTGCATCCGGCCTCTGGAAGTTTCAGCCAGGACGACTTGAAAATGCACTGGTATTAGCTTGTGTGTGTGTTCATAGTGTCAATAGTTTGATAATGTCACACACGCCATGGACTGTCATGCAACTGTCTCAGCTGCTATTAATTTCCGATTGCTGCACAACACATCTGACAGTACAGGAGCAGAGTAAGCACACTTCCTAGGTATGGAAGACAGAGGGCAGAGGAGGTCCATGGATGAAGAAAGTAAAGCGAGGACAGTGTTGGGTGGTAATTCAAGCAGTAGAGAGGAAAAGGAGTCAGGGTCTGGATGTGTTGCTAGGGTACTGAAAGCTATGGAGGAACAAGCAAGAGTGTGGAGGAGAGGTAAGAATAGTTGGTGATAGGCAGGACAGGGAGGGTGAGGGTACATGATACTAAGTGATGATCTGAGATGGGGAGCATTTGCATTTATTACAACAGTCTGTCTTTGTGAGTAAGACTAAATTTGTCATTTTATCCCACTATTCCTTGCAAAAAAAATTTCCTTCACACTAGCAAATTCCTGTGCGCTGCACTCTTTGAATTATTTCACTGAGTTTTATGGGATTGAGATCTAGGTTCTGACTGGGTCATTTCAAGACTTTGATCTTACTTTTCTGAAGCCATTGTTGGCTTCAATGTTGGCTTTGGTTTGTTATCATTCTGGAAGAAGAAATTCCTTAACCTGTATACCATCAATCAGCAGGTTTTGTACCAAAATAGCTTGATATTTTGAGCTAGTTATTATTCCATCTATATTTACTATAGCCCCAAAGCTTGATGCTGCCACCATGCTTCATAGTTGGTATGTGCAGGTTGTTTTCATATATCTTAGTATTAAGGCTAAAAACTTCAACCTTTTGTCTCATTAGACCATAAGACATGATGCAAGATGGTTTGAATATTTTTAGACAAATTAATTTTTTTTATTTCATTGTTGCTTCAGGGCTCTTGGAAGTATCCCTGATGAGTTTTCTCCTTGTCCTGTCATTAAATTTTGCAGGTCAACTTGATCCTAGCAATGTTCCTGTGGTTCCACATTTTCTCCACTTTTTGATTATCTTCATGGTAATCAATAATGTATACATTGCCTTTGATATTGTTTTATACCCTTCTCTTGATTGGTACCTTTCAAAAATAAGAGTCCTCAGGTGTTTGTCAGCTCCTTATGGACCATGGCGATCCAGTTAAATGCAACCACAAACCAGAATCAATTTCATTAATAAGAGCTACCTGCTACTTCTCTTTGGACATGATTTTGAATGTGATTGGTTAACTCTGAACATGGGTACATCCTTATTATAAAAGGTTTTGTACACTTTTGCAACTGGTATCTTATTTTCAATTATTTTTCCCTAATAATTAATGTTTTCTCATGTATTTTGTTGGGATCAAGATCATTAAAGATGGACAGGTTTCTGACAAGATTTATCTTGATTTCTGAATTTACATCACAAAAACATGTAAGTTCAGTGTGTGTAGACTTTATCATATCCACAGTTCTAACATTGAGCTCCTTTACAGGTGCAGGGATAGATAAACACTGCTGACTATTATTGGGGCTTAGCACATTTGATCTAAATTTCATTGTAGAACACAGAAGAGCCAAAAAGTATGGTTAAATGAATCAGACATCTGAAAAATAAAGGAACTGCAGTGCTTCTAGCGATTGATGCCTTTGCTGAAAAAAAAAATAAAAATACAGCAAAAATAAGTGGTAAATTTTTGTGGTAGTTACTGTTGTGATCTGGAGCCCAAACAATAAGGAAATTACCACTAAGGCAAGTATCAGTTTGATGATAATAAACAGATAATATTGGTCAGTATTGGTCCAAATGGTCAACCTTTAACTGCCCCAGCACCCTGTGTGTTTGATGGTTATAAATAAATATAGGGCAAATATAGGTATAGCTACGTGGCATTGTTCACATACTCACCTGTGAACCTTTTTACATTTGGTGTGCTGCTTCCTCCACTATTTAGGTAGGTGTTGCACCACTCACTTTTTAGGGTAATTTTTTTTTAATGAAT
This sequence comes from Cranoglanis bouderius, assembly GCA_023630585.1. Classification (NCBI taxonomy): domain Eukaryota; kingdom Metazoa; phylum Chordata; class Actinopteri; order Siluriformes; family Cranoglanididae; genus Cranoglanis; species Cranoglanis bouderius. Next base: position 13,251,420 of record CM042552.1, read on the forward strand.
GCAGGATATCTTGTGTATGCATACTTAATAGCAAGTTCTCAGTGACTGTTCTAACTCAGGCAGTCAGTTTTTCTAGAATGCCTGTTAACATACCAATTAGGTATGGTATTTCACCGAAATGAAAATTCTTGGCCGAAACAGAATATAACGAAACACTCGAAGGCCGAATATCGAACGCGGTTTTCTGCATTTTTTCCCCATTTATTTTGCCAATTTTTTCACCATTGCATAAATTAAATAGTCAAAATGTGCTTTTTACTATTTTGGCTTGCTTTTCAAAGATACATTACAATACTACAATTTTAAAAATGTTTAACACTGAACATTTTTTTAACATTACTAACAAAGTACAATGTAACTTAAATAAATTAGTAAAATAAAAATATTTTTATTTGGCCATCTTTTTAGAGCCTATGTATGGGAAGCACTGCTATTTCTATCTATCGATCTCTCTCTTTATACAGCCGTGGCCAAAAGTTTTGAGAATGACACAAATATTAATTTTCACAAAGTCTACTGCTTCAGTGTTTTTAGATCTTTTTGTCAGATGTTACTAACTGTTACTGAAGTATAATCACAAGCATTTCATAAGTGTCAATGGCTTTTATTGACAATTACATGAAGTTTATGCAAAGAGTCAATATTTGCAGTGTTGACCCTTCTTTTTCAAGACCTCTGCAATTCGCCCTGGCATGCTGTCAATCAACTTCTGGGCCACATCCTGACTGATGGCAGCCCATTCTTGCATAATCAATGCTTGGAGTTTGTCAGAGTTTGTGGGTTTTTGTTTGTCCACCCGCCTCTTGAGGATTGACCACAAATTCTCAATGGGATTAAGGTCTGGGGAGTTTCCTGGCCATGGACCCAAAATGTCGGTTTTGTTCCCCGAGCCACTTCGGTATCACTTTTGCCTTGTGGCAAGGTGCCCCATCATGCTGGAAAAGGCATTGTTCGTCACCAAACTGTTCTTGGATGGTTGGGAGAAGTTGCTCTCTGAGGATGTTTTTGTACCATTCTTTATTCATGGCTGTGTTCTTAGGCAAAATTGTGAGTGAGCCCACTCCCTTGGCTGAGAAGCAACCCCACACGAGTGGTCTCAGGATGCTTTACTGTTGGCATGACACAGGACTGATGGCAGCGCTCACCTTTTCTTCTCCGGACAAGCTTTTTTCCAGATGCCCCAAACAATCAGAAAGGAAGATGACCGAGAAAATGACATTACCCCAGTCCTCAGCAGTCCAATCCCTGTACTTTTTGCAGAATAGCAGTCTGTCCCTGATGTTTTTCCTGGAGAAAAGTGGCTTCTTTGCTGTCCTTCTTGACACCAGGCCATCCTCCAAAAGTCTTCGCCTTACTGTGCGTGCAGACGCACTCACACCTGCCTGCTGCCATTCCTGAGCAAGCTCTGCACTGGTGGTGCCCCGATCCCGCAGCTGAATCAACTTTAGGAGACAGTCCTGGCGCTTGCTGGAATTTCTTGGCCGCCCTGAAGCCTTCTTCACAACAGTTGAACCTCTCTTCTTGAAGGTCTTGATGATCTGATAAATGGTTGATTTAGGTGCAATCTTACTAGCAGCAATATCCTTGCCTGTGAATCCCTTTTTGTGCAAAGCAATGATGGCTGCACGTGTTTCCTTGCAGGTAACCATAGTTAACAGAGGAAGAACAATAATTTCAAGCACCACCCTCCTTTTAAAGCTTCCAGTCTGTTATTCTAACTCAATCAGCATGACAGAGTGATCTCCAGCCTTGTCCTCGTTAACACACTCACCTGTGTTAACGAGAGAATCACTGACATGATGTCAGCTGGTCCTTTTGTGGAAGGGCTAAAATGCAGTGGACATGTTTTTTTGGGATTAAGTTCATTTTCATGGCAAAGAGGGACTTTGAAATTAATTGCAATTCACCTGATCACTCTTCATAACATTCTGGAGTATATGCAAATTGCCATCATAAAAACTGAGGCAGCAGACTTTGTAAAAAATAATATTTGTGTCATTCTCAAAACTTTTGGCCGCGGCTGTATATGATATGGGGGAATGTGATCTCAGTGATTTTGACTGTGGCATGATTGTTGGTGCCAGATGGGCTGGTTTGAACTGCTGATCAACGTTCTTGAGAATTTACTCAGAATGGTGCAATAACCAAAAAACATCCGGTGAGCGGCAGTTCTGCAGACAGAAATGCCTTGTTGATGAGAGAGGTCAACTTAAATAGCCAGGCTGGTTCGAGCTGACACAAAGGCTGCAGTAACTAAGATAACCACTCTATACAATTGTGGTGAGCAGAAAAGCATCTCAGAATACACACCACGTCGAACCTTGAGGCAGATGGACTACAACAGCAGAAGGTCACGTCAGGTTCCACTTCTGTTATCTAAGAAGAGAAAGCGGAGGCTGTACCTCTGACCATGTTCATCCCATCATGGCCACAATTTACCCATCTTATAATTGCTACTTCCTGCATGATAATGCATCATGGCAAACTGGTTTCTTGAACATGATGATGAGGTCAGTGTTCTTCAGTGGTATTCCCAGTCACCAGTTCTGAATCCAATAGAACAACTTTGGGATGAGGTAGAACGGGAGAGTCACAACATGAAAGTGCACCTGAAAAATCTGCAAGAATTGCATGATGCAGTCATGTCAAGATGGACCAGAATCTTATAGGAATATTTCCAACATATTGTGGAATCCCAGCCAGTCAGTATTAGTATAGTGTTCCCAATAAAGTGCTGTGTGCACGCGCAGTGGCTATAGAAAAGAACCCCCCCCCCCCCCCCCCTCCCACACACACATTTTAAAATAATCACATTTTGTTGCTTTTCAGCCTGAAAACAGCGACTTATAACATCCAAGTGAAAGATATAACACCAACATTAAAAATTAAATACCAGAATCACTGAGTTGGAAAAAGGATCACCCCCTCCTAAAAATGACTTGTAAACACAATCAGGTGTAGCTAATCACCTTCTCAATGGCACCCAAAGCCATTTGACTTTCAGCCGTGGTCATTTTGATTAGCTCAGCATGAAAAGAGCTTTCCTGGAGCATTTTTCAGTCCTTGGTAGTGCAACTGAAGCAAACAAACAACTATGGGTGGCAAGGCACTGTCAAAAGATCTCTGTTATCCTGTTAAGTAAAGACCGGCACAAGTTAGGAGATGGATAAAAAAAATGTCAAAGGCTTTATCAATGCCTCGAAGCACAGTGAAGTCTATTATTAAGAAGTGGAAGGTATTTGGTACAACACAGACCCTCCTTGGATCAGGACGTCGCTCCAAACTGGATGAAAGAGCCAGGAGGAAACTGGTCAGAGAGGTTACCAAGAGGCCTACAGCAACTCTGACCACTCTGTCATAAATTCCTGCAAGTGCTTCATTGTGTGCATGGGACAACATCACAAATTCTCCACAAATGTGGCTTTCTTGTCGGGTTGCAAGAAAAAAGCCACCCACAACTGAGCTTTGCCAAAACGCACCTTGACAATTCTGAGGCCACATGGAAAAAGGTGTTATGGTCAGATGAGACTAAAATTGAATTATTTGGCCTCAACACCAAACAATATGTCTGGTGGAAATCCAATACAGCTCACCATCCAAATAACACCATTCGTACAGTAAAGCATAGAGGTGGTAATATCCTGTTATGGGCTGTTTCTCTGCAGCAGGGACTGGAGCACTTGTCAGGATAGAAGGAAAATGGATGGGGCAAAATACCGTCAAATTCTTGAGGAAAATCTGCTGCCCTCTGCCAGAAAGTCGTTAATGGGAAGAAGGTTTACCTTCCTACATGACAATGACCCAAAGCTCACAGCAAAACTGACCACACAGTGGTTGAAGGAGAAAGTGGTGAATGTCCTTGCATGGCCTAGTCAGAGCCCAGATTTAAACCCTATTGAAAATCTGTGGAATGACTTGAAGACTGCAGTACACAAATGGTCACCATTAAATTTAACTGAACTTGAGCAGTTCTGCAAAGAAGAGTGGGCAAATATTGCAAAGTCTAGATGTGCAAAGTTAGTAGAGATATATCCCAACAGACTAAAGGCTGTAATTAAAAAATTAAGGCAAATTAAAGCAAGGGGGTGATCCTTTTTCCAACTCATTGATTGTTTTTTTATTTTTTTATTTTTTTTTTTTTCTGACATGCTGGTGTTATATCTTTCACCTGGATGTTATAAGTTACACTGAGTAAATACAGCTGTATGAAACAAAACCTGTGTCCGTCTTCATTTCAGGCTGAAAAGCAACAAAATGTGATTATTTTAAAGGGGGGTGATTCTTTTCTATACCCACTGTAGATAGAATTAGATTTTTTTTTTTTTAAATATAGAATAGATTTTTTTTAACCTGTATTTTTGTTTGTGCAGACATTTAGACATAGCTTCTGTATATTTAACCTGTATATTTAATAATGAATTGTCTTGTTACCGTGTATAATGTTGAAAACCTGCTGTGTGTTCTTTTAATGATCAGGAAAATTGATCTAGCTTATACTTGCTTAATAAATGATCCTTATTAGGAAGGTTATTTTACTGAAAAAAACTGGCTTCAAAAGCATGTACATACTCTGCTTTAAACCATAAATTACTTTTTGAGGTTTTATTGTGCCTTGTATTTGTTGTCAAATAATTATGTTTCTAAGCTACTGTTCGTTTGAACATGACATCATTTTATAGATTAAAAACTATTTCAACTGTTTAATTAATTGTGAAAGAAAGGCACAACCTTTTAGTGAAATTTTATATCCAGGGAACAGTTTTATCAAACAAGTGTAATTTTGTGTGTTAGTGTTAAAATCAACTTCAACACAATATGAACATAAATTTTGTCTGTTGTTTCCAGAGTTATTGACACCCTTAAAGAGAATGGGCAAAATGTATGAACTTTTACATATAGAGAAACTACTTTGCTTTTCCTGTAATTAAAAAAACAACAACAAAAAAACACCATACTTGAGAACTTTTGCGTTTAGTGTTCCAGGTCCTCTTGCGAAGATTGATGGCATTGTGGATTCCCCTGAGTAGCAGCATATTTTTGTGCAAAACTAGGTTGACATGACTTTTTCACAAAGTTAAAGGGTCATGTAACGACCCTACACATATGCTGCATTCGTGTTGTCTTGTAAGTGGTAATTTGCAGGATATAATGATGTCAGGGCCCCACCTAGGCATATTTGACATGCAGTCAAAAAAACGTGGCCACTTCTACAAAAGAGTGTTTCTTCTTTTTGTCAAAGATACTTTAACCACACTTTTGCAGTTACATGCCTGAGTTGCTACTTGTACTGTTCTACTATAGTGAACTTGAACATTCATGCAACATTTCGACTGAAATCTCTGTACAGCAAAAACAGCAGACATTAGTGAGTGGCATAAGCAACAAGCTATTCAGCTAAAATTAGTGATATGAGTGAACTCTAACATTGATGTGATTACTTCCAAAATCCCTTTACAAGCATCTCAAGCTTCTGACCTTCCAGTACAGGAACATATTTTGTGCTGTTGCTCTCTACAAAGGAGGCTTCACACAATATTAATAGTGAAGCTAATGCTTCATAATGCTCATTTTGAAATGTTTGGCAGAAAAAAATTGCACTGCTTAAGTTATGTTTGAGGTAATATTGGGTTAAAATATAAACTATACAGGGTCCCTATAGGTATACAATCCAGTGGTCTCTTATTGCATGTTATGCATTTTATTAAGGGTGGCAATAATTCTACAGTTGACTATATGTGTGATTATATAGGATTTTGAAGATGTGGCTTGCACTACACAATGCAGCAATATCATAAGTACTGTGAAGTGTTTTAGAGTGATGTGTAATGCTGTTTTTCTTCTGTGCTATATTAGTTAATTTCGCATCATATTGGTTAACAAATGAGGAATCTGTCAGAACCTCAAAGGCCCAGTACTTCAGTCTATGCTAAAACCGTTCCAGCACTTGACATGCAGACAACTGCCTGTCTGGAGCTGTGTAATCCAAATTTTTCTGCTGGACAGTTACAGAGTTTTTACACTAGAGATATCCTGAAATAGATTGACATTTGAATTTTTAACACAACGTTCTAAAATGGTCAAAACCTCTTATTTAACATGTATGTTGTGTGTGAAATCCATTTGATGTTCATGAATAATGTGATGACTTCTTTTTTTTTTCTTGTTAAATTCCCAAGAGGCAGAAGAGCTGCAGCGACTGCCATCTCTCTCTCTCTCTCTCTCTCTCTCTCTCTCTCTCTCTCTCTCTCTCTCTCTCTCTCTCTCACTCTCTCACAAACACACACACACACACACACACACACACTCACACTCACTCACTCACTCTCTATCTGTGAGTCTCTGTGTGTGTGTTGTGCAAGTGTGAGCAGATTCTGTTATTTATTCTTTGTTTTTTGCGTAAGCTTCATGTAGAATTGTGCGAGGCAGTAAATGTGTGAACACTGGGTGTGTCTAACCTCTCCAACAAAAGGCAGAAGACCAGCAGTCAGACTCTCTCTCTTGTCCCCCAGCCCCCCCCCCCCCCCCCAATACCCCTTTACATTTCATGAATATATTTCTATATATTCTGTATTCTTTGTTTTATATAAATATACTTATATAAATAAGTACTCAATTATTTTTATATAAATACATGTAGTTTTTATGAGGGATGAGGTATGTGTATGTGTTTTGATAATGGTTTCATTTTAATGAGAAACAGTTATTATATGAATGAATTTTAAATAATCATGATCGCTTTGTAATTATCATGATCGTTTTAAATAACTAATTTTTAGCTCGGTAATACACGAGAAGATTTATTTGCATTTTTAAATGCAGTACCGTGCCATGAATTTATAATTGGTGCTAATGTTAAATTGTCTATATTGGTATGTGGTACAAATATGCTAATAAGAGGTGAGCGCCCGTGTGTGTGTGTGTGTGTGTGTGTGTGTGTGTGTGTGTGTGTGTGTGTGTGTGTGTGTGTGTGTGTGTGTGTGTGTGTGTGTGTGTGTGTGTGTGTGTGTGTGTGTGTGTGTGTGTGTGTGTGTGTGTGTGTGTGTGCGCGCGCGCGCGCGCGCACCTGTGTGAGCTTGACCGTGTATGTCTGTTTATGGGAATGGAATGTTTGCCTGTATTTATGGATGCCAGAGTGGTTGTTTTTTACCCACATCTTCACCATTTTCAACACAAGCATTCATCTTACCTTTTGTTCACAAAATGTGCCCTTACTGTGTGCTTGCTGTGTGATGTTTCTTTGCTAAAAAAAATGTGTTCTCTCAGACTAATTTTGCCATTTTAATATGCTTAGATTTATTTATTTAAACATACAGGGGTTGGACAAAACGTATAACAAAAATGAACACCTAAGACCCAATAAGGAGGCCTCCAGAACAGCCTTAATTCTTCTTGGAATGTTGTTATACAAGTCGGGTGGACAAATCACTAGCCTGCATGGCTGGGACATGCACGTTTCATTTTTAGTTTTTAATAGTTGCCTGGCGGACAAGCAGGTTTTAAGATCCTGAACAACTTATAATATATAGCTATGTTTAAACTTGAAGTGCTTCATAATGCTATGATGCATGTTGATATTTTAACAACAGTATAAGATACTCATTTTAAATCCCACAGATCAGCTGTGGTGTATGGCATGGAAAGTGCTTGGTTTCATCCTGGGTTTGATCAAACCATTTGAATAATTTAAGCTGTATGGGTGAATTCATTCATTCACTCAGTCAATTCTTTACCCTGGTCCATTGCAAGGCCACCCTGTGCACACACATTCATGCTATTATTTGCACTTAAGGGTAGTTTAGACCTGCCGTTTACATGCAGACATGTTTTTATAATCTATAGGAACATCATAAAGAAAGTATTTACACCATAGGATGCATCTTGTCCTGTAATATCGCTTAGTGTTTATTGGCTGTTATATGACAATGCAAAGCAAAAACCTCCATACCATTAAGGATCTCCCATCATACATTTGGCAATAGACATTATGGTTTGAAGGTATCCTTTGGCTGTGAGGTTTTGTGAAGCTTTTGTTGAGACTGGTTCACAGAGATGTTTAAGTCTATGGTTACTTTTGTGGCTGAACTTGTGGGGCATTTAGTGAATATCCTGTAAAGTGTCCGCCCGTCCCTGTAAGTGAGCTTAGAACTACAGTCACTGTTCCTCTTTGATGATGCTGATTATCCATGCTTTTCATTTTGTCCACCCCTTGTATAGTTTTGTCTTGTAATCTTGTATATTATTAAGGGCAAGTGCTTAGTGATGGTAGCAAGAATATCAGATACAAAATTACTTAGCTCATTTCCTCTTTTCATCTAGTTTCAAAAGCAGGTTCAGCTGTTCTTGCTCAGCATTTAATAGCATCATGAGTACACTGTTTTTCCACTCATTTATTCAGTTTTTTTTTTTTCCATTTTAATTTGTTTGCGTGAGTGAAGATGCTACTTTTTGAGTAATTTTTTTTTTTTTTAGCTCACTAAAAAGTAGAAAACATTACATTAGTAACATTAATAAAGTTAATAAAGGCATTAACTTTATTAATGTTACATATTAAGGTAACTTTGATTTCATAATAATCTATCTGTCATTTTGTTCATTCTTCTGTAAAGTTTTTACAGTTAAACACAGTTGTAAATGTACCACATACAGCTTAATATAGTTTGTACTTTTTAAATTGGTTGCAAACATTTCTTTGTTTAATTATTTTATTTTTTTTTTTTTTTAAATTGCGATGCAAAATATGTATACAGCCCTGCATTTGAAACTTTTTAAACTGAAGTAGCAGCAACTAAATAGTTTCTAATAAAGCTGTTACTGAAAACTGAAAGGGCATTTTTAATGTATAATAAGGGTATAGCATATAATTAAAGTTTTAAACTCTGATTTTAATGATCTACAATGGAGGCACTGTTATAGTTAATGACAATGGTCCTCGTTTATCTTTTAGTAAATTTAGTTTTCTGAACTAAAAATGTCCACCGGGTGTACAAAAGTTCCAGAAATGCTGATTTTATTCATACATGCATTTTTGCCAGCCGTGTGCACGGCACATCTGATGTGCATTTGGTGATGCGCACAAAACACAAAACAAAAGCGCACACAGCAGAAATGATGAATGAACTGCAAAAAAAAAAAAGACTTTCTCAGAGGTTGAAGTGAAAGTTATTTTGACTTGTGTCTATGCCAATAAACATGTATCATTTAACAGTGTAAAAATCCAAAATCTGGATGCCAAATTACAGAAAAGGTGAATTAGATAAAGTGATGTGAAAAGAAAATGGTTTGACATCAAAATCGAGGGGAAAAAATTGTCTGTTGTTCTCAGGTGACCATGGACACCAAGTGCATAATGCAGGAAAGCTGCTTTTTCTTTTCTTTTCTTTTCTTTTTTTTCTTTCTTTTTTTATTAATTCAAAATAAAGTGTCCCTGTAACACTCAGCCTTAACGCCAATGTGCTCTCCCCATTGCCATTTTGGAAAAGCAGTAGGGCATGCGAGTGTCAGGAAGCTCAATGATCGCACGCTTGGGAGTATATGGCACATTGCAATTTGAAACATATTAGAGCGATCACTTATCAGTCACTTACTGCTGGCTCTAATAAAGTGTTGCACAGCATTAAAAGAAAATGCTGTGGAAAACGGAACCGACTCATACACTTTCTTAATTAAATAACTGGTCTTATATATCTTAATTTATAGATTTATGTTTACTTACTTTCTTTTTTTCATATTTAATGTTCTTTAGTTAATGGCTTCTTATAGCTCCTACGAACAATTTATAAGTAAATCTGTATCTAGCTTGATAAATGAGTCTCAATAATGGTAAAAACCCATCATTTCCAAGGATACTGTGCTATGCGCAGAATTAAAACTTAAACTTCCACAAATTATCTTTTTTTTTTTTTAACATGCGTCTTATGGTTTCATAACTTTTCTTCACTTTCAGAGAGAACAGGATATGAGAATGAGTGAAATGGGTGCCCGTGGAGCCGTTAATATGGGAGGTATGGTCATAAGTCTCAGCCCAATCTCAAACCAAATGTGTGGTTAGTCCTATACATCACTTTTACTTACTGTGTTGAAACATAGTTTTGTGTAACCCTTGATGTACATGCAGCCATACTGTGACTTGTGATCTGAGGAGTGCTTATCTATAACTGTGTTACAGTTGAATGAGTGAGATATAACAAACTTTACCCATTTTACCCTAAAATACTTTAACTTGACCCAGACACAATTTCTGGGAAATTGTAAGTATCTCTACATAATTCCTTGTAGTTGACCTATAGGTTAAATATAGTCTTCATCTTTCCCCAATTTTTTTATTTTTTTATTTTTGTGGAACCAGACCAGCATTTCTTTACAGACATATTTGTGTAATCATTCACTATTTGCTAGTAGGTATGTTTTGTACGTTACTGAATAGGTCAACTGATGCTTGCTTTCTTTCAATTTCACACAAACTGATCTTTTAACGTTCAGGTCAAGTCCTGAAAATAATTTAGCTTTTTTCCACTTTCTTGGCTTCCTTGTACTTGTGGCAGTTCATGAATAGCATGTACCTTTATTGGAGGGCAAGTTAGATGTAGGAATTTCATCTAGCATCTGTTTTCGTCTTAGAGGAACATGGTACTGCACATCAAAAATAGTCTACATTGCTCAAATTAGTGCCAAGGTGGGTGGAAACATGTCTTAGTTAATATTGGTCATGCATTGTCTTGTGTAGATTCTTTTAATCCTGCCGCTGCTGTTAGCGGTAACCAGGGCCCTGCTCAAATGATGGGCATGGGCATGTCAGGCCGGGGTGGAGCCATGGGGCCAGAGGGATCATCAAATATGGGGGCACCCCTCATTCAGGATAACGGAAATATGGTAACGTATCAGTGCTATTGTTTGCTACTTACTGTTTTGTGAAATGACATCCTCAACTAAAACTAATGGCGCTTTCAACAGTTTACAAAGAAATGCTGTAAAAGACATTCATGTAAAACGATACAAAGTATCCTTTAAAGTTTATTTGTTACCGCTTAACATGCAAAAGTAATTTAAATAAAATGTATATACAACCCCAATTCCAAAAAAGTTGGGACGCTGTGTAAAATGTAAATAAGAACAGAATGCCATGATTTGCAAATCTCATAAACCCATATTTTATTCATAATAGAACATAGAAAGCATATCAAATATTTAAACTGAGGAAATGTACAATTTTAAGGAAAAAATAAGGTAATTTTGAATTTGATGGCAACAACATGTCTTAAAAAAGTTGGGAAAGTGCCATGTTTACCACTGTGTAGCATCCCCTCTTTTAACAACAGTCCATATACATCTAGGAACTGAGGAGACCAGTTGCTGGAGTTTTGGGAGAGGAATGTTGTCCCATTTGTGTCTGATACAGGATTCTAGATGCTCAACAGTCCTGGGTCTTCTTTGTTGTATTTTTCGTTTCATGATGCGCCAAATGTTTTCAATTGGTGAAAGGTCTGGGCTGCAGGCAGGCCAATTCAGCACCCGGAGTCTTCTACTACGAAGCCATGCTTTTGTAATAGATGCAGTATGTGGTTTAGCATTGTCTTGCTGAAATATGCAGAGCCTTCCCTGAAAAAGACATCATCTGGATGGAAGCATATGTTGCTCTAAAACCTGTATATACATTTCAGCATTGATGGTGCCTCTCCAGATGTGCAGGCTGCCCATTCCATAGGCACTAATGCACCCCCATACCATCAGAGATACAGGCTTTTGAACTGAGTGTTGATAACAAGCCAGATGTTCCCTCTCCTCTCTAATCCAGAGGATTCCAAAAAGAATTTCAAATTTCGATTTGTCTGACCACAACAGTTTTCCATTTTGCCTCAGTCCATTTTAAATGAGATTTGGCCCAGAGAAGATGGTGGCATCTCTGGATCATGTTCACATATGGCTTCTTCTTTGTATGATAATGGTTTAACCTGCATTTGTGGATGGCACGGCGATCTGTGTTCAGACAATGAGTTCTGGAGGTGTTTCAGAGCCCATGCAGTGATTTCCATTACAGAATCATGCCTGTTTTTAATGCAGTGCTGCCTGACGGCCCGAAGATCATGGGCATGCAATATTGATTTTCGCCTTGTCCCTTGCACACAGAGATTTCTCCAGGTTCTCTGAATCTGTTGATATTATGTACTGTCGATGATGAGATATTCAAAGTCTTCTCAATTTTACGTTGTGGAACATTATTCTGAAATTGTTCCACAATTTGTAGACGCAGTTTTTCACAGATTGGTGAACCTCTGCCCATCTTTACTTCTGAGAGTCTCAGACTCTCTAAGATACTCTTTTTATACCCAATCATGTTACTGACCTGTTGCCATTTAACCTAATTAGTTGCAAAATGTTCCTCCAGCTGTTTCTTTTTAGTAACACTTTCTTTTCCAGCCTTTTGTTGCCCCTGTCCCAACTTTTTTGTTGCCATCAAATTCAAAATTACCTTATTTTTTCCTTAAAATGGTACATTTCCTCAGTTTAAATATTTGATATGCTTTCTATGTTCTATTGTGAATAACATATGGATTTATGAGATTCGCAAATCATTGCATTCTGTTTTTATTTACATTTTACACATTTTACTTTTTTGGAATTGGGGTATAAATGAAACAAGCTAGGATAGTACTGGTACTTTTATAACAGTCATTTAAACAAATTCATTATGTAATCCTTATCAGTTCTTGAAAATAGCTTACTATACTTTTTGTTCTGAAACAAGGTTTATATTACAGCCAACTCCAGAATTATTGGCATCCTGGTAAGGAGGTGTAAAAAATATATATATAAAATATATATATATATATATATATATATATATATATATATATATATATATATATATATATATATATATACATACACACACACACACACACACACACAAGTTATAAATATGAGGTGACACACTGGCCAAGTTCCCTTCTTTGACATAGGGATTATTAGAAAATGCACAGATGAAATGAGAAAAGTGTGCTGACCTTCATAAAAAAATGCAGTGGCTATAAAACTAGCTACATGCCTGAAAATTCCCATTTTCACATTGTAATGAACATCTGGAAGAGTGGTACCACCTTGCACAGGGAGAAGATAAATTTTCCCCAAGAATCTTGAAATGGAAATTTGCAGATGATTGTGGCGTTTTGGGGTCACCAGCTCTCAAAGTTTACAATTAGACATCACGTCTGTGCCAGCAAAGAACGTTTTATTTTTTGAAAACCATTGTGGTGAGCTGAAGGGTATCTGGGACCTTGGAAGATCTGGAGAGATTCTCTATTAAGTAGTGATCCTAGATTCCTTGATCTGATGTTTTTAAATGGTCTGCACTTATATAGCACCTTTTTAACCTTGGCGGTTCTACAAAGCACTTTACACTGTGTCATTCACCCATTCTCACACTCACACACCAATGACAGCAGAGCTGCCATGCAAGGCACTAGTCTGCCATCAGGAGCTACTTGGTGTTCAGTGTCTTGCCCAAGGACATTTCAACATGCAGGGTCATGTGGGCCGGGACTCGAACCGCCAACCCTGAGATTAGTGGACAACCCGCTCTACGGG
>CM042552.1:13267500-13287500 GCA_023630585.1 Cranoglanis bouderius
TGTGCAGTTTTATAAGGAAATTAGGTGGTAAGTTTTATTGAGCATCTTGCTGAACCAGCCACAGTTCTTCTGGAGACTTTGACTTTCACACTTGGGTCTTACTTTTGCAGCAAAACCCAGCAGCCTTCATTGTGTTTTTTGTCTGACTATTGGTCTCTTATGTACGCTGCTTTCTTTAATGACATACAAACATTTTTCTGTAACATTTAATTTTGTGCTAGAAAACTAATGTTTGGGAATCTAAAATGTTTTTGTACTGACTTGATAATGTAGAAGTCATAAAATAAAAAATCTATAACAAAGTTTGTACTAAAAAAAAACATAGGTTGCCTAAAAATTTTGCCCAGTACTGTATGTAAGTGTAAAGTACCAACAAAGGGGAAACAGCATTGACCACATTATGACCATTGTAGTGGCACTGCCTGCTATTTCACTTGCCACTATTTCTCTAATTATTGCACATTTAAATTCAGACATGCAATACAAACATGTCATGAGCCATGAACTACACACCTGGCTTTTTAGTTTATGTGAATAGGACCTAGTAAAGGTCTGCATTTAGTCTGCATGTTTTTCTCTCTCTCTCTCTTGCTGTGGAAAGCACACTTGTAAAATAATAGTTACCTCTACATTCATACCTATACAAGTTGATTTGTTTTATGTTTTGCAACAAATAGATAGGGTAACCATAAGCCTCAGTAAAACTGTACAGTTTTTGTTGTTATTCTATTGCAGTTATTATATAGTGAGCTTCATTTTCAGTGGTCATCCAACATTCCAGAAAAGTAACCAATTCTCCTTAATTTATCCAAGACATTTTTGGGGGGTTCGGGGTGTTTAGATTGTTGTGATAGATTATTTTGCTCTGTTATTTTTCTGGCATGTTCGTGACCTTTTCATTGTATGCGTTAGTATTTGTTATATGATAATTTTACCGGTTAGAAGCATATCTGCAGTTTTGTCTCATACATTCTTCATTTTTATGCACACTAATTTGTATTTGTCTCTTTTTTGTTGGTACCTGGACGGGGCTGCTTTTCATCATGTCAACTCGGGGGAATTCTACGTTGTGACATTCAAAACACTGACATGAATTTTTCTAATAATTTTTGGACTTTAACACTGCAACAAAACTGCCTGATTCTTGATGGATTTTCTTTCACAAAAAAACCATACATATACTTCCCTCTTCTATCATACTTTAGCGTAATGAAAGATTTCCTCAGGGAGCACCTGCTCAGATGGGTTCTTCCATGGGTATTCGACCAGGTGTTGATTCCCCCCAGCAACAACAGTCACCTGTGATTGGTGGTGCAGGACCTGTGCCTCCTATGGGTGGTCCAGGTGGATTTGGTCGAGGAAATTCTGTTGGGGGAAACTTTGATGGGCCCAACAACAAGCGCCGTAGATACTAGGCTTTTATTTATTTATCATGATAGTGAATTCTAGTCTTTGATCCAGAACATCTAACCTTGTTTATGGATATTATTCATTTTCATGTCTTTTTCAGTGGCGCTGCTCTCAGGCATCCATTAGTGTTTACCTTTGTCCCAAGTAGCTGAGACATAGCATGAACCAGTTTTGAATCATGAAATGAAAACACAGCTCTGTTTTGAGACTGACATTGCCTTAACTGTGCATATGCTGTAGGGAAATCAGATTCTTGTCAGATGAAGATTCTGAAAGGTTGCAGTGCTTCTGCTTAGTCCTTTTCTTACACTTTGCTTCTTGTTATAAGGTCAAAGCTGGTAAAAATTTAATAAATCTGCTTAATGACCATATATTTGCTGAGCTATTATATATTATATAGGTCCACCTTTGCTATTATTTTCAGTTTACCTAATTATATGGGACTTTATAATTTATTATACTTCTGTGCAGTTCATTTTTCCTACTCAGAAACTTCTATTTGACAAGACACGTTGGAACAAAATTTGTCGAATGAGAGCAATACCTCTTTTTTGGTTCATGGCTTCTGTATTTGCACAGTATGAGTGGTAAGATCTGTATTAAGCAGAAACCAAGAAATGGAACAGAATCTGAGTTTGCAAAAAGCTTATTTCAGCTAATGTTACTTTTCTGTGGAAGCAAAGCAAAAATACCAATACACTAATTATTAACAGTGTCTTGTATACAGCATGCTTTAAACAGAAACATATGCCCTTTTCCAACCAAGAGGTTCTAAGAATTTGTTACATATAACATCCTTAAGTCCCATGCTATTAGATAAATGTTTTAGTGTAGCTTTTTGGCAAGAGCATGTTGCTTGGGCCTACCCTATTTGTACAACATCTGATTTACAGTGATTGTTTTTTAGACTACTACTTTTAGTATATGGATAGTGATAGTAGTGTATGTCATGTAGAATGTGCATGCTTTTTAAGCACTCGTTTTTGTTTTAGTGAATATTATGAATATACCGGGTTGTTTTCCTTTTTCTTAAATGGCAGTTCTTGAATAAAAATACCTAAAAAGTTAGTCTTGTGCGTTTGTGCCTCTAAACGTTAAAAAAATGTAGTCCATAATTTCACTGTTCTCACTGTCCATGGTTGTGTTCAGCAATCAGTTGTGTGTCAGAAAATTTCACAAGCATTCAAAAAGAATGCAAAATTTCACAAGAGTTTATAATGTCATGATATGGTGCACAGGTGAAGTGTAGCGCTTTTCCACTGGGTGGTGTGGCATGGCTCGGCTCAGCAAATTGCATAAAATACTGTCACCACCACAAGCACAGCTTGTGTGGGAATTTGGTTTCCTTTATTGGCTAGGTACCATGCGAGCCAAGCCAGGACATACTGTATAGGTGGAGATAAAAGAAAGTAGAAGTCATCCTGAAAAAGCTCTAGTTGAAGTCACTCCTCTACAGATGAAAAAAAACATCTTGCTAGAAGGCTGTTTACTTTTTTTTTTTTTTTTTTTTTTTTTTTTTTTGGATCCTGCTTGATCCTTTTTTTGTGTATTTAAGAGGTGACCACATTTTTAAACAACGGTTCGGGTTTACCCATATTTATTTTCCCCTGGTAATGTTTTATCTCTATATAGTATGATCTTTTGGCATTTACAGGTCATCTAGTTAATCTAGTTGCCAAATCCCAAACAGCTCTCTATTCACTTTGGGCCATATTCAGAGTTGGCTACAATGAATAGAGGTTTTTTTTTCTGTCTGATGTAAAATGATGTAACATACACGAGATAATTTCAAACTAAAAAGACTAATGTGATCTATGAATCAGAAGATGGCATTGAAGATAAAAATGTAATCATAATCTAATAAATTGCCACTATATTGCAGCATGAATAGTCCTAGTTGTAAACATCACATTAGCACTGCAGATTTACTTTAATTCAGCAATATTGTTCAGAAGGTTGACCCAGTATATACTGAACTTGATCCGGTATATCCATCCTATTATTTGGTATTTTATTTTACTTTTATATATTGTGTGCCAACAGTTTTTCTGTACATACATAATTCACACAACTTCTGAATAGAGCTCAAATCTGTAGTTACCTCTGAGCTCTGAATACTGATGTGAGTGGTAGGTCCTTACTGAGCTATTAGCTCAAAATTGAATATGACCCTTTGTTTGCTTCTTACACAAGATAGAATGTAATGGAGCTGAAATTTATCTAGTGCCCTCATTTATTATATAAAAACACAGAGTTGCTATTCAGACATAGATACACATCTCCTATTTCTTTTTGTTAATGTCTGGTTAAGTTCGCAGTCACACACTTTAATGTATTTACACCCAAGAGTAATGTTCTGGCTGTGGTCTGGTGTGTGGGCAACTTTTAAATGAAAGTTTCCTTAACTGTATGTTCATTAAAGATCATCACTCTTGTGTCTTAACACTGCCATTAAAACAAACCTGCTGTGTCTCATGCATACTAATTCATGTAGTATTCCACTACTTGTGCAAGCCATGAACCAATAACCTCCAGAGAAACAACTCCTACTTTATTGGGTAGAATTATGTGAAGGGAACTCAACAGATGCACTTTGTCTGGATACAGATGTGAATCCGTGGATACAGCCACGCATTCACATTTGTTGAGGAGCTGTGCTGAATCATGCAGCATCAAAGTTTGGTGGAAAAGTGTTATTAGAAAAGTGGTTTGCTGATCTAATGCTTATCTGCTGTCTGCTATCTGTTATCTGAATGTTTACTCTTGTAAGTTCTCTAGATAGCTATGCTTGTCATATAACAACTTTTTAAACCCACCAAGTAGAACTGTATTTCCAAATTGCCACACAGGCACATGCACATAGAAAGTTGAAGGTAATCAGTAACTGCTAGTCATCAGAATAACATCAGTACATTACTTTAGTGTAGCACAGAAGAGTCCTGAGTCCTGCCTCTTGGTTCAATTTTTTTGTTACAAAATGCAAATTGCTACAGAATTGTAGCTGTATTACTTCATGGATTGGCTAGCCTAATATTATAAGGCTTTCTACAGAAAAGATTATATTACTTTATGGTTTGTCTAGCCTACAGACTGAGGTAAATTAAAGGAAAAAATAACGGTGTCTTCAACATAACAATATAAGCCACAGGATGACCCCTCACTGTAGAGGTCAGGCTTGTACCATAACTTTGGTATTACTCTAAACATGCACGTATCCACTTGTCCAGTATGTGTCTGAAGGATGGCTTCTGAACATGTTTTTCTTTTCTTTTCTTTTCTTTAAACACATCTCTATACACCAGTGCCTGTGTTTTTGTAACGATGTACTCTTAAATGTGCATTCGTCTTTGTAATGAGCGGTTTATTCGCTATAATATCCCTATAAAAACCCACTCTACATAGTTTTAGACAGGCTCTTACAAACTGTCTGCTCATATCCTACATTGACTTTCTTAGTCACTGGAAGAACAGTTCCTTTTCTGTTTTTTGTTATATATCTCACTAAGGCCTAGTCCACACCAATACAGGTAATATTGAAAATGCAGGATTTATTTTGTTGTTTGTTTTTGTTGGTTTCTTTTCTTGTCTTTTTTTTCTTTTTGGCATCAGTAATATTTTCAGTCCGTTTCCCAGGAGCTTCTTGTCAACAATTAATTTGACAATCTTGTCGTGTATGCGTGTGTGTGTGTGTGTGTGTGTATATATATATATATATATATATATATATATATATATATATATATATATATATATATATATATATATATATATATATATATATATATATATGCAAAAACAGCAGTACAGATAATGCTGTCTTGGAATTGTAACATTTCATGTTTTGCCACACCTCATAGTTATATTCCTTAGTCTTACCCATTCTTATGAATGACTCATATTTATACAGGAAGTCATGGTTGAACAATTTCCTGTTCCTAGTCACCCAGGTGTACTAAAAAAAATATATAAATGGGAATATACTTCAAATATATTTTTCTCATGAATTCATAGGGGTGCCAATAATTGTTGCACACTTTAACACATATATATATATATATATATATATATATTATAAACCAGTGTTTGCGATTGTTTGATATCCATGAGAGCAGAGTGTTTTTGTGAATTTTTTTTAAGAAAATATCAAAAGGTTAAACAATAAAGACAATTTATTGGCACTGTAATATCCCAGAACAATCCAAAATCTGGGATTTATTTATTACCTTTGGCAGTGCCAAAGGTAGTCACCCAATAGTCATCTTTGTTTACTTTTTATTGTCTATCTTGAAGGTTATTTTTCCCTTTGTAAGCTTTTTAAGGTGTGAGACACTCAACCATGACATGGGCATTTTTCTGAGAATTGCAGTGGAAGGCAGAACTCCTTATGACATCTGATGTTGTAGCAAGTGGAACTTCAGAACAAGAGAAAAGTCAAGTATGCATCCCTACTGTACAGATATTTCAGTCCTAGTTCAGGACAGCTCAGGACAGAACCAAAGCACCTGTGGTAAAGATGGAAAAAATGAGACATAATGGAATCACCCAACAGGACATTCAGGCACAAGAAGATGAATACTGGTATCAAAAGTTGTGGAAAATGGACGGCATGCTGCATATTTCCAGTCCCTGAGAAAAGGTAGATCAGCACGGACTGCAGACCCATAGCCTGAATCAGCTCCTACCCCTGCTTGCATACCAACTGGACTCATGCAGTTTGCCTGTAAGCTACACATAGGAGCATCTTTTTACTCCACTGACCATATTTTCATCTAAATAAGATGGGCACTAGATGCATGCTGTTTTATTTTTTTATTTTATTTTATTTATTTATTTACCCTCCAATGCCAACACCTTTTATCTGAACAGGGAATAAGCTCAAAGCCATGCAGGTGGATGACAACAGTGTTCTGAATTCAGTGGTAGAAAGAGTACAAAACACTCTGTCTTGAGTAACAGTACTGTTACTATAGTAATAATTCACGAGTAAAAGTAGTGATCAAGGAAGTTGCTCAAGTAATAGTAAGTCTGCTGAAAAAACACTGAGCAAATACTTTATAGATGACTATTTTATCTGTCTACAATTTACACAACTAATCTGAAAATGTACTCTGAGGTAATCTGAGGAATGAAAATTTGAACAATTAACCATCTCAATTATCAATAGTATATAAATAAAGTTGATGTTAGCCTGGCTAGCTTAGCCAAATGCTGTTGTTGATTAGTAGCTTGCTATGTTTGCTAGATAGCTCATGTCAATTCATTCATGTATCTAGCTACATAGGTAGCTGTCTGTCTGTCCTGAGCTTTACTATAGGCTGTAGCAGCAATTATATGCACTGTGTGGCCACAAGTTTGTGGACATTTGGCCATCACACCCATGTGCGTTTTGAACATCCCATACCAAATTTAGTCCCACTTTGCTGTTTATCTCCACTCTTCAGGGAAGACTTTCCACTAGATTTTGGAACGTGGCTGCAGGGATTTACCCATTCAGCCACATTAGTGCCATTAGTGAGGTAGGCACTGATGTGGGGTGCAGTTGGAATTCCGGTTCATCCCATGAAGGTGTTCAGTGGGGCTGAGGTCAGGGTCTTTGTGCATGCCACTGGAGTTCTTCATCTCCAACATTGGTAAACCATGTCTTCATGGCCCTCACTTTGTGCACAGGGGCATTGTGGAACATGTTTGGGCCTCTTGGTTCCAGTGAAGGGAAAATTTTAATGCTACAGTATGCAAAGGCATCCTGCACAATTGTGAGCATTCATCTTTCTGCAACGGTTTGGGAAAAGGCCCACATGGTGGAGATGGTCAAATGTCCACAAACTTTTGGCCATATAGTGTAAATTTAACACAACAGGCAATAACTAATGCACATCAGTGTAACATATTAAGATTAATACAGAGCATCAAAACATTTGGCTAGGTCATCTAGTTTACTCTGCTATTTTATGGCTTATCTGAACATGTTTGTATAGGCTGGATGTTCAGCTGTGAAATGCTGATATCCCCATGGATTTTTGCCATGTGTAGTTTGCATTATCGTGCCCTTTGATGTCCTAATTTTGTCTGAATTATGGGCAGACATGAGCTATATCAAATATGATTGTCTAAGGTTATGGTTAAAGTTTCTAAAGGACTGTCTTGCACCTAAATGGTACCAAGACAAAGGAGCTGGTTGAGGTCTTATAATGGAGACCCTCTCAGATAAGTGATCAGCCAGGTCAAGGTGGTAGAATTCTAAAAATGCCTGGGGGTCCAGTCCATGATGTACAAACAAGGCCTAATAGGACAGGTTATTCATCCTCAGCATTCTTTCAACATTTGCAGCAGACAGTTTTATTTGTTCTGTCAGCACATTTTGACCAATATACTTTTTATAAATTTGCATTAGTATCAGTTTAAAGGATGGTAGATGGTTAAACACGTACGTTAGAAGACACTTGAATAATTTGAATACCAGGGTTGCCCAACGTCTAACTTGGGACACCTAGGGCTTATCCCACTGCATTATTCTAGAAAGTACTAGCACTAGATAATCTAACAACTCCTCCTGCAAACCTACCCTCATCAGTAACAAAAAGGAAAAAAATGCCTGAATCATTCTATTAATGCAGAATGTTTTATGTATTGACAGCCATAAAAGCGGAGGCATTCCAATCATGTTTGGCTTATGGTTCATGTGATTATTTATCTTACAGTTATTTATTCATGATTTTCATATACTTGATGCAAACACTCTGTGTCTTGTCATTGTGAATATCGGAAAGAACACCTTTTGCAAACAGTCACCCATTTAAGCATGTGTATTATATATACCACCTCATAAGATTATCATATGGGACTTAAAGGTCAGATTAAATCTGAATAAATATTGGAATATTTGATTGACGGATGTCTTGTTGCTTATGTGTGCCCTGTTAGGCTGACTGTTTAAACAGTTAATAGCTCTGAATGTCTACTCTTGGTTTGAGCCCTGGGTTTCACCTGTGAAGACTGCATTTGTTGTTAAAAAGGATAAAGCATCATGAAGACCAGAGGCCTGTCTGTGGGAGAAAACAAAGCCATTTTGAAGCTGAGAAAAAAGGGAAATTAAAATACACAGGCATTGGGCATAGGAAAGGAATGGGTAATGAAAGGAAAATGACAGCATTTGATGACAGAAATGTGAGCTGCAAAGAAAACCCCAAAAACAACCTCAACAATCTCCACAAGGCAGGGGTGAAGGTATGACAATCCACCATTCGAAGAAGACTTCAATAGCAGAAATACAGAGACCATACCACAAGTTGCAAACTACTCATCAGCAGTAAGAAACAAAAGGCCAGATTGGAATTCGCAAAGAAATACAGAGGTGAGCCAGAAAAGTTCTGGAACCAAGTTTAACCTCTACCAAAGTGATACAAAGGCCAAAGTGTAGAGAAAGAAAGGATCTGCTCATGATCCAAAACATGAGCTCAAGCCCGTTGGAGGTAGTGTCATGGTTTGGGCTTGCATGGCTGCTTCTGGAATGGGCTCACTAATCTTTATTGATGATGTAACTCATGATTGCAGCAGAATGAATTCGGAAGACTACAGAAATATTCTGTATCCTATCTATCCAATCTTATTAGGAGGAACTTCATGCAGTAAGATAATGACACAAAACACACTGCCAATACAGCAGAGGACTTCTTCAGGGGGGAAAAAGTGGACGTTTTAGACTGGCCAAGTCAATCACCAGACCTTAAACCGATTAAACATACAAGAGGAGACTGAAAACGGAAAGAAGTTGTGGTACAAGCCTGGAAAAGCATTACAAATGAAGAATTGTAACAGTTCGGTGATGTTTGGAGCTGTTCCAAGTCACCGTCAAGTCTATATTAGTAATTCACAGTTAGAGGTGTTGAGTTTGGTTTTACATGTAGTGTATGCATTTGCCATCATTAAAATGTTTTATTTTATCAGGCCCCAATTTTAGAAAGAACTCTTGCTTCATACAGAGCCAGTGGTAGCAGATCTCCTAAATGTGAATCACGAACACAAATCAGGCGAGATAATAAAAAATCTTTTGTTTAGAGTTAGCTGGCAAGCTAGCCACCATCAACCTCAGTTGCTGCATACTGTACTATATAATAAGTCTGGACATTAATGGTGTCATTACTATTTAGACTTACTAATAAATGCATAGTATGCATTTTGGAGGCAGCTTGTAATAGTGTTTGATCATGAGTGGCAAGTCAGTTCACATTCATCCTTCTAATTTTAGTGGCAGAGGAGTGTTTAGTGCAACCCACATTGCAAAATAAAAAGAAGAAAAAAATAATGTTAGTTGAAGAGATGTTCCATCTTAAGCAGTACTTTAGAAAAGATGAGACGTTCTCCCTAGGAAAGCGTTCAGCCTATCATCCAGAAATTGAGAGTTTGAGTTCCAAAAATGCCACAGCCATTTGTGGCTAGTAGCCAAGAGAGCAAAATTCGCCATGCTCTCAGGGTGGGTGGGACTGATGGTACAAGCCAGTTGTGGGCATCAGTGAATTCATGCATACAGAATAGGGCAGATAGAGCTTTCTTCAGAGTATGTTATGCTGCCCTGTGACTACATGAGCAGTAGTTTGAAAAGATGCAGAGGTTGGCTTTGTGTCTTGGAGGAGGCATGTGCTAGCACCACACTCCTCGGCTGGTAGATGTCATGTGTGATGGGGGAGAGTTAGCTAGTGGGTGGGAATTGACAAGACCAAATTGGGGTATGTATTCGCAGTAAATGCCACAGGTTATCATGGCACTGTAATATTGTGTAGAGACAAATCATTCTCTGGTACAAACCTACTGAGGAATGCAGTATTAAAGAAATGTAAGGTTTACTGGTATGGAGCACCTTTTCTGCACTAATGAACCAAGCTGCGCTAATTAATGCTTTAAAAATCACTGAGATTATTATACCTTAAATTTCCTGGTTAATGCTGTTCCTTACACAGTTTTGTCCATAAATGTTTGTGTTTGGAATCTGTGAATTGCAGCTTGAGATTGAGTGCAGTTGCATTCGATCCAAACAGTTTACTAGTTTATAACATTACTGATTCCATTACATGACCATGAGGAATGAAGTGAAATCAACATCTTGTGCACTAAAATGATTATCCTATAAAGTCAGTTCCAAATTTCAAGCAAATGTTCATGGCCACACTGGGTGTTTAGCACTGGATTCTGGCATGTTTGCCTATCTAAACACCTTGGCTTCCTTTGAACAGTGTCTATAAAAGGAGGAGGGACATGTAAACACATAGTCAGTCACAGACCTCAGTCTCTGTACATATTGTTTCAGGCTTTTGGTTTTGATTGCTTCAACAAATATTACACATTGTGTTGTCCATATACAGTCCCCTTTGAAAGTATTGGAATGGCAAGGCCAATTCCTTTGTTTTTGAACACATTTGTTTGAGATCAAAAGATGAATATGAGATGATGGATCAGAATTTCAGCATTAATTTCCTGATATTTACATCTAAATGTGTTAAACATGACACCTCTGGTGACGGACCACCCAATTGTCTGGTGAGCAAAATTATTGGTACAGATAACACTTAATATTTGGTTGCATTTCTTTGTAAATTGGCAGACCGAATGTTTCTGTAGACTCCTGAATTCATTCTGCTGTTACTGTCATGAGTTACATCAATAAAGATTAGTGAGCCTGTGCCAGAAGCAGCCATGCAAGCCCAAGCCATGACACTACCTCCACCGTGCTTGACAGAGGAGATGGTATGTTTTGGATCATGAGCAGAGCATTTCTTTCTTAACACTTTGGCTTTTCTATCACTTTGGTAGAGGTTAATCTTGGTTCCAGAATGTTTGTGGAAATGAAAACTGAGTCTTTTGATCTCAATCCCAAATGTCTTCAGTGTATAGCAAGCACAAAACAAATGAACTGGCCTTCAGTTCCAGTTCTTTTGGAGGAGACTGTATTTCCACATTACTTGTAATAGAATAATAAAATATGAACTCTTGAACCTTTAAAGGGAACACTTCTAGATTAATGCTTTTGGGCAGTGAAGAACCTATACGCAGCAAAGATGTAAAATCCTAACTGAATCAGGAAATGAGTACTTGACAAAAAGAAAATTAAAATCCATTTTAATATTGCACACTAGTTTCAGCAATATTTCAGTGAGTACCTTGTTTGTGAAGTTCAAGATTTCACTTTCACTTGTTACATTTTTTAGAAAAAAAAAAGTTATGGTTCACCATTTCCAATTGGGATGTGTACGCATCACAAAGGTACGCTTTGGTTCCACTTATGGTAGGTCCTGAATTGCATTTAATGTAATTTAAGGGAACCACTTGATATTACAGACCTTAAACTTAAATCAGTGTTTGTTAGCATACTAAGATTCATTTTAACCTAGTTAAAAAATGCAATTCTTTAAATAAATGATACCATTTTGACTGCAAAATCCCATCGGATTCAGTCACTGATTCCTGGAAAACATGAGACAAAAATCAGGTTTTAACTAAAATTGACGTTTTGTGCCACTAATATACACTGATATATTTCTACATTAAGAGAGCTATAAATAACTATAAAAATATATAAATATAATTTATCAAAAGCATATGGAGAATTTTTTTTTTTTTTTTTTTTAAAAACAGTGCCCTCCACTAATATTGGCACCCTTGGTAAATATGAGCAAAACAGGTCTGCCTAAATATGTCTAAAACCTAGCTAGCTGGCAAGTGTGATTTCCTCATGGTTTGACCAAGTTGTTGGATAGCTACATGTCATAGTGAATTGGACAAATACTGACCATGTCAAGGATCTTCTTGCCATGGTACATCTCTATGACCGTTCCCACCTTGTAGTCCGAAGATACACACTCAGTCATGCAGATTGAACTAATGCATACGCTGCGGGGAATACATTTCAGTTTAAAACTTGATGCACTTTTTTGCACAGCTCTTGTAAACACACTTTAGTGTAAATTTCAATAACCCTGGAACATGAAATTTACTAAGATACTTGCTGAGAGAAAAGATCCAGGGAAATTTGCTGTAAGGGATTAAGAAACTTTTTAGGTTACACATATTTTGTGTACAAAATAGTGCTTTATTAAAGGATTTTGAGTGAGCAGGGAAGAAAACATTTCTACTTCTGTGGCTAACCAGATAGTTAATCACCACATCAGCTATAAATACAATGAGCTGATTATACTCCTGGTCAGACTTTGAAACCTCTTAATTGGAAGCATAGCTTCTCAAAATTTTTCATCTAATAGTCATTTGAATGCCATAACACATGTAGAAGCTATAATAAGCTGGCCAGCTAAAACATTACCAAAATCCAGTCCAATTCCAGGGTTGGGAAACAAATCACTTGCTGTTCTATATATGTGTATGTATATATATGTATATACATATATGTATGTGTGCATATGTGTGTGTGTGTATGTATGTATGTATGTATGTGGACACACACAATATATATATATATATATATATATATATATATATATATATATATATATATATACAGGTGCATCTCAATAAATTAGAATGTCGTGGAAAAGTTCATTTATTTCAGTAATTCAACTCAAATTGTGAAACTCGTGTATTAAATAAATTCAATGCCACAGACTGAAGTAGTTTAAGTCTTTGGTTCTTTTAATTGTGATGATTTTGGCTCACATTTAACAAAAACCCACCAATTCACTATCTCAACAAATTAGAATACTTCATAAGACCAATAAACAAACATTTTTAGTGAATTGTTGGCCTTCTGGAAAGTATGTTCATTTACTGTACATGTACTCAATACTTGGTAGAGGCTCCTTTTGCTTTAATTGCTGCATCATTTCGGCGTGGCATGGAGGTGATCAGTTTGTGGCACTGCTGAGGTGGCATGGAAGCCCAGGTTTCTTTGACAGTGGCCTTCAGCTCATCTGCATTTTTGGTCTCTTGTTTCTCATTTTCCTCTTAACAATACCCCATAGATTCTCTATGGGGTTCAGGTCTGGTGAGTTTGCTGGCCAGTCAAGCACACCAACACCATGGTCATTTAACCAACTTTTGGTGCTTTTGGCAGAGTGGGCAGGTGCCAAATCCTGCTGGAAAATGAAATCAGCATCTTCAAAAAGCTGGTCAGCAGAAGGAAGCATGAAGTGCTCCAAAATTTCTTGGTAAACGGGTGCAGTGACTTTGGTTTTCAAAAAACACAATGGACCAACACCAGCAGATGACATTGCACCCCAAATCATCACAGACTGTGGAAACTGAACACTGGACTTCAAGCAACTTGGGCTATGAGCTTCTCCACCCTTCCTCCAGACTCTAGGACCTTGGTTTCCAAATGAAATACAAAACTTGCTCTCATCTGAAAAGAGGACTTTGGACCACTGGTCAACAGTCCAGTTCTTCTTCTCGTTAGCCCAGGTAAGACACCTCTGACGTTGTCTGTGGTTCAGGAGTGGCTTAAAAAGAGGAATACGACAACTGTAGCCAAATTCCTTGACATGTCTGTGTGTGGTGGCTCTTGATGCCTTGACCCCAGCCTCAGTCCATTCCTTGTGAAGTTCACTCAAATTCTTGAATCGATTTTGCTTGACAATCCTCATAAGGCTGCGGTTCTCTCGGTTGGTTGTGCATCTTTTTCTTCCACAATTTTTCCTTCCACTCAACTTTCTGTTAACATGCTTGGATACAGCACTCTGTGAACAGCCAGCTTCTTTGGCAATGAATGTTTGTGGCTTACCTAGTGAACCGAACTGAGAGACCATTTTGAAGGCTCAGGAAACCTTTGCAAGTGTTTTGAGTTGATTAGCTGGTTAGCATGTCACCATATTCTAATTTGTTGAGATAGTGAATTGGTGGGTTTTTGTTAAATGTGAGCCAAAATCATCACAATTAAAAGAACCAAAGACTTAAACTACTTCAGTCTGTGTGCATTGAATTTATTTAATACACGAGTTTCACAATTTGAGTTGAATTACTGAAATAAACGAACTTTTCCACGGCATTCTAATTTATTGAGATGCACCTGTGTATATATATATATATATACACACACACACACACACATATGTACAGTATCTCACAAAAGTGAGTACATCCCTCACATTTTTGTAAATATTTTATTATATCTTTTCATGGGACAACACTGACGAAATGACATTTTGCTACAATGTAAAGTAGTGAGTGTACAGCTTGTATAACAGTGTAAATTTGCTGTCCCCTCAACATAACTCAACACACAGCTATTAATGTCTAAACCGCTAGCAGCAAAAGTGAGTACACCCCTAAGTGAAAATGTCCAAATTGGGCCCAAAGAGTCAATATTTTGTGTGGCCACCATTATTTTCCAGCACTGCCTTAACCCTGTTGGGCATGGAGTTCACCAGAGCTTCACAGGTTGCCACTGGAGTCCTCTTCCACTCCCCCATGACGACATCTCAGAGCTGGTGGATGTTAGAGATCTTGCGCTCCTCCACCTTCCGTTTGAGGATGCCCCACAGATGCTCAATAGGGTTTAGGTCTGGAGACATGCTTGGCCAGTCCATCACCTTTACCCCCAGCTTCTTTAGCAAGGCAGTGGTTATCATGTTGGAATACTGCCCTGCAGCCCAGTTTCCGAAGGGAGGGGATCATGCTCTGCTTCAGTATGTCACAGTACATGTTAGCATTAGCTCCTCAGTGCAGGCAGCACTCATGCAGCCCCAGACCATGACACTCCCACCACCATGCTTGACTGTAGGCAAGACGCACTTGTCTTTGTACTCCTCACCTGATTGCCGCCACACACGCTTGACACCATCTAAACCAAATAAGTTTATCTTGGTCTCATCAGACCACAGGACATGGTAATCCATGTCCTTAGTCTGCTTGTCTTCAGCAAACTGTTTGCAGGTTTTCTTGTGCATCATCTTTAGAAGAGGCTTCCTTCTGGGACGACAGCCATGCAGACCAATTTGATGCAGTGTGCGTCGTATGGTCTGAGCACTGACAGGCTGACCCCCCACCCCTTCAACCTCTGCAGCAATGCTGGCAGCACTCATATGTCTATTCTGCAAAGCCAACCTCTGGATATGATGCTGAGCATGTGCACTCAACTTCTTTGGTGGACCATGGCGAGGCCTGTTCTGAGTGGAACCTGTCCTGTTAAACTGCTGTATGGTCTTGGCCACCGTGCTGCAGTTTCAGGCTGTTGGCAATCTTCTTATAACCTAGGCCATCTTTATGTAGAGCAACAATTCTTTTTTTTTTTTTTTTTTCAGATCCTCAGAGAGTTCTTTGCCATGAGGTGCCATGTTGAACTTCCAGTGAGCAGTATGAGAGAAAGTGTGAGAGCGATAACACAAAACTTAACACATCTGCTCCCCATTCACACCTGAGACCTTGTAACACAAACGAGTCACATGACACTGGGGAGGGAAAATGGCTTAGGGGTGTACTCACTTTTGTTGCCAGCGGTTTAGACATTAATGGCTGTGTGTTGTTATTTTGAGGGGACAGCAAATTTACACTGTTATACAAGCTGTACACTCACTACTTTACATTGTAGCAAAGTGTCATTTCGTCAGTGTTGTCCCATGAAAAGATATAATAAAATATTTACAAAAATGTGAGGGGTGTACTCACTTTTGTGAGATACTGTGTGTGTGTGTGTGTGTGTGTGTGTGTGTGTGTGTGTGTGTGTGTGTGTGTGTGTGTGTGTGTATATATATATATATATATATATATGTGTGTGTGTGTCTGTGTGTGTATGTGTATAGATAGATAGATAGATAGATACAGTGGGGGAAAGAAGTATTTGATCCCCTGCTGATTTTGCCCACTGACAAAGAAATGATCAGTCTATAATTTTAATGGTAGGTGTATTTTATTAACAGTGAGAGACAATAGCAACAAAAAAAACTCAGAAAAATGCATTTCAGAAAAGTTATAAATGGATTTGCATTTTCATGAAGGAAATAAGTATTTGATCCCTTCGACTTAGTACTTGGTGACAAAACCCTTGTTGGCAATCACAGAGGTCAGACATTTCTTGTAGTTGGCCAGCAGGTCTGCACACATCTCAGGAGGGATTTTGTCCCACCCCTCTTTGCAGATCCTCTCCAAGTCATTAAGTTCTCGAGGCTGACATTTGGCAGCTCGAACCTTCAGCTCCCTCCACAGATTTTCTAAGGGATTAAGGTCTGGATACTGGCTAGGCCACACCAGGACCTCAATGTGCTAAACCTCAATGAGGTTCTCACCCAAGATTTGATGGTACATGGCCCTGTCCATCGTCCCTTTGATGTGGTGCAGTTGTCCTGTCCCCTTAGCAGAAAAACACCCCCAAAGCATAATGTTCCCACCTCCATGTTTGACGGTGGGGATGGTGTTCTTGGGGTCATAAGCAGCATTCCTCCTCCTCCAAACAGGGCGAGTTGAGTTGATGCCAAAGAGCTCGATTTTGATCTCATCTGACCACAACACTTTCACCCAGTTCTCCTCTGAATCATTCAGGCAAACTTCAGACAGGCCTTCATATGTGCTGTCTTGAGCAGGGGGACCTTGCGGGTGCTGCAGGATTTCAGTCCTTCACAGCGTAGTGTGTTACCAATTGTTTTCTTGGTGACTATGGTCCCAGCTGCCTTGAGATCATTAACAAGATCCTCTCGTGTAGTTCTGGGCTGATTCCTCACCATTCTCATGATCATTGAAACTCCACGAGGTGAGATCTTGCATGGAGCCCCAGACCGAGGAAGAGTGACAGTTATTTTGTGTTTCTTCCATTTGCGAATAATCACACCAACTGTTGTCACCTTCTCACCAAGCTGCTTGGCGATGGTCTTGTACCGATTCCAGCCTTGTGTAGGACTACAATCTTGTCCCTGACATCCTTGGACAGCTCTTTGATCTTGTCCATGGTGGCCATACTTATTTCACTCAATAAAATGCAAATCACTTTATAACTTTTTTGAAATGCGTTTTTCTAGATTTTTTTGTTGTTATTCTGTCTCTCACTGTTAAAATACACCTACCATTAAAATTATAGACTGATCATTTCTTTGTCAGTGGGCAAACGTACAAAATCAGCAGGGGATCAAATACTTTTTTCTAAAGTTTGTTAGTTTGTTGCAGCTGAATCACATGCTTTCATGCAAATTATTTAGCTGAAGGCAGCTAACAAGAAAGGGGAGAGTTTTCACAAAACCCCAACCCTGCTCCCCCATTTATCCACTCTGTGGACTACTTTGTGAAGTGACAAAGTTGCTTGTTAAAAAATTGTTTAAAAAAAAAAAAAAAGTTTCAAGACGATTAGAAAGAGAAGTATGTGTATGCATTAGACTGAATATTTTGTCATAATGTATTATAATTGTATGAGTCCAGTGCAGATAGTTGAGTGTAAAAAATTTTCTCTTCATCCTTTATAATGTGTAATTTGCTATACTTGCACTGTTATTGGCACCATAATAACACCATCACTTTAATAACAAATGGGTATACAGTATGCACAGTACTACACAAAAGCACCCCACATACAGTTGGGTTATCCTGATCAGTTCATGTTATCCTGCATTTCTTTTTGCAGGTCAGTTAGGGAATCTACTTTGCATCAGAGGTCATTTTAAAACAGTCGATCAAGGACACTTTTTTCTGCTTTAATTAAGCAATCTCGCACAGTTATGCTCGACATTGGCATGGCTGTGATTCACCATAGGCACTAGCCAGCAGAGCAAGTGCCATAGGTAATCAAAGCCATGCCAATATTCAGTATAACCACACAATTGCATTATTGCTTTTATACATCAGTTCTGGAAACAAGAAATTAATATTGAGTAAATTACATTTTGGAAACAATATTGCCAAATGTTCTGTTTATTTTTGCTCAGCTAGCAGAAATACATCCTGAAGAAGCCACACTCTCTTTATAGTATGTCGGCTAGTTCGCTAGCTATCTCACGTTGATTTGTACATTTCCATTAAAGGTGCTTCTAGTAAAATTGGCTTCCTTTCTTTCTTTTCATCTTCTGTTATTCTCTCCAGTACAGGCATCACATAATTGTAAGGGTGCCAATAATTTTGAAACAATAATTTAAGTAATACTTAAAACATGTTGAGTTTGGGGAAAAAATCTTTAAATAAAACTGTACAATGTTTCTGTATGTTTGAGCTTAAAATATCACATTGTGTGCTTATATATATATATATATATATATATATATATACACGCAGTTTATTTATTTATTTTATTTATTTCATTATTATTATTCTGGAGCCCACTGTATGCGTCACTTGCATTTGCACATTTTACTGGCCTTTTTTTTTTTCTAGTACACTTGGCTAGTAATAGATTAGCTGGTTTAAAATAATTATTTTTGTTTTCTTTTCCCCTAGATTGATGCAGGCCTGTACATGGTTTGGTAGAAGATGCTTACAAGGTGAAACAATATGCAGCCAATTGCAGCCATCTCTCTCTCTCTCTCTCTCTCTCTCTCTCTCTCTCTCTCTCTCTCTCTCTCTCTCTCCCTCTCCCTAGCTCTCTATCTTTCTGTCTATCATTTTTCTTTCTTTAAAAAGTAATTATAATGATGGTAATGATAATGACTAATATCTAATCAGTTCAAACAAGGAAAACATGAGGTAAGTAGCATTCCACTTTTTCATAATTTACTGTTCCAAAACAATGGGTCGTCTTGCATGGCTATTTTAAAGCCCAGTAACATATTTCCTCAAATCAATTTGATATCCACTAGGTGGTGCCATAGAAGTAGTAACAAACATACTAAACAGGAATGTAACAGTAAAGGTACTTTTATATTAGTAGTAATGAATGCCAAGATCCATTGAGATGTTTGTAGAAATAGTAAATGAGTCATAAACTAATCTGCTTTTTTTTAATCTAGCACATGCAGTTAAAAGTATTTTTTTAATTCAGTTTATTGTCTGTGCACCAAATAGATGGAGGTCTTTAGCAAATTAAAAGCAAATGGCAAAATCAAAGGTGTCGTGTCTTTTTTTTATTTTATTTTATTTTTATTATTATTTTATTTTATTTTATTTATTTATTTATTTATTTATTTATTTTGCTCTCACTCTCAAGAACTCAAACTTGTGCATGTGTTTCATAACCAAACAGTGTCACCTATATATATATATATATATATATATATATATATATATATATATATATATATATATACCTGGAATTCCATATTGTGGTGTTTTGTTTTGTTTTTCTTTGTTTTAAATGAGCTTCTTGTCCAGAATGTCTGCTGATTGACACACGTATATAGGGGGAAACAAAATGTACAGATAAACTTTGTAACCCATTGTTGTCAATGAACTGAAGTGACATGTCACATGATTCTTCCGATAAGAAGTATAAAGAGTGTATTGGCCCTAGATGAACTGATGATCCTCTCACTCAGTCCTTCTGAGCCATCAGGATGTGGAAGTGTGAGATTAAAAATGGACGAACTTGAATGAGGAATGAAGTCAAATGACATGTCAGTTTCAAGTATGAATGTAAGTGTTGAAGTGCCTCAGAATTTTGTTTAAAGGCCCTGACTTATATGCTATGTGGAAACAATAACATTTGTACAACATCTTCACACACTCCAAGCTTTTGTTTAGAA